>HG993125.1:76378388-76916497 GCA_905231855.2 Eristalis tenax | reverse complement strand
GTCGGTATGGACCGGTGTCGGTATGGACATTCGGGACACCCCAGTGTCCCGAAACTCGTGTCGGTATGGGCCGACGTGACTATCGGGACACTGGGGTGTCCCGGCCCATACTCGTGTCGGTATGGGCCGACATGACTTTCGGGACACCCCAGTGTCCCGAAACTCGTGTCGGTATGGACCGGTGTCGGTATGGACATTCGGGACACCCCAGTGTCCCGAAACTCGTGTCGGTATGGGCCGACATGACTTTCGGGACACCCCAGTGTCCCGAAACTCGTGTCGGTATGGGCCGACATGACTTTGGGGACACCCCAGTGTCCCGAAACTCGTGTCGGTATGGGCCGACATGACTTTTGGCACACCCCAGTGTCCCGAAACTCGTGTCGGTATGGGCCGACATGACTTTCGGGACACCCCAGTGTCCCAAAACTCGTGTCGGTATGGGCCGACATGACTTTCGGGACACCCCAGTGTCCCGAAACTCGTGTCGGTATGGACCGGTGTCGGTATGGACATTCGGGACACCCCAGTGTCCCGAAACTCGCGTCGGTATGGGCCGACATGACTTTCGGGACACCCCAGGCCGACCAAGCCACCCCAAGCCGTACTGGTTTTTGTGTATGATCGAGTTTTTAGCTATAAAGTCTTGAAGCCTATTTGTTACAACCTCTTCAATACACATTTCAATTATCGGCAGTATTGAAATCGGCCTGTAGTTGTTGAACTCACTTTTGGTACCTCCTTTATATATGGGTCGGACTACTGCTGTTTTCAGAGTTGAAGGAATTTTTGGTTGATTTATGCTAAGGTTAAGAAATTTGCATAATATTGGGGTGAATATGTCCGAGTGTCTTTTTATATCCCGGGCTCTTATCCCGTCAAAACCTGGCGATTTGTTATCGCTTAGTGACAGAATAATTCTTCGAACTTCTGAGACAGTTGTTTCCTGTACGAATAATGATCTGGATAATGTATGTGTATGTGTATGTCGTATATGTCGATGTAGCAATGTCGCAATGATGAATAATGTTTTTAATCTGAGTGCCAAAATTGTTTGCAAATGCACTAGCGAGATTATTGAGACACATTTTGCCAGAGAAGTTCTTTGTTATAGTTTCGTCAACTCCAGGTTTTTTCCTTCCAAGAATTTCGTTTATCAGACCCCATGTTTTACGGGGATCTGACTTGATTTGGCTGAACTTGGTTCTATAAAAACAGGATTTTTGAGAAATTATATCCTTGTTCAATTTGTTTCTGAAAGTCTTATATTCCAGTTCATAATATTTGTTCAGTCGGTTATTTTTCCACCTTCTATAAAGTATGACCCTTTTTCTACATTTGCTGATTATATCCGTAGACATCCATGGGTTAAACTTTCTTCGGTTTTTTATCAGTTTGGTAGATGTCGCTCCATCATAAATATATGCCATTTTATCGTGAAGTTTCTGATAAAGTGAGACTGCATCACTTTCATTGATGACTTCATCCCAGTTTGTTTCTGCAATTAATTCGTTAACCTTTGCGTTAGATATATAGGACAAGCTGACTGTACTTTCTTTAACAGCAGATTTTTGCATTGGTGGGAAGTATATGATTGGGTAATGATCTGTGATACAACTTTCAATTACAGCTGAATTGATTTGATTTTGCATAGCGTTCGTTAAGATGTGGTCAATCGTTGATTTTGATCCTGTTTTCGGGTCTACTCTGGTATACTCCGTAATCACATTAGTCAACCCCAGTGACGCCAGCATCTCAAGATATTCTTTTACGCCATACAATTCCAAATCATTCACATTGATATCCATATCACCCATTACCATAATCTCGTCCTTTTTTCCCAGTTGTCCAACGTTGTTTCCGAATTCTTCAATAAACGCTTTTCGGCTGTAACCTGGTGGTCTATATATCCCTATTACATACTTGTACTTATTGTCTTCTTTAATCTGAATTTGGATATTTTCATATGACACAGTTTCAGATGTTAATCGTACATATTGTAAGTCATTACGTATCAACATTAGAAGTCCACCTCCTCTACGTTTATCTCGATTCAGGAACTCCGCTTGGAAACCATCTATACTGTAAAGTCCTTTTTCTTCTTCATCTATGTTAGTCTCAACTAGAATTAGTATTTAAACTCGTGTCGGTATGGGCCGACATGACTTTCGGGACACCCCAGTGTCCCGAAACTCGTTTCGGTATGGGCCGACATGACATTCGGGACACCCCAGGGCCGACATGACTTTCGGGACACCCCAGTGTCCCGAAACTCGTGTCGGTATGGACCGACATGACTTTCTGGTCACCCCAGTGTCCAAAAACTCCTTTCGGTATGGACCGACATGACTTTCTGGACACCCCAGTATCCAAAAACTCCTTTCGGTATGGGCCGACATGACATTCGGGACACCCCAGGGCCGACATGACTTTCGGGACACCCCAGTGTCCCGAAACTCGTGTCGGTATTGGCCGACATGACTATCGGGACACCCCAGTGTCCCGAAACTCTATATATTCAATATATTCGAAGAAAATATTTGTTCCTCTCACTATATATCCAAAATGTATTATATAGTGAGAGGAACAAATATTTGCTTCGATTTATGTTCGAATGGAGATTTATGGAGTGTAAAACTTTGTTGCGGTCCATACCGAAATGAGTTTCTGGACACTGGGCTGTCCAGAAAGTCATGTCGGTCCATACCGAAAGGAGTTTTTGGATACTGGGGTGTCCAGAAAGTCATGTCGGTCCATACCGAAAGGAGTTTTTGGACACTGGGGTGACCAGAAAGTCATGTCGGTCCATACCGACACGAGTTTCGGGACACTGGGGTGTCCCGAAAGTCATGTCGGCCCTGGGGTGTCCCGAATGTCATGTCGGCCCATACCGAAACGAGTTTCGGGACACTGGGGTGTCCCGAAAGTCATGTCGGCCCATACCGACACGAGTTTAAATACTAATTCTAGTTGAGACTAACATAGATGAAGAAGAAAAAGGACTTTACAGTATAGATGGTTTCCAAGCGGAGTTCCTGAATCGAGATAAACGTAGAGGAGGTGGACTTCTAATGTTGATACGTAATGACTTACAATATGTACGATTAACATCTGAAACTGTGTCATATGAAAATATCCAAATTCAGATTAAAGAAGACAATAAGTACAAGTATGTAATAGGGATATATAGACCACCAGGTTACAGCCGAAAAGCGTTTATTGAAGAATTCGGAAACAACGTTGGACAACTGGGAAAAAAGGACGAGATTATGGTAATGGGTGATATGGATATCAATGTGAATGATTTGGAATTGTATGGCGTAAAAGAATATCTTGAGATGCTGGCGTCACTGGGGTTGACTAATGTGATTACGGAGTATACCAGAGTAGACCCGAAAACAGGATCAAAATCAACGATTGACCACATCTTAACGAACGCTATGCAAAATCAAATCAATTCAGCTGTAATTGAAAGTTGTATCACAGATCATTACCCAATCATATACTTCCCACCAATGCAAAAATCTGCTGTTAAAGAAAGTACAGTCAGCTTGTCCTATATATCTAACGCAAAGGTTAACGAATTAATTGCAGAAACAAACTGGGATGAAGTCATCAATGAAAGTGATGCAGTCTCACTTTATCAGAAACTTCACGATAAAATGGCATATATTTATGATGGAGCGACATCTACCAAACTGATAAAAAACCGAAGAAAGTTTAACCCATGGATGTCTACGGATATAATCAGCAAATGTAGAAAAAGGGTCATACTTTATAGAAGGTGGAAAAATAACCGACTGAACAAATATTATGAACTGGAATATAAGACTTTCAGAAACAAATTGAACAAGGATATAATTTCTCAAAAATCCTGTTTTTATAGAACCAAGTTCAGCCAAATCAAGTCAGATCCCCGTAAAACATGGGGTCTGATAAACGAAATTCTTGGAAGGAAAAAACCTGGAGTTGACGAAACTATAACAAAGAACTTCTCTGGCAAAATGTGTCTCAATAATCTCGCTAGTGCATTTGCAAACAATTTTGGCACTCAGATTAAAAACATTATTCATCATTGCGACATTGCTACATCGACATATACGACATACACATACACATACATTATCCAGATCATTATTCGTACAGGAAACAACTGTCTCAGAAGTTCGAAGAATTATTCTGTCACTAAGCGATAACAAATCGCCAGGTTTTGACGGGATAAGAGCCCGGGATATAAAAAGACACTCGGACATATTCACCCCAATATTATGCAAATTTCTTAACCTTAGCATAAATCAACCAAAAATTCCTTCAACTCTGAAAACAGCAGTAGTCCGACCCATATATAAAGGAGGTACCAAAAGTGAGCTCAACAACTACAGGCCGATTTCAATACTGCCGATAATTGAAATGTGTATTGAAGAGGTTGTAACAAATAGGCTTCAAGACTTTATAGCTAAAAACTCGATCATACACAAAAACCAGTACGGCTTGGGGTGGCTTGGTCGGCCTGGGGTGTCCCGAAAGTCATGTCGGCCCATACCGACGCGAGTTTCGGGACACTGGGGTGTCCCGAATGTCCATACCGACACCGGTCCATACCGACACGAGTTTCGGGACACTGGGGTGTCCCGAAAGTCATGTCGGCCCATACCGACACGAGTTTTGGGACACTGGGGTGTCCCGAAAGTCATGTCGGCCCATACCGACACGAGTTTCGGGACACTGGGGTGTGCCGAAAGTCATGTCGGCCCATACCGACACGAGTTTCGGGACACTGGGGTGTCCCCAAAGTCATGTCGGCCCATACCGACACGAGTTTCGGGACACTGGGGTGTCCCGAAAGTCATGTCGGCCCATACCGACACGAGTTTCGGGACACTGGGGTGTCCCGAATGTCCATACCGACACCGGTCCATACCGACACGAGTTTCGGGACACTGGGGTGTCCCGAAAGTCATGTCGGCCCATACCGACACGAGTATGGGCCGGGACACCCCAGTGTCCCGATAGTCATGTCGGCCCATACCGACACGAGTTTCGGGATACTGGGGTGTCCCGAAAGTCATGTCGGCCCATACCGACACGAGTTTCGGGACACTGGGGTGTCCCGAAAGTCATGTCGGCCCATACCGACACGAGTTTCGGGACACTGGGGTGTCCCGAAAGTCATGTCGGCCCATACCGACACGAGTTTCGGGACACTGGGGTGTCCCGAAAGTCATGTCGGCCCATACCGACACGAGTTTCGGGACACTGGGGTGTCCCGAAAGTCATGTCGACATGACACTGGGGTGTCCCGAAAGTCATGTCGGCCCATACCGACACGAGTTTCGGGACACTGGGGTGTCCCGAAAGTCATGTCGGCCCATACCGACACGAGTTTCGGGACACTGGGGTGTCCCGAAAGTCATGTCGGCCCATACCGACACGAGTTTCGGGACACTGGGGTGTCCCGAAAGTCATGTCGTCCCATACCGACACGAGTTTCGGGACACTGGGGTGTCCCGAAAGTCATGTCGGCCCATACCGACACGAGTTTCGGGACACTGGGGTGTCCCGAAAGTCATGTCGGCCCATACCGACACGAGTTTCGGGACACTGGGGTGTCCCGAAAGTCATGTCGGCCCATACCGACACGAGTTTCGGGACACTGGGGTGTCCCGAAAGTCATGTCGGCCCATACCGACACGAGTTTCGGGACACTGGGGTGTCCCGAAAGTCATGTCGGCCCATACCGACACGAGTTTCGGGACACTGGGGTGTCCCGAAAGTCAGTCGGCCCATACCGACACGAGTTTCGGGACACTGGGGTGTCCCGAAAGTCATGTCGGCCCATACCGACACGAGTTTCGGGACACTGGGGTGTCCCGAAAGTCATGTCGGCCCATACCGACACCCACCCATACCGACACGAGTTTCGGGACACTGGGGTGTCCCGAAAGTCATGTCGGCCCATACCGACACGAGTTTCGGGACTCTGGGGTGTCCCGAAAGTCATGTCGGCCCATACCGACACGAGTTTCGGGACACTGGGGTGTCCCGAAAGTCATGTCGGCCCATACCGACACGAGTTTCGGGACACTGGGGTGTCCCGAAAGTCATGTCGGCCCATACCGACACGAGTTTCGGGACACTGGGGTGTCCCGAAAGTCATGTCGGCCCATGCCGACACGAGTTTCGGGACACTGGGGTGTCCCGAAAGTCATGTCGGCCCATACCGACACGAGTTTCGGGACACTGGGGTGTCCCGAAAGTCATGTCGGCCGAAAGTCATGACGGCCCATACCGACACGAGTTTCGGGACACCCCAGTGTCCCGAAAGTCATGTCGGCCCATACCGACACGAGTTTCGGGACACCCCAGTGTCCCGAAAGTCATGTCGGCCCATACCGACACGAGTTTCGGGACACTGGGGTGTCCCGAAAGTCATGTCGGCCCATACCGACACGAGTTTCGGGACACTGGGGTGTCCCGAAAGTCATGTCGGCCCATACCGACACGAGTTTCGGGACACTGGGGTGTCCCGAAAGTCATGTCGGCCCATACCGACACGAGTTTCGGGACACTGGGGTGTCCCGAAAGTCATGTCGGCCCATACCGACACGAGTTTCGGGACACTGGGGTGTCCCGAAAGTCATGTCGGCCCATACCGACACGAGTTTCGGGACACTGGGGTGTCCCGAAAGTCATGTCGGCCCATACCGACACGAGTTTCGGGACACTGGGGTGTCCCGAAAGTCATGTCGGCCCATACCGACACGAGTTTCGGGACACTGGGGTGTCCCGAAAGTCATGTCGGCCCATACCGACACGAGTTTCGGGACACTGGGGTTTCCCGAAAGTCATGTCGGCCCATACCGACACGAGTTTCGGGACACTGGGGTGTCCCGAAAGTCATGTCGGCCCATACCGACACGAGTTTCGGGACACTGGGGTGTCCCGAAAGTCATGTCGGCCCATACCGACACGAGTTTCGGGACACTGGGGTGTCCCGAAAGTCATGTCGGCCCATACCGACACGAGTTTCGGGACACTGGGGTGTCCCGAAAGTCATGTCGGCCCATACCGACACGAGTTTCGGGACACTGGGGTGTCCCGAAAGTCATGTCGGCCCATACCGACACGAGTTTCGGGACACTGGGGTGTCCCGAAAGTCATGTCGGCCCATACCGACACGAGTTTCGGGACACTGGGGTGTCCCGAAAGTCATGTCGGCCCATACCGACACGAGTTTCGGGACACTGGGGTGTCCCGAAAGTCATGTCGGCCCATACCGACACGAGTTTCGGGACACTGGGGTGTCCCGAAAGTCATGTCGGCCCATACCGACACGAGTTTCGGGACACTGGGGTGTCCCGAAAGTCATGTCGGCCCATACCGACACGAGTTTCGGGACACTGGGGTGTCCCGAAAGTCATGTCGGCCCATACCGACACGAGTTTCGGGACACTGGGGTGTCCCGAAAGTCATGTCGGCCCATACCGACACGAGTTTCGGGACACTGGGGTGTCCCGAAAGTCATGTCGGCCCATACCGACACGAGTTTCGGGACACTGGGGTGTCCCGAATGTCATGTCGGCCCATACCGACACGAGTTTCGGGACACTGGGGTGTCCCGAAAGTCATGTCGGCCCATACACTGGGGTGTCCCGAAAGTCATGTCGGCCCATACCGACACGAGTTTCGGGACACTGGGGTGTCCCGAAAGTCATGTCGGCCCATACCGACACGAGTTTCGGGACACTGGGGTGTCCCGAAAGTCATGTCGGCCCATACCGACACGAGTTTCGGGACACTGGGGTGTCCCGAAAGTCATGTCCGAAAGACCGACACGAGTTTCGGGACACTGGGGTGTCCCGAAAGTCATGTCGGCCCATACCGACACGAGTTTCGGGACACTGGGGTGTCCCGAAAGTCATGTCGGCCCATACCGACACGAGTTTCGGGACACTGGGGTGTCCCGAAAGTCATGTCGGCCCATACCGACACGAGTTTCGGGACACTGGGGTGTCCCGAAAGTCATGTCGGCCCATACCGACACGAGTTTCGGGACACTGGGGTGTCCCGAAAGTCATGTCGGCCCATACCGACACGAGTTTCGGGACACTGGGGTGTCCCGAAAGTCATGTCGGCCCATACCGACACGAGTTTCGGGACACTGGGGTGTCCCGAAAGTCATGTCGGCCCATACCGACACGAGTTTCGGGACACTGGGGTGTCCCGAAAGTCATGTCGGCCCATACCGACACGAGTTTCGGGACACTGGGGTGTCATGTCGGCCCATACCGACACGAGTTTCGGGACACTGGGGTGTCCCGAAAGTCATGTCGGCCCATACCGACACGAGTTCCGGGACACTGGGGTGTCCCGAAAGTCATGTCGGCCCATACCGACACGAGTATCGGGACACTGGGGTGTCCCGAAAGTCATGTCGGCCCATACCGACACGAGTATCGGGACACCGGGGTGTCCCGAAAGTCATGTCGGCCCATACCGACACGAGTTTCGGGACACTGGGGTGTCCCGAAAGTCATGTCGGCCCATACCGACACGAGTTTCGGGACACTGGGGTGTCCCGAAAGTCATGTCGGCCCATACCGACACGAGTATCGGGACACTGGGGTGTCCCGAAAGTCATGTCGGCCCATACCGACACGAGTTTCGGGACACTGGGGTGTCCCGAAAGTCATGTCGGCCCATACCGACACGAGTTTCGGGACACTGGGGTGTCCCGAAAGTCATGTCGGCCCATACCGACACGAGTTTCGGGACACTGGGGTGTCCCGAAAGTCATGTCGGCCCATACCGACACGAGTTTCGGGACACTGGGGTGTCCCGAAAGTCATGTCGGCCCATACCGACACGAGTTTCGGGACACTGGGGTGTCCCGAAAGTCATGTCGGCCCATACCGACACGAGTTTCGGGACACTGGGGTGTCCCGAAAGTCATGTCGGCCCATACCGACAAGAGTTTCGGGACACTGGGGTGTCCCGAAAGTCATGTCGGCCCATACCGACACGAGTTTCGGGACACTGGGGTGTCATGTCGGCCCATACCGACACGAGTTTCGGGACACTGGGGTGTCCCGAAAGTCATGTCGGCCCATACCGACACGAGTTTCGGGACACTGGGGTGTCCCGAAAGTCATGTCGGCCCATACCGACACGAGTTTCGGGACACTGGGGTGTCCCGAAAGTCATGTCGGCCCATACCGAAAGTCATGTCGGCCCATACCGACACGAGTTTCGGGACACTGGGGTGTCCCGAAAGTCATGTCGGCCCATACCGACACGAGTTTCGGGACACTGGGGTGTCCCGAAAGTCATGTCGGCCCATACCGACACGAGCTTCGGGACACTGGGGTGTCCCGAAAGTCATGTCGGCCCATACCGACACGAGTTTCGGGACACTGGGGTGTCCCGAAAGTCATGTCGGCCCATACCGACACGAGTTTCGGGACACTGGGGTGTCCCGAAAGTCATGTCGGCCCATACCGACACGAGTTTCGGGACACTGGGGTGTCCCGAAAGTCATGTCGGCCCATACCGACACGAGTTTCGGGACACTGGGGTGTCCCGAAAGTCATGTCGGCCCATACCGACACGAGTTTCGGGACACTGGGGTGTCCCGAAAGTCATGTCGGCCCATACCGACACGAGTTTCGGGACACTGGGGTGTCCCGAAAGTCATGTCGGTATGGGCCGACATGACACTGGGGTGTCCCGAAAGTCATGTCGGCCCATACCGACACGAGTTTCGGGACACTGGGGTGTCCCGAAAGTCATGTCGGCCCATACCGACACGAGTTTCGGGACACTGGGGTGTCCCGAAAGTCATGTCGGCCCATACCGACACGAGTTTCGGGACACTGGGGTGTCCCGAAAGTCATGTCGGCCCATACCGACACGAGTTTCGGGACACTGGGGTGTCCCGAAAGTCATGTCGGCCCATACCGACACGAGTTTCGGGACACTGGGGTGTCCCGAAAGTCATGTCGGCCCATACCGACACGAGTTTCGGGACACTGGGGTGTCCCGAAAGTCATGTCGGCCCATACCGACACGAGTTTCGGGACACTGGGGTGTCCCGAAAGTTATGTCGGCCCATACCGACACGAGTTTCGGGACACTGGGGTGTCCCGAAAGTCATGTCGGCCCATACCGACACGAGTTTCGGGACACTGGGGTGTCCCGAAAGTCATGTCGGCCCATACCGACACGAGTTTCGGGACACTGGGGTGTCCCGAAAGTCATGTCGGCCCATACCGACACGAGTTTCGGGACACTGGGGTGTCCCGAAAGTCATGTCGGCCCATACCGACACGAGTTTCGGGACACTGGGGTGTCCCGAAAGTCATGTCGGCCCATACCGACACGAGTTTCGGGACACTGGGGTGTCCCGAAAGTCATGTCGGCCCATACCGACACGAGTTTCGGGACACTGGGGTGTCCCGAAAGTCATGTCGGCCCATACCGACACGAGTTTCGGGACACTGGGGTGTCCCGAAAGTCATGTCGGCCCATACCGACACGAGTTTCGGGACACTGGGGTGTCCCGAAAGTCATGTCGGCCCATACCGACACGAGTTTCGGGACACTGGGGTGTCCCGAAAGTCATGTCGGCCCATACCGACACGAGTTTCGGGACACTGGGGTGTCCCGAAAGTCATGTCGGCCCATACCGACACGAGTTTCGGGACACTGGGGTGTCCCGAAAGTCATGTCGGCCCATACCGACACGAGTGTCGGGACACTGGGGTGTCCCGAAAGTCATGTCGGCCCATACCGACACGAGTTTCGGGACACTGGGGTGTCCCGAAAGTCATGTCGGCCCATACCGACACGAGTTTCGGGACACTGGGGTGTCCCGAAAGTCATGTCGGCCCATACCGACACGAGTTTCGGGACACTGGGGTGTCCCGAAAGTCATGTCGGCCCATACCGACACGAGTTTCGGGACACTGGGGTGTCCCGAAAGTCATGTCGGCCCATACCGACACGAGTTTCGGGACACTGGGGTGTCCCGAAAGTCATGTCGGCCCATACCGACACGAGTTTCGGGACACTGGGGTGTCCCGAAAGTCATGTCGGCCCATACCGACACGAGTTTCGGGACACTGGGGTGTCCCGAAAGTCATGTCGGCCCATACCGACACGAGTTTCGGGACACTGGGGTGTCCCGAAAGTCATGTCGGCCCATACCGACACGAGTTTCGGGACACTGGGGTGTCCCGAAAGTCATGTCGGCCCATACCGACACGAGTTTCGGGACACTGGGGTGTCCCGAAAGTCATGTCGGCCCATACCGACACGAGTATCGGGACACTGGGGTGTCCCGAAAGTCATGTCGGCCCATACCGACACGAGTATCGGGACACTGGGGTGTCCCGAAAGTCATGTCGGCCCATACCGACACGAGTTTCGGGACACTGGGGTGTCCCGAAAGTCATGTCGGCCCATACCGACACGAGTTTCGGGACACTGGGGTGTCCCGAAACTCGTGTCGGCCCATACCGACACGAGTTTCGGGACACTGGGGTGTCCCGAAAGTCATGTCGGCCCATACCGACACGAGTTTCGGGACACTGGGGTGTCCCGGGAACTCGTGTCGGGACACCCCAGGGACACTGGGGTGTCCCGAAAGTCATGTCGGCCCATACCGACACGAGTTTCGGGACACTGGGGTGTCCCGAAAGTCATGTCGGCCCATACCGACACGAGTTTCGGGACACTGGGGTGTCGCGAAAGTCATGTCGGCCCATACCGACACGAGTTTCGGGACACTGGGGTGTCGCGAAAGTCATGTCGGCCCATACCGACACGAGTTTCGGGACACTGGGGTGTCCCGAACACGAGTTTCGGGACACTGGGGTGTCCCGAAAGTCATGTCGGCCCATACCGACACGAGTTTCGGGACACTGGAGTGTCCCGAAAGTCATGTCGGCCCATACCGACACGAGTTTCGGGACACTGGGGTGTCCCGAAAGTCATGTCGGCCCATACCGACACGAGTTTCGGGACACTGGGGTGTCCCGAAAGTCATGTCGGCCCATACCGACACGAGTTTCGGGACACTGGGGTGTCCCGAAAGTCATGTCTACCCATACCGACACGAGTTTCGGGACACTGGGGTGTCTCGAAAGTCATGTCGGCCCATACCGACACGAGTTTCGGGACACTGGGGTGTCTCGAAAGTCATGTCGGCCCATACCGACACGAGTTTCGGGACACTGGGGTGTCTCGAAAGTCATGTCGGCCCATACCGACACGAGTTTCGGGACACTGGGGTGTCCCGAAAGTCATGTCGGCCCATACCGACACGAGTTTCGGGACACTGGGGTGTCCCGAAAGTCATGTCGGCCCATACCGACACGAGTTTCGGGACACTGGGGTGTCCCGAAAGTCATGTCGGCCCATACCGACACGAGTTTCGGGACACTGGGGTGTCCGGAAACTCATGTCGGCCCATACCGACACGAGTTTCGGGACACTGGGGTGTCCCGAAAGTCATGTCGGCCCATACCGACACGAGTTTCGGGACACTGGGGTGTCCCGAAAGTCATGTCGGCCCATACCGACACGAGTTTCGGGACACTGGGGTGTCCCGAAAGTCATGTCGGCCCATACCGACACGAGTTTCGCGACACTGGGGTGTCCCGAAAGTCATGTCGGCCCATACCGACACGAGTTTCGGGACACTGGGGTGTCCCGAAAGTCATGTCGGCCCATACCGACACGAGTTTCGGGACACTGGGGTGTCCCGAAAGTCATGTCGGCCCATACCGACACGAGTTGCGGGACACTGGGGTGTCCCGAAAGTCATGTCGGCCCATACCGACACGAGTTGCGGGACACTGGGCTGTCCCGAAAGTCATGTCGGCCCATACCGACACGAGTTGCGGGACACTGGGGTGTCCCGAAAGTCATGTCGGCCCATACCGACACGAGTTGCGGGACACTGGGGTGTCCCGAAAGTCATGTCGGCCCATACCGACACGAGTTGCGGGACACTGGGGTGTCCCGAAAGTCATGTCGGCCCATACCGACACGAGTTGCGAGACACTGGGGTGTCCCGAAAGTCATGTCGGCCCATACCGACACGAGTTGCGGGACACTGGGGTGTCCCGAAAGTCATGTCGGCCCATACCGACACGAGTTGCGGGACACTGGGGTGTCCCGAAAGTCATGTCGGCCCATACCGACACGAGTTGCGGGACACTGGGGTGTCCCGAAAGTCATGTCGGCCCATACCGACACGAGTTGCGGGACACTGGGGTGTCCCGAAAGTCATGTCGGCCCATACCGACACGAGTTGCGGGACACTGGGGTGTCCCGAAAGTCATGTCGGCCCATACCGACACGAGTTGCGGGACACTGGGGTGTCCCGAAAGTCATGTCGGCCCATACCGACACGAGTTGCGGGACACTGGGGTGTCCCGAAAGTCATGTCGGCCCATACCGACACGAGTTGCGGGACACTGGGGTGTCCCGAAAGTCATGTCGGCCCATACCGACACGAGTTGCGGGACACTGGGGTGTCCCGAAAGTCATGTCGGCCCATACCGACACGAGTTGCGGGACACTGGGGTGTCCCGAAAGTCATGTCGGCCCATACCGACACGAGTTGCGGGACACTGGGGTGTCCCGAAAGTCATGTCGGCCCATACCGACACGAGTTGCGGGACACTGGGGTGTCCCGAAAGTCATGTCGGCCCATACCGACACGAGTTGCGGGACACTGGGGTGTCCCGAAAGTCATGTCGGCCCATACCGACACGAGTTGCGGGACACTGGGGTGTCCCGAAAGTCATGTCGGCCCATACCGACACGAGTTGCGGGACACTGGGGTGTCCCGAAAGTCATGTCGGCCCATACCGACACGAGTTGCGGGACACTGGGGTGTCCCGAAAGTCATGTCGGCCCATACCGACACGAGTTGCGGGACACTGGGGTGTCCCGAAAGTCATGTCGGCCCATACCGACACGAGTTGCGGGACACTGGGGTGTCCCGAAAGTCATGTCGGCCCATACCGACACGAGTTGCGGGACACTGGGGTGTCCCGAAAGTCATGTCGGCCCATACCGACACGAGTTGCGGGACACTGGGGTGTCCCGAAAGTCATGTCGGCCCATACCGACACGAGTTGCGGGACACTGGGGTGTCCCGAAAGTCATGTCGGCCCATACCGACACGAGTTGCGGGACACTGGGGTGTCCCGAAAGTCATGTCGGCCCATACCGACACGAGTTGCGGGACACTGGGGTGTCCCGAAAGTCATGTCGGCCCATACCGACACGAGTTGCGGGACACTGGGGTGTCCCGAAAGTCATGTCGGCCCATACCGACACGAGTTGCGGGACACTGGGGTGTCCCGAAAGTCATGTCGGCCCATACCGACACGAGTTGCTGGACACTGGGGTGTCCCGAAAGTCATGTCGGCCCATACCGACACGAGTTGCGGGACACTGGGGTGTCCCGAAAGTCATGTCGGCCCATACCGACACGAGTTGCGGGACACTGGGGTGTCCCGAAAGTCATGTCGGCCCATACCGACACGAGTTGCGGGACACTGGGGTGTCCCGAAAGTCATGTCGGCCCATACCGACACGAGTTGCGGGACACTGGGGTGTCCCGAAAGTCATGTCGGCCCATACCGACACGAGTTGCGGGACACTGGGGTGTCCCGAAAGTCATGTCGGCCCATACCGACACGAGTTGCGGGACACTGGGGTGTCCCGAAAGTCATGTCGGCCCATACCGACACGAGTTGCGGGACACTGGGGTGTCCCGAAAGTCATGTCGGCCCATACCGACACGAGTTGCGGGACACTGGGGTGTCCCGAAAGTCATGTCGGCCCATACCGACACGAGTTGCGGGACACTGGGGTGTCCCGAAAGTCATGTCGGCCCATACCGACACGAGTTGCGGGACACTGGGGTGTCCCGAAAGTCATGTCGGCCCATACCGACACGAGTTGCGGGACACTGGGGTGTCCCGAAAGTCATGTCGGCCCATACCGACACGAGTTGCGGGACACTGGGGTGTCCCGAAAGTCATGTCGGCCCATACCGACACGAGTTGCGGGACACTGGGGTGTCCCGAAAGTCATGTCGGCCCATACCGACACGAGTTGCGGGACACTGGGGTGTCCCGAAAGTCATGTCGGCCCATACCGACACGAGTTGCGGGACACTGGGGTGTCCCGAAAGTCATGTCGGCCCATACCGACACGAGTTGCGGGACACTGGGGTGTCCCGAAAGTCATGTCGGCCCATACCGACACGAGTTGCGGGACACTGGGGTGTCCCGAAAGTCATGTCGGCCCATACCGACACGAGTTGCGGGACACTGGGGTGTCCCGAAAGTCATGTCGGCCCATACCGACACGAGTTGCGGGACACTGGGGTGTCCCGAAAGTCATGTCGGCCCATACCGACACGAGTTGCGGGACACTGGGGTGTCCCGAAAGTCATGTCGGCCCATACCGACACGAGTTGCGGGACACTGGGGTGTCCCGAAAGTCATGTCGGCCCATACCGACACGAGTTGCGGGACACTGGGGTGTCCCGAAAGTCATGTCGGCCCATACCGACACGAGTTGCGGGACACTGGGGTGTCCCGAAAGTCATGTCGGCCCATACCGACACGAGTTGCGGGACACTGGGGTGTCCCGAAAGTCATGTCGGCCCATACCGACACGAGTTGCGGGACACTGGGTGTCCCGAAAGTCATGTCGGCCCATACCGACACGAGTTGCGGGACACTGGGGTGTCCCGAAAGTCATGTCGGCCCATACCGACACGAGTTGCGGGACACTGGGGTGTCCCGAAAGTCATGTCGGCCCATACCGACACGAGTTGCGGGACACTGGGGTGTCCCGAAAGTCATGTCGGCCCATACCGACACGAGTTGCGGGACACTGGGGTGTCCCGAAAGTCATGTCGGCCCATACCGACACGAGTTGCGGGACACTGGGGTGTCCCGAAAGTCATGTCGGCCCATACCGACACGAGTTGCGGGACACTGGGGTGTCCCGAAAGTCATGTCGGCCCATACCGACACGAGTTGCGGGACACTGGGGTGTCCCGAAAGTCATGTCGGCCCATACCGACACGAGTTGCGGGACACTGGGGTGTCCCGAAAGTCATGTCGGCCCATACCGACACGAGTTGCGGGACACTGGGGTGTCCCGAAAGTCATGTCGGCCCATACCGACACGAGTTGCGGGACACTGGGGTGTCCCGAAAGTCATGTCGGCCCATACCGACACGAGTTGCGGGACACTGGGGTGTCCCGAAAGTCATGTCGGCCCATACCGACACGAGTTTCGAAAGTCATGTCCATACCGACACCCACCCATACCGACACGAGTTTCGGGACACTGGGGTGTCCCGAAAGTCATGTCGACCCATACCGACACGAGTTTCGGGACACTGGGGTGTCATGTCGGCCCATACCGACACGAGTTTCGGGACACTGGGGTGTCCCGAAAGTCATGTCGGCCCATACCGACACGAGTTTCGGGACACTGGGGTGTCCCGAAAGTCATGTCGGCCCATACCGACACGAGTTTCGGGACACTGGGGTGTCCCGAAAGTCATGTCGGCCCATACCGACACGAGTTTCGGGACACTGGGGTGTCATGTCGGCCCATACCGACACGAGTTTCGGGACACTGGGGTGTCCCGAAAGTCATGTCGGCCCATACCGACACGAGTTCCGGGACACTGGGGTGTCCCGAAAGTCATGTCGGCCCATACCGACACGAGTTTCGGGACACCGGGGTGTCCCGAAAGTCATGTCGGCCCATACCGACACGAGTTTCGGGACACTGGGGTGTCCCGAAAGTCATGTCGGCCCATACCGACACGAGTTTCGGGACACTGGGGTGTCCCGAAAGTCATGTCGGCCCATACCGACACGAGTATCGGGACACTGGGGTGTCCCGAAAGTCATGTCGGCCCATACCGACACGAGTTTCGGGACACTGGGGTGTCCCGAAAGTCATGTCGGCCCATACCGACACGAGTTTCGGGACACTGGGGTGTCCCGAAAGTCATGTCGGCCCATACCGACACGAGTTTCGGGACACTGGGGTGTCCCGAAAGTCATGTCGGCCCATACCGACACGAGTTTCGGGACACTGGGGTGTCCCGAAAGTCATGTCGGCCCATACCGACACGAGTTTCGGGACACTGGGGTGTCCCGAAAGTCATGTCGGCCCATACCGACACGAGTTTCGGGACACTGGGGTGTCCCGAAAGTCATGTCGGCCCATACCGACACGAGTTTCTCTCTGTATGATCTCACTATATATCCAATATTCTATGTTCTCTGGACTTGTCAGGTCCTGCAGTGGAACATCACGTGCTCCACATCTTCTTCCGTTCCACACAGTAAGGCGAGTTGTCGTGTCGGCATTTGAATAGAAAAGACAGAAACTGTGCGTAAGGTGGTAGATGCAGTCCCCTGTCGGCCTTGATGTCCATGTTTCTATGGATGGTATGAGCTTGTGGGTCCATCTTCCTGTGGAGTTGTTCCACCGCATTTGTATGATATTCTCTTCTTCTTGCCGGCTTGCGTTTTGCCGAAAGTACACCCTTTGCATGCTTATGGTTACCACACCTGCTAGAACGCAAGCTGCTTCGTCTGATACAGTTCTGAGGCCACAGATTGTTCTGATTGCGCGCCTTCTATTCAATTTCATCCTTCTATTTTGTTGCTCCACTGCAAGTGCTTCCGCCTAAACGGGCGCAGCGTCCGGGAGAGACCTGCTTGCATCATCGACCCCTTTTTGCTGGCATACTTGACATGGATGTTAAAACAAAGCCTGTTGTCCAGGAAATAACACACTAGTGACTCCTTGGATTTTATCGCCTGGTTTCCAACCAGGAATCTCGCGTATTCCACTTTCTTGCGGCTGGTAATAAGAACAGCCTCTGGTTCCCGATCTCCACCTTTTTCCTCTTATGGCTTCCGCCGCGGTATCTACCACTGCCTTTATGGCGTCGATGGAAGAGTGCGATTTTCTGAAGCCATATTGGTGGTCCAAAAGTGCTCCATTTTCTTCTGCTACTTTAAGTAGCCTGTTGTACATGATTCGCTTCAAGATTTTCCCCAGTGAAAGGCCGATACGATGAGGGTTCTCCCGGAGGTTTGCTTCCTTTTTGTTCAGATTTTGAACCTTCTTGTAGGCACTTTAGGCACATTCTTGTGGTATAGGTGTGACTGTAAGCGTGTGTTTATTTGTACATCCACTCATTTGCAGGCCCAGTCAGTCGTTTGTGCATGTTCGTTTGCAATATCGAGTGAGACGCAAAATGAAATATGAGCAAAATGTGTGTATATCGAAGTCACAACTGTCAACCGATGAACATCTCTGCTCCTCAGGGGTGCCAACAGCTCTTCAACGCAGTTTTCACACAACAGACTAGAGGATCGTTGATATCCATGAGTACACAACATGAAATGGTTCTATATCGGATCGATGCAACAAACCTTTGTTGAGAATTTCATTGTCGTGTAAAAAGTGATCATTTATTTCTGTTCCGCATGCTATATATATGTGGAGCGATGTTTAAAAAAATAGAAAGGATAGCTCGAGATTGACATGATTTATGTTTAACAATATTTACAAAAATAATAGAACAACAATTACATGTCCTCAATATTTATGTCTTTTATGAATACACTAGCAAGCCTATGCCCGCTTCGCGGAGCATTTTCTGTCCCCTCTGTTTAGCCTTGAGAAGTGCGAAAACTTAAGAGAGCAGAAAAAACATTGAATAAAATATATTTATAAAATATTTTACATTTTATTCGAATTCTTTTTTTTATTCTAATTCTAATCTAATCTTAAAAACATTGCATCTTGTGCATATGTGTCGAGGAATGACAGTGTATGTAGCTGGTAAAATAATCAATTGGTGTGATAATTGGATATTAGAAGGCAGAGTAACGATGAATTTCAGACACGTTTTGAAGTTGCTGACATCTACGATGAAGCACAATATCTTGCCTACTCATATATTAATCTACTGTCGAAGCACTAAATCTTCCTGGGTGCATTCCAGCGGGTATTTTATCGGCTCAAATAATAACTGTATGACTGTCCGGAGTCATTCGTTCAAGTGAAGCTTAAAATAGTTGCACTGATTAATTTCTGATATTCTATTCTGATTTGATACCGGCATTTGAATTGCACATAAAATTCATTTGCAAGAATTGGCAGATCTAATTTTGTGACAAACCCGACTTTGAATCTGATCAGTTGGAAAACATTATATTGTATTGGGTCTATAACTTAATTCATGCGGTTTGCTAAGAGATGGCGTAACTTGTATTATTCCATTGGAACATGCGTTGGAAAGCTACTGGCACTGTACGTCATTTCGGTATATGTCATTCATTTGAAGCGTAAACAACAATAATTTTTTTTTTCACTCAAATATGTCGAACTTTGGGCCTGAAAAAGTGTTTTTTCGGGGAGTTCTTCTTCATTACTTTAATATGAAGAAAACTGCTGCCGAAAGTCATCGTATTTTGGTGGAAGTTTGTGGTTATGGTGAACATGCGCTAGCTGAGAGAACGTGCCAAAGTGGTGATTTGGCTTGGCCAACCAGCCAAATCAACGGCAAACCGAATATACATTGCGCGAAAGTTATGCTCTGTATTTGGTGGGATCAGAAGGGTGTGCTGTATTATGAGCTTCTAAAAGCGGGTTAAGCCATCAATGGAGAACGCTATTAATGTAGAGATATGAGCGGATAAACATATATCAAGCTAATTTTTATGTAAAGGATGATTTTTTAAAATTTTTTAAAGGAACGTTTTTCAAAAGAAGACACATAAAATTCAGAAAAATGCATGAAATCTTTATTTGGATCTTATTGATAGTACGGTCCATATAATTTAATGTTTGAAGATTATTTCATGCCAATGTTGACCTTGACTGCGCCTCAAATGGTCCACCCGCTTAGTCCAATTTTGGCATACTCTTTATATAGATGGATATAAAATTCCTTGGCCTTTTTTTAGAAATTATTTTCTAGAAAGGCTTAGAAGTTCTCTCGGGATTTTGTTAAATATAGTTGTACGTCCTTCGGTCATATTCATTCCAAGACCACGCACTTTGGTACATGTGCTGTTGTCGTTTTCTTGTATTCACTTTCTGCTGCGTTTGTACTTCATAGGCAAGTTATTCCAGTTCATAGATTTCAGAGATGTTCAGCATATTAACAGGTCAATTTGGTTGTGTTTGCTCACTTTGAAGTTGTTGCATGCATGAAGCTGCACCCCATGAGTAATATGTCGTAACTTAAGTACGACTCAACAAGTCCAAAGTAGCATTGTTTTGTCACACTGTATGTGCAGAGATTGCTAATGTGAAACGGAGCGAAAGATTGGCACAGTTTCTTTTTCAGTTCTTTTACGTTGAAACGTCGTATTCTTTTATTCTGTCTTTATGGCCATTTAGGTGTGCAAACGGTCTATGTCATTTATTTTTATCTTTCTGGGATATGCGGAGGGCGAATGTGTAAGCACCTTAATCTGCATTATCAACCGTGGTCTTGACACCAAGCTATCAATCTGTTGCAATCTTTTTGCATACGTTTTTCAGCCTATTCAACGATCCTATGGCTAACTACGATCGCTGTGTTGTCCTCACATCCTGTCGTAGGCATATCCCGTACTTTAGCACTGACAGTAACGTAAATACTAAAGAGAAGTGGCCCCAACTTCATCCCTGCGGGACTCCGATTTCAATCTTTTCGTTGTCGCTGACATGGTCACCAATTTTCACCCGGAAAGTTCTGTTGTTTCGGTAGTTTTCAAAACCATGCTGATATGTGCCCGCGAACTCCAATCTTATCAAGCTGTCTCATGATTTGTTTGTAGTTCAATAAATAGAACTACAGAGCTGTGTTTTTTTTGTTTGTCTAGTCTTTGGTACATTTTGCTGTCGAAGTCTCCAAGACTGCTTTCACAGTGGCAACTTTTTGAGCAAGATTCTTTCAATATGTGTTTGTGATTTCCTTTGTGCTATCCCTTTTGCGTCACCTCCCTTGCCAGCAGGATTTCAAATCTAGTCCAATCACCAACTGCCGTTTAGGTCAAATTAACGACACTATCACTAGCGTGGTCGATCTGCGGGTATCACTGTGGGTATCACTTACTGTGGTGCGCAACATCATAGAATCTGCAGACCGAGTTCTCCCAAATATCACTTCTTTTTAAGCGGGAGATGGTCTTGAGGGTGATGCATCAGTGCATCATGAGCAGAGCCAGGCGTACTAGGGAAGAACCCTATGCAGCCGAGACAGACAGTTGAAGCGTAACGAGCTGTTTCGCATTATAGCGATGCATTGCAGAGAAGGGGCCGCTTCATAGCCGTGTATACACAACCAGCTCTTTTTGGCGATAGACCCCAAGGCTTGCCGAAATAAGGGACTTTTCTTCCAGAAAACTGGCAATTTTCGACTATGAGTGTTCCCCAAGAAGGATTTTATCCAGGATAACACCCAGATTTCATCAGAAAAGCTGATGGTGACACCTTTTAGCATGAGTTGAGTCGGACCAGTCAACAACCAACAAGTTTGGTTTTCAGCGTTAACTTAAGGCCCATTGCTGTTACACCTGTCGTCGATCACTTTTAAAGCTGCCTGCGCTATCGAACACGCTAGGCACAATCCGACATAGTACACCTACATCATCCGCACAGACCGATCAGATTTAAACAGCATGCACCTAACAGAGGAGGCAAGACGCCGCTCAGTGGGGACGCCGCACAGTGGAAATAAATCCCGGAAGTGATACAATGAAACAAAAATGGGGGCTAGAAAGCCAATATTTTGTTGACTTTTGCCTATCCGCTTGGCTGCACCGTTACCTCAAAGTTGGTACTTTGAAATTCCCAAATTTGACATGGCATATTTCCTAAAATTAGGTACTTGGAACTTTAAGTTATATATTTTTTAAAGGGCATACATTTGGCCTCCAAACAGCATCAGCTGCATTTTTCTTACCGCTTACCATTTTTTTGTTCGAGGCTTTAAGTGAAGCCACCTTTTGGGGGCCATGTCAATGTCAATGTTTGACGGCCTGTGACAAAAATGCTCCTAGAGGCTCCAATGGGATGCAATCTTTTTCTGAAAGCTTAAAGTATTCTCTACCGAGGGTGGAAAAACTAAAGTGGCATTTTTTTGCACTTTGGGAGAACGAGGCGTTTAAGTGGTGCAATGTCGTTCACTTTTCGGCATTTTCATACCTTGCAATGCATGTATTGCGCAAATGCTATGAGAGAGGCCGAGAAGGGTTATGAATTGAATTACATTAGGTCAAACCCCTCTATGTATTACCCTCCATTACATGCCGTCCACAATCTGCATTAGCAATTACAGCTCCATTCTAGTTCTTTTGTGTGTGTTCTGTGCTATCTCTCGGCAATCTCTATCGCACGTGATTTCTGATAAAAATGTTCAACATATCTATTAACTTTCGTTTCGGAGATTGAACAGAGACACTGTTAACCAGCTGACGCCGCATGCATCTGTCAAGTGCCGAGGGCGTGCCACAGCCCACAAGGCACTTGCCAGCCCCCAAATAATGAACCGCTAATAAATAAATCTACGAGCAACGAGCACTTCTCATCCGTCATCCGGAGGCTGCAGGAAGACGACTTCCGGAATTTCAACCAGCCGCCAATCGAACCTAACAAATGACTCTCCTTTGTCCGACTGTCATCGTGTGCTTCCATCGCAGATCCGGCCCAGCTGAAATTACCCCTATTACCAAAAATCTATCTTCCCTTGCGTGGCCCCAAGCCACAGTCCACGTCCACTGGCACGCATTAATTATCTGTATCATGTCACGATCTCTGGGAGCCCTCGTGCCCACACTGCAGCCGCTACTGCCGCACACACACGAATACACGGCAGGGATGCAATAGAAGTGAATATACGACCCACCTCCAGGCACCTCAAAAAGGTGTTAAACTTCAAACCAAACAACTCTCGGAACAAAGTGTGTCAGTCGGGATGAAATATCTGCGCAATCATCCATTAAACCCTTGCGCACATGCGGATCCCCCTTGGGCCCAGCAGGCGGGACAATTGCCAGCCTCTGCCATCGGAGTAGCCCTCCCCGGCCCCTGGATCGAGCGATTGTGCGCGCTCGAGTGTTGCCGGTTTTGAATTATTTATGCTTCGGTCCTATTCGCATGGGACCTTTCGCAACCAGTGCACGTTCTAGCGCGCTGCTATGCCGGGGAGAGCTGATAGGAGCGCTCCACGAAAGGAAATTTGAAAATTTCTATGCTGCGTCGCATTGTCCTCCGCGCTGCATTGGTGCGCCACGAGTCGCCGTGCCGTCGCGGTCGTCGCCAAGTGGCCATGGCATCATTATTCCACCGCCGAGTGGTGGAAGAAGCGTCGCCTAAGAATTCCTCGAGCACACTCTTAGTTGGCTCCTAATCGTGCCCGGAATATCGCGTTTAAATCAGTTTGCTGCATTGGCATGGACGCCGAGGGACTCGGGGACTCGGTAACTCGGTTGGTGAGAGAGAGAGAGAGAGAGAGAGAGATTACCTTGTGCGCATGCGCGCCGGAATGAGGAATGGTATTTCGCGCGCTGCTGTGCGCCCGATGTGGCCAAACAGGCCCCAAAACTCCCTAGGATGCAAACCGATGCGCCGATCACATGCGCACGAAGATTGAAAGCGGTTCACCACTGGCTGTGAGTTACAGAGCTGACGCGCCTGTGTGCGGGTATGAGTGTGTGGCGTTGTTTGGATTATGTGCACAAGGCCGCGACTGTAATGAGGGCTTTTTGTTTGATTTATTACTGCAATTGGCCGTTGGGCGAAATTGGTTTTGTGCCCAGTCGCCGGACAGGGATGGTGACGGTGACTGCAAGTAATTCCCGAGTCAGTATCAAAATATATGGACAGTCGTTTGTACGCATCATCCTAGAGTGCTGCGGTCCAGTTGGCTCCGAGTGCTATTGGGCCGCCTTTGACGTTGGGCTAATTTTCTCGTTTAAATAATCGACATTCCTGTGAGTTTGTGTCGGCGCGTGAGTGTGTGGGTGTGGGTTCCGGGGTGCAGAGGTAGTTTGAAATGTCAATCAGCATCGTGGATTGAGGGCAATTGGCAATTGGGGAGAATGGGATTCGGAGTGGAATGCGATTCCGAAGGAGGCAATGCTGCTGGCCCTTGGAGTGGACTTTGATTTATCTTCATCTTGACAACCCGCTGAAAGGGGTTCATTTCAGTTTCTTGCTTTTTTTTATCAGGATGACTCTATCTACTTAAATGGGATTTAGCAGGATGCCTGGTTGCGGTGGACTCAGGAAGGGAAAGGGATGTGCAAGTATGGCCATTTGGTATGGAGTCAGTTTTTGCCGTCTGTGTTTGATGAGAGCAACGCCTGAACTGGGTAAAGTGAAAAATGTGCTTAAGACACAAACGGATTAGCTTTTTTGAGGACTTTCTTCACTATTGAGGTGTACCTATGCCGTGAGCAGGAATTGGGTGATATCCGGTGCAGCACACGCTAGCTACTGCTGCAGGGAGAGAGTTTTTTGTCCTTCGTTGGAGGATTTCTGCGTCGTTTTGTGATGAGGAATGTTGGATTCAACGAGTAAGGAGTCGCGGCTATAAAACAGAGGCTACCTCAACGAGTTCTCATATTCTTCAAAAAGTTTAGTCCCCTCTTGCTTTTGACGGTTTGAGATCAGAGTTGCCGTCAATTTTTAGTGAAGTATTTTCCGGAAAAAATAGAGTTTGCTGAAAAGTGAAGCTTAGTTGTGCCAAAAAAAACCTTTTTTTTTTTGTCACAGTCCTTAGTCCTTAACATTTCATTGCGTTTTTAAAATAACTCAAATTCAGAATTGCCAGTCTAAGCTTGGGCATCCTTGTAGGGCTGAAGAGGAAGAAGAAACTATTTCACACCTTCTTTGCAATTGCAATGCACTCTCATCTCGCAGACTCAGTCACTCGGACGCACCATATGGTAACGACTTGACAGATGTAAGCAATTTTTGCGTCAGTCAGCTCCATCGTTCTTCGGTTCGCGGATTAGGTCTTGAGGTAGGGTAGGGTAGGGAGGGAGCTGCTAATGAATTCACCAGCACACTTAGACCATGTTGGTCCATTGTGATGACCACAGTCAGGCTACTAACACCGGTCGACAGCTCCAGTGGTAGTGCCGTGAGTTGGATGGTGATGGTGATTGGACCAGATTTGAAAACCAGATGAAAGCGTATTAACTTAGCTTTAACTGGGATTCGAAGCGGTGACCTCACTAACTAAGGGCAGGCACATAACCAACGGCGCCTTTCAGTCTTCTAGATCTTGTAGTAACACAACGGGTCTATTTTTGGCCTAAGCGTGGCTACCCTGAAGGTAGTCAGCCACTCTAACTTAACCTAACCTAGTCTAAGCTTTGTGGTGGCTTAATAAAAGATCCTTTGGCGGTTCTTGAAACCGTCTACAGAAACAGTTCCTTTCACAGGCATCAGTGAGTTAACAGTGCTGTCAACACTTATAACCTTATCTCTCCACGGGTTCACAATTGTGAGCATCTCTGTATAAATATGCTTGGGATATTTTTCCCTGGGTAGAAATCATGACCCTCGAGCTGCTACCCTATCATAAATCTTACTGTACTCATCTCTTTCGGAGTCGCTGTCACACCACAGTTTACACGGTCAAGTTTCTACAAATCGAATGCCAACATTTATAGCATGTAATCGTATCTTGCTTTCCAACGGTCAAATTCAAATCAAATGTCGAGAACATATGACTTTTGTTATCCCACACACACGTTTGAGTGCACGTGCCGTGCATTCGATACCCAAAACATCTGCTATTAGGCATATTTTTCGAAAGAGTATACACGCTTAAATTTCAAGTAGCCAGCAGATAAGCGTGCACTGTGAAAACTGGCATTTTAATTGGAATTGCTGCATGTTTGTTTACTATAGTTTTTTTTGTCTCTATTTTTTCATTGTTTCATAAAAAAACTCCCGAGGGATTTTATGCATAATAGGCAGGAATAAAGAAAGACAATTAAGGAAGCTCTCTCGAAAGCGGATACCGTATCTGATGCACACAAAAGAATAGGAAAAGCTCACTCAAAAGATGTTTTTTTTTTTTTTGTGTCTGAGACAAAATATTTGTCGGAAAACAGAATATGAAATGTTTATTCGTAGAAAACAAAACAAAAAATGGCTCCACCCAGTTTTAAACACAGACAAAAAAAATTGCTTCAGATGGCCAATACTTTGACATATTGTACATGTTTTTCTTAAATAAACGTTCAAATTTTGAAAAAAAAAATGCAACGAATTGAGTTTATTTTAGATAAATACAATTAAAAGTCGTCTGCGAGTGTTAAAATTTTACTATATTTGAAAATTTCATGAACAATGGCCGCACATGGCTGCCTTGTGGAACGCCCGATGTAACTCTTATTACCCGCGATCTATCGATTTTTACCAAATGCTTCCTGTCCTTTAAGTAATTGGAAAACCACTCTAATATAGACGAATGGAAGCCCACAGACCTTAGCTAGTTTAAAAGCAAAGTGTGGAGATGAAACGGAGGCTATGGTCATCCCCAGAACACCCGTTCAATGCACTCTACGTGTTAGTGGAGTCCCTTTGAAGCAGGTGGAGACGTTTAAGTATATCGGAGTCTTTTTCACGAGTGTTGGAAATAGTAATGCTGAGGTTTCCTGTGGGATTGGCTCAATTTGGAAACAGCTTGGTAGATCTGTAATCAGGAAGGCCAAGCTTTTCAACTTAGTATTGTTTCCAACTCTCGCCTATGGTCATAAGATTTGGGTAATAACCGAAAGAATAAGATCGCGAATACAAGCTGCTGAGATGGGATTTATCCGTGCTGTTGTGGGAGTTACTCGCCGGGATATGGTGAGAAACACGGCAGTGCGAGAGAAACTCAACTTTGTTTCTTTGAACGGAAAGGGTTATGCTTCGGTGGTTTGGTCACATTGCACGAATGTCCCCTTCGTAACGACTTCAAGGGCGGGCGTTGAATACGATTCCATCAGGTAGGCTACTGCTTGGCAGACCCAGGACGAGGTTGTTGGACCAAGTCCGTTACGCCTCGCCTCGTTCCGCTTGGGCATAGCTCCAGATGAGTTAGAGGCGATGGCGGAGGATTGAGTTGCCTGGAGATGTGGCGCATGCGGGTCAGAAGATAATGATGAGAGTCCACTGGCTCATCTACGTCAGTTTCGTTTGTCCTAAATTCCCGGAATAGGGTACTGTAGTGTACCCACCAAAACAAAGAGGCCCAAGAACACATTTCCACTCACAAGACTTAAGCACTCGATGGCACACACCAAAATGCTGACATCATAAACATTTTACATTTTGACGTTCGCTGACCAAGTACTACATCGTAGCTCATCAGACTAATTTTTGTAGTTTGCGTGCGCACAGAGTGTTAAGTGTCCGTTGTCAAGACACAGCAAGGACCAGGAAAGGAATGTAGTCTAATCTTTACGGCTCCAAAACCAGGATCTGGCGCAGTCGCCTTCGTGGAGGGCGACAACATTGGACTGCACACCTCATTAGGTAAATTTGCGTCGGTTTTCCTCGTCGGAAGCCTATGCCATCCTAATGGCCACGAACTATGTTGTGAGGAACAGGTAGTGACAGTCAAGCTGTACTTAGGGCTTTGCTCAATCCTTAAGCCACTCCCAGGATATTTCAAGAATGCAAGTCCTCTCTGAATTTGATCGGATCCCGGATCGCTGAAAATGTGTCGCCGATGAACTCGCTGGACAAGGATCCGAGGAAACATTCGCAGGACCTGAACCCGTGCTGGGTCTACCTGCGTCCTTGGTCAGAGCTTCCATCGAGTGGTGGGCCTCTCGAGAACACAATCGGATGACTGTAAAGGATTCAGGTCCAGACAGACCAAGCGCATGCTCCCAAATGTCTCTAAGAAATGCGCGGCATTCCTGTTATCCCTTGGCAGAAGAGACTGCGGAGGACTGGGACACTACAACTTCTCCCTCTGCGATGCCTCTGGAGAAGACGACGACACTACAGAGGAAGCACTTCCTCTGTCACTGTCCTACCTTTGCTAGGATCGGGTGGCAGGTACTGAAGTGGTGAGAGCTGATGATGTAAGCTCCTCATTACAGAAGCGAGTGCACAGAAGCGCCAAGAAACTACAGCAAAAGTAGGTGACTGCCTGCCAGTACAATGAACCAGTTTTTGATTCTGAGTGCTTCAGTGTAGTGCTTTAAGCCTCCGACAAAAAAGAAAATATATAATGTATACTCACTTGGCTACAAAAGACTGTTACTTCTGGCACGAGACTATCAGTAAAAGAGGAGCATGCGAAGTATCATCCTGTGTGAGGAGTCACTCACTTTGATCTCTTCAGTGACGGCTGTGCCGGCCAAAATAAGAACACAGTCGTCGTGGCAGTGCTTTGGGCAGTTACGTTCCTATTCAGGAAATCAATTTTGAAACCACTCAGGGTCAAAATGAAGGTCACAGTGTCATTTCATATGCCATCAATCATCATAGTCTGGAGAAAACGGAAGCAATGAGGCTAGAACGTACACACTCGCACTTAATGACAATTTCATTTTCAGAATTCATTAGTTTCGCCCTGCTGCATTTGCTCATTAGAATCAAGAAACGCCGGACTTTATTGCGCTTTCCTGAGCAGTGAACTACATTGAACTAAATGAACTAGAACAACGAACTAGTTCGGTAAACAGATGTGAACTAAAAGGAGCGCTCTTTGAGCTGAACTAAAATGCACAAGCCTAATGCAAAGACGGCGATTGCTGCGACACGTCACGGTAGTAGTCCCACATCAACCATTTTCCAAACATTTTGAGAGGAGATCATGCTATGCCAGCCAATTTAAACGCCCAGGAAACGCAACAAACGCGTGCTTCTGACAAACGAAAGACTGAACCAGAATCTCGGCCAGAGTCACAGACAATGTCCCCAAAATTGGCTTAATACTTTACCCAAATCAATCAGTCCATCGAATTCTCTCCCGACTGCGACAGCCATAGACGGGGCTTCACAAGCATTCGACCAGCTGGTGAGGATGATCCTCTCCTCTGATGCCACGACCAACTGTTCGTCCTCTTATCATCTCGCATCTCGCAGCCGGACATTCCTGCCAACGCAAACATGGTCCTAACAAGCACCCCGTTAACATCTAATAAATCCGCATCCAATCAATCACCGGACCGGGCTAAAAACAACGACGTCTTATCTGGTTTCTCCACCACCGCGCCGGTGCTGGGGAAAAAAAGTATGCCATCTCAGATATCCACCACCGCACCGCCACGCCGCAGCCGCAGCCGCAACCAAAGCCAAGTGCAACAACAATTTGAAATTTGTTTTGCAAATCACAGCCTTTTTCGAAATGTAACTGTAAGTCCGGCTCTTATCCGCCGAGTGGCCGGACATTTATGGTCATCGAATGCGGAAAGTCTATTACTTTGACGATGATTTCGATGACAACAACTATGGCAACGTAGCGCGATGGGAAACCACACCAACGGCCAACCGCCAGCCACAGAGGAGCAACCGGCAGCACCAGACACAGCGACCGAGTCGATCCGGCTGAACCATACTTGAACCCAGCGATAGACATAATCGCAGCGCAGCTCAGAATTTGATTCGATTTGGTTCGCCGCGGCCGGTTCCCTGGTTCGGTGAAGGCGCCTGCTCCAGGAGCCCACCATCACCGCGAAGCTAGGCCACAAGAACCACCTAAGTGCACACATAATTCCTGCCTGGCCTTATCATAAACAAAATTGCTGCTCAGGTCGAGGGAGGGAGAGGACTAAGTGGCCGCCGCCGCGCCGCTGAGCCGCACTGGCCAGAGCAGAGCCAAACAAAGGCTGCGCTGCAATTTATTACTGCAACGAGACGGCGAGCATTATCTGGGAATGGGAATGAGAATGGGAATAGAAACCGTCTTAGAGGGCCCAACAATAGCCAGCTATGACAGTGCACATCTCCGAAACGGCAGCGGCATCATCATCAGTGGCTGCGCAGCGGCCACAAGCATCTGCAGTTCGACGCAGGAATCCATCGGCCATCGGAAATCTCCATAACATTGGCAACGGCGAGCGGCGGCGCGGACCGCGACTTGGCGGTGTGTTGGGGCTTCCCAAGTTGGATTGCGTTAGTAAATCAGGCAGACAGTGCGCAGCCGTAGCATCTGGCGGCAGCGGAACCCGGCAACGCCACTTATTAGAGGAACGCAAATGTTTACACAATAGGAATAGCTGCATAATTTTATGGCCCGCTCCGTCTCCGACTCCGGCTTGGGGGCTTGGGCGGAGTGCGATGACAGTGATGATGTCATTCTGACGAAAATATTCGCGCGATGACTGATGGAAATGTGTGATTAGTGTCAGTTGGAGCGAATGGCCGCGAATGGAGGGAGGAGGAGTGGCTTTAAGGAAGCGCTTATCGACTCGGCTGAGAGGACGCGTGCGTGGGCGAATCGATGATGCACTCGTTCTGCAGGGTCACAGAGTCATCGCCAGCTGTGGCCGGCCATATGCATCCATTAAGCTGCCGTGGTGATGGATTGCCGTCAAAGTGACAGGTTCGCAAACAAGCTAGCCGTCGCGTCACGAACGATCATCGACGGCTGAGTGAAGGATGAGTAAACACTTTGACAGTTTAATTGGTTTGGGGGTGGATTCGCCGCGGATTGTCTGCTCTCGTGGATGGATTGGTTATGCTTCAGCTGGAGTGCATAATTTGCACCTGTCTGGGTGATGGTGGTTTGGCTTGCTGATGGAGGGTGCCTCTCTGGGGCAGTTCAAGGTCCATGTGTTGGCGGGGCAAATCAAATGGGAGAGAGCTTATAGAAACACGTCGTGCGTGCGTCTTCGGTCTGCTGAGACGAATGGCCTTGGAGCAGGTGTGGAGCCATATACGCTCGACGGTTCTGAGAAGGAAGAAGTCGCTCCACGGGGAGTCGACGGAACGATTTAATTTGGTGAGTGCAGTTCGATGGGGTTTGGTGACAAGGTACGCCCTTCAGGGAGCAGTTTAGTTCTCCTTCTACGTCTGTTGGGGTACATCAAGTGGTCCTTTATGGTTCTTAGAGAGTCTTATGAACAAAAGGAGGAAGCCTCAGTCTCGCTATGGAACGAGATCGGACACCATATCGAAGGATGAAGGACTTTGGAGGAAGAACAAGGGACGCCGAGGACTCGAGTACCCGCCACACGTTTTCGGAAGGATGCTGATGTGGAATGCACTCAAATGTCTGAGTTGTTCTGGACTCTTTTCGAGTCAACTCGAATTGAATATTATTTGTTCCTTGCACGCGCTCAAGAATTTATTGGCGTACCTGATACAAGGTAGTCCAACAAACAAAGCTGAATTTCCAAGGATCTACGATTGTGTCTTTACCTTCTTCATCCTTATCAGCTTGTGTCTTGCCTCCGACTCCGAACCTGCGGGACACCACAGGAGAGGTCGCTAGGGCCTATGCTGGTTCAAACCACAAGAAAACCATTCGCGAATACAATCAACTTGGCAACGATCACTCGCCACACCACTTCGATTTAAATTTTCGACGCATCTCAGTATAATCAAGCGCTCTCGCTCCACTGGCTTTACATGCGCACATCCGTGTAATCGGCAACCTCAATCCACAGCTTTCGCTCGACGTGTCTGATCGGCAATTTCTTGCGCGAAATGTTGCACAAGGGATTCTTTTCACGAATTAACTCAATTAATCTTTTCACGTCCAATCGATTCTGCCCGTGCTTTTGCACCTCTCACCGAAGACTGAACAAACGAAAGAAATAGAACACGATTGACTGTGGCTGCTACGTTGGACGCGCTCTCGCCACTGTGTGTACGTCGCGTTGATTTTGAATAGAATGCAGTTGGAATGTGTCCAGCAATTGAAATGCAGTTGGTTCGAGGCATGCCCGTGTATACTGACGGTTTCCGCCGTACCTCTGACGAAATTCAATTCGCAACAAATCGCATGCATGGCTGTTTCATCGGATTTCAGATTAAGGCTGAGATTACCTCTGCAAACTTGTTGCGATTTCGATGTGTGGTCGCGTCGACTTAGACATGAGCCTGGGAAGAATTTGGAGAAGCCTATGTGTTAATCCAAAAAATAAGCTGTCTATCCTCCAAGTCGCATGCAAAGACAAGGAGGCGTTGAGCAAACCTTCAAACAGCAAAGCTCTCTAATCCATAATTGGAAACTAGCTGGCCCGTGCCCACTTCGCTGGTCACTGAACTTTCTTGCTTGTGATGAAATAATCTTGTGTGGTTCTTAGTACTGAGTGTTTAGGACTTATTTTGTGTTTATAAAGGGTGATTTTTTAAAAGCTATAGGAAAGTTTTTCAAAAAAAAAAAAAAAAAACACATAAAATTCAGAAAAATGCATCAAATCTTTAATTGAGTCGATAGTACGGTCCTTATAATTTAATGTTTGAAGACTATTTCATGCAAATGTTGACCTTGACTGCGCCTCAAATGGTCCATCCGCTTAGTCCAATTTTGGCCTACTCTTTCTCACGAATAAATGCTTCAACGTTGTCTTCCAATGCGCCAATTGAAGCGGGCTTGTCTGTATAGACATGAGCTTTAACATAGCCCCACAAAAAATAGTCTAAAGGCGTTAAATCGCACGATCTAGGCGGCCAATTGACCGGTCCCGAACGTGAAATAAAATGTTCACCGAACTCGCCTCGTGGCACCGTCTTCTTTTGTCATGCAAGTCAAGCTCTTGCATTTTGGGCAAAAAAAAGTTGGATATCATCTCACGGTAGCGCTCACCATTCACAGTTACGTTACGATTCGCATCATCTTTGAAGAAGTACGGTCCAATGATGCCACCAGCCCAAAAACCGCACCAAACTGTGACTTTTTCTGGATGCATTGGTAGCTCTTGCAATGCTTCTGGCTGATATTCACTCCAAAATCGACAATTATGCTTATTTACGTACCCATTGAGCAAAAAATGAGCTTCGTCTAAACTGACCATAAAATGGAAGAAGCGCGCGATTAACTTTCTTAACGGAGCACGCATTTTGATGATAAAATTCAATAATTTACAAGCGTTCCTTTGTAAGACGACTCATGGTTAAATTATAGACCAAACTGAAGATGTTTGACAGTGAAACAAAACACGAAACGTGCGTCAGCTGTTTAAACCAGTGTTGCCAAAAAGATAATAGCTTAAAAATCACCCTTTATTATTTCTTATTGGCTGATGGTATGTATTGGCGAGTATATAAATTGCTTAAGACTTCTCTTGTTGTTGTGCTTTTGTCTGTATTCGTTGTCTGCAGTTCCAACTCGAGATAAGCAAGCATATAACATGCCCATCGGAAAAACATTCCTTTCTCAAGTCAATGCAATGAAAAGGCGTATTCTACTATTCTATTTCTTTAGTCCAAAACAATTTGGTTTTAGACAGGGATTATCTACTGAAGATGCTCTGTCAGACTTCTGCTCTTCCATTTTCAAAGCATTAGATGAACATAAAAACTGTGCAAGTCTCTTCGTTGATATAACTAAAGCCTTTGATATGGTTGATCATATTATTCTGCTAAGAAAACTGTGCAGAATAGGCTCTAGAGGATTTGTTTACAAATGGCTCGGGTCCTATTTACATAATAGAACCCAAATGGTTAAAGTACGAGGTGCAATTAGCAATTCAATCCACATAAACATAGGAATGCCGCAAGGGTCAGTACTTGGCCCTATTCTTTTCCTTATTTATATAAATTCCAGAGATGAACAGCATGAACCAAGAAGTGCCTGCGTGACATTAAACAGGTATAAATTGAGGGTCTTAAGCTAATATTACGACAGAAGGTGACCTTTGTATATATATAATTTGGCTGTTTCTTGTGAATAATTTTGAAGAGTAATATGAACGATCTGTAACCTAGAAATGCCTCCAATTCGCATCCTTCCGAAGATACCGACGTTGTTCTGGGACACGGTCAAATCTGCGAAGATTTAAAACGTGCCGTGCAGCCGCGTTGATTGCTCTTGTCAACTTTTGCGAAGAACAATAATCACAGTCAGCGACCAACTGTGATCCATATGTCAAGATATGAGTGCTTTGGCAAGTTTTAATTTAACGTTGATAGGAAGAATATATTTGTTGATTGACAAGCCTCTTGGAGATGTACATATCTTGGACACTACGCTATCAATGTGGTCAGTCTGTGTCAGTGCACTATTGCACATATTCCAAGGTTTTTTACACACGTAACATATTCAATAGCGGTCGAGTTAAGTTCAATTGGCGGAAAATTTAATAGGGAAGGCGGTTGTTTCGAGAACGGGATGGATTTGGTTTTATCTGGATTGAGCATTAGGCCATTTCTTGTAGCCTAAATCCTTGTTTATTTTAGCAACTGAGTCTTCAATCATACCAAGAGGGAAACCATAGTAGATTTGAACATCGTCTGCATAGACATGGAACTGACAGTGGGACAAAACCATTGGAAGGTCATTGATAAACATTCAAAATAATAACAGACCGAGAATTGAACCTTGAGGAACACCACAGCTTACGTCACAAAAATATGACAGTTTTGAATTAAATAAAGAATTAAATTATTTGTGGGATTACAGAAGTTGAATGACCTTTGTCTTAAACAATTTGGCTGCCTTTTCAGTCCCGAGTCTGCTTCTTAACGTTCTATGCACCAGTCCAAAAGTCGAGAATATCCTTTCGATTCCGGCGCAGTTGCAGTAAATAACTGACATGTGATGTCGAGCATCCCTGGATCCCGTTTAGTAATCATGGATTTCCACCACACTGCCACATGCGATTTCATTACAATGTCTTTCTTGATCATGTTGTAAAATAATGCTTCATTTAATATACTTGGACGCTCGAATAATACAAGGTTAATTCATTTAAAAAGTAGCTTCTAGAGTTGGACCGCTGCTGCCGATCTCAACGACGTCTCCGAACGAAAAGACAGCTTTTTGCAAAGACCGGTACCGTACCGAGATGACAGGCGTTGCCGATGGTAGTTCTGACAGCTGCCCGAATGATGTGCGTTCAGCGTCGCACGGTGTGCAGGCTATTGTAGCGCTTTATTTCTTAATACTCCGCTACATTGTAATCCAAAAGTGGAAAACTCCTTGCACGGTTCGCCAGGCCATCTTTCATTGCTTGTGGACATCTTGAATCCATGAACTCCATGCCCATTGTGTTCTCCTCTTCTCACATAAGCAGCGAAATGTGCAGAAGTCATTGCAGCTTTAAATCTTGCCTTAAATTTGTCGAGTTCTTGTGGCAACCGGCCCGATGAGAGGATATCTTTCAATATATGTGTACAATCGCTTAGCGCGTATATTTCTACAAGATCGAGAGCTCTTCTTTCATCCTTTTCAGGTAGTTTTCCACATTTTCTTTGAACTCAACGTCTTGGACTCTCTTTACAATTGGTAATTCTAAAACAGACCATTGCTCGGTACACGCATTGACAACATTAAATCATTTAAACATTGTCCACCCTGGCAAGGGTATGGGTCCGCATTTATGGTGGTGAAATAGTGTCTCATCATATTTACATGGTAAAGATTGTAGTAATAAACTGTATCAACTTTAGAACCTAATCCAATTACCATCCACAAGATGAGGCGTCGATACGACTAAAAGGAAAGGGCTGTAAACCTATGCCTGCTTTAACGCACGTGATCTCAAACCATTTTCTGTGAATGGCGCTGCAGGCCATGGTCGACCTGATCTGAGTCCCATTTTTTGATCACTCTCAGTGACGTTAGTGGTGCCGCAAAATCCGGATTCGAACCAACTACGCTCCAACTACGCGCCAACTACGCGCCATGTAATGAGATGCCCTCACTCCCAAGCTCATCATATGAAATGAAAAATTTCTATAACAAAATGAGGCTCTACTGAAAGTCTCTACACTCCGGCCATTCAACTACACACGTTCCGTGTGGTCCATGGCCAGGAAATCCCTCCATCAGTCGGACACACAAAGTACCACATTGACATTTGTACTCCGCCGGAGACGGAGCAAAAATGCCTACTCCTAGTCCCTCAACATGTTTATGCCCAACTGAAGACACCCGTCAAAGTCGAAAATCGTCGCAACCACCATAATTTCAACCGCAGCGCCTGCGGCAGCACAGTTATGACAAGCGCATGGAATTCATGTTTGTCATTAGCATCGCGGCATACACAGACTCTTCAGTGGCTTGTGCCAGCTTAAAGGGCCGGGCCCAAGTCTAGCTGCAGTTGTGTCTGCGACCTGGACCTCAGCGCGCTCAGTTGTTAGGTAATAAATGATCACGGAATTCCTCAGAACAACGCGAAACCGTTTGTTACACTGGCCCGGTCCAGGCATTGACCAGGAAGCAGTGATGCAGTATCTCCTCTTTATGGTCCCAGGGTTGGGCTGTGTTTCTACTCTTAGCAGTCAGAGAGAGATCAGCCAGTGCCGCAGATCGTCTCTGAGGAGACACCCAACGGGAGACAAGATCCAGAGATCAGAGGCCATAAAGCTGACCGGCAATTTGATTGATTTATGGCAATCGTCAAGCCGTAAAGGTCAAGATTCATTTGAAACTGGTTGCCGTCGCCTTTAGAATGGACTACGTGCGTCACCAGCGGAATCAATTACGTGGGACGGTCAACGAATTTGGCCAGCACCAGTCGCTTTCGCTCGCTGTTTACAGTTTAGTCGACAGGGTGGGCGATGGTTTGGCAGTCGTCTCTAATTGGTTTATTTATGGTCTAGTCTCTGCGCTGCTCTTGACCGCGTTCCAGACTAGTTGGGTCCGGCGACGGCGCACCGGATTGTAATATTCAAGAGGGATTATGATTCATTTGTTTTCGCTGGTGGGTGATCTACATTCGAGATCATCGCAGAAGTTTATGGTAAGGCAACGATCTTTGGATGAAGTCACTCTTCTATTTCGAGCTCGTCTAATGTGTTCTTCTTCCGAAGCATTTCGGCCAGTAATCAGGAAGCATTCATACATTGACCTGTTCTTTGTTAGAACATTGCTAGGCCTTCACTTAGGTGCACTGGGCTGACAGCAACCCATGCCAGTGGACCTTATAGAAGAGAGTTCTAGGAAGATGCCTCAACATGGAGTCTCTTCTTCGCTGAAATGATAGCTTCAGCCGGTTAACATAACGCTAACTGATTGTATTGATTGCACAACGGACCTTACCAAATGTTATCCAATTCTATCTTCGACCGTCTCCCCAAGGCGTAGGTGACTCGTTGACCTTAACGCAACCCTTTGAAGTTGAATAAAACCACTTCCACTGATTACGACGGTGAGGGGGGCCCCCTCAAGCATTAGATTTGAAACAACATCTTCCGTGTTTTGCGAATAATCTCTGTTGAGCAATCCCTTGACTCGTGAGCCCCCTGTTATCACTCCTTATCGCGAATCCTATACCATCTCAGACGTGCCCTCTAGCAAGCCGCATCATTGCTTGCGATTGCTTATCAAACAGACTCGCTATATAAGAATGCAATGCGGCTCGGTTGAGTTCAGTTTTTCGCTATTGTGTTCGCAGAAATGAAAGTGCTAGTTGTGCTCGGAGTCTGGCTACTCGTCGCAGTCAGTGCGGCCACAAATCTTCCCGAAGGACGAGATTACTGCTGCGGCCAGGGCATCAAAGATGTTCCACCATCCGCATGGAAAAACATGTGTGTCTCACTGGTAGAAATGACTGACATCATGATAAAAGAGGCCCATAAGGAGATTGGAGAGACGAGGGGCATTGAAATAACGCCAGATGTGGCGCTGCAAATCAAGATCAACGAATTCACCAAAGCTACCATCCGGTGTGTGCCCAACAACCAACTCTACCCCTACGTTCACATGATGATAGATGACCTGCACAACATCATTGCCAAGTACCCAACGCCGAAGAACGTCTTAAAGAACATCACGGAAGCAGAGGTGATGCTGATACGTCAACTGGATACCTTGGAATCCGCCGTAAATGATGCCGGCTCTAAGCTGGAGCCGAAAATTCGCACCCGCGTCGAGGAGTTCTCCAAGGCGAGCGTAGAAAAAGCCGTGAAAGTGTTCGAACACAACCTCAAGCAAGCTGAGTCCAATGCAAAGATATTCACGAGCATGGATCTAAACGAGGTAATTGACAAGCTTGTGGAAAGCATTCACAAATGTGTGCCAATCAAGCAGACTGACTTCGAGTCAGGCCTCAAGTGTCGTCAGAACGTGAAGACAGTGGCTTCTGACCTTCGTGACAAGATCAGGAACCTTCGGATAATGGGTCAAATTGAATACGTCGCACCCGAACAGTCACTCCGCAGACTGATGATTGACATCACTGCCGAGGGGCACGACTTAGAGCATCTGATAAGGAACGACAAGCTTGAGAGGCAACTCAAGGGCGAGTAAATTGAGTATGCTTTGAAACACAAGTAAGGTAAAATTGGCAATTTTTTGGGATTTGTTTGGTTTTTGTAAATTCAAAAAGGCTTTCTTCAAAAATAAATTTACTTGCATACCACAACGTTTAGGGTTTTGCGTCACTGTTATGCTCTCTGAGCTGTGTCGGAGACTCGAGAGAGATGTTGCTATGAAATGCGAGAGTTTGGAATGGAACCTGGACCTTTAACATAGACGTCGATGCTTTTTCTCGGCGTGAGGCATGAATCGGCGCCAGTATCTATCCGCCCTTTAGCGTGCATTGGTTTTTTGTAGAAGAGATTTTTGGCCGTATTCTGGCACACCTTTGTGATGTGTCACAAGTCACATGTGCCGCACAAGAGGTTGGTGCGTCACAAATTGTGAGGTTTTCGTATTTTGAGCAAAGTTGTGATTGGTCACATCGTCTTCTACAGTCCGAGGGGGGCCTGGGCCTGTTCAACCGACCCGATCTCTCGCCAGCTGTCCTCAGTTTCGCAAACCATACCGGCTAAGGTCCTCCTCGTCGTGTGTCCGCCACCTTGTACGTGGGCGTCCGCTATTGTGTTGTCCCACATGGTCAGAGTCGAAGATTTGTCGGGTCGGAGATAAGTTGTCCATACGCTCTACATGGCCTAACCATACTAGGCGTTGGACCCTTAGACGCTAGGCTAGGCTCATGTACATACAGCCCATACAGTTCCTGGCTGAACATTCTTCTCGAAATGCCATCAACGCAAGCATGACCAAATATTGTGCGCAGAACTTTTCACTCGAAAAGACCAAGGGTCTCTTCATCCGCTTTGGATATAGTCGATGCCTCTGCTCCGTAGAACAGGACGCGGCTGATCAAGGTCTTACACAGGGCCAACTGAGTCTTCCGAGAGAGCGCCATATAGTGCTCAATTGCCTCTGGAGCCCATAGAAACAGCGGCTAGTTTCTCTGCGTTTGATCTCGGTACTGATGTTGTTCGTGTATTCACTGCGTAGTCGAGGTAGACGAAGTCCTTGACTTCCTCGAAGCTATAGCTGCCCATTGTGATGCTTTGCCCAATACGTCGATGTTGTATGTCCTTTCTTGAGAACAGCCTATACTTCGTTTTGCCCTCAATCAACGCTAGACCCCTTTTTGCCGCTTCCGTCTCAATGCCAGCAAACGTCTCATTGACGGCTCGCTGTGTTCTGCCAATCACGTCAATGTCATCCGCGTATGCTTACAGTTCTATCGACTTCTGGAAGATCGTGTCTCTAGTGGCGTGTGAGTCTTATCATGTTAAATTCAAGCCACAGCCTTCATCCTTTTTTGACTTTGAAGGCCTCTGTGAGTTCGTTACAGACCTTGATGGAGCCGCGCGAATTCTCCATCGTCATCCTGCACAACCCGACGACTTTGGCAGGAATGTCAAAACTAGACTTGGCGCTGTCATATGCGGCCTTGAAATCGACGAGTAGGTGGTGGGTGTCGATCTGAACTTCTTCCATCTTTTCCAGGATCTGCTGTAGTGTGAAGATCTGGTCGATCGTGGACTTCCCCGGCCTACAGCTACACTGACAAGGATCTATCAAATTCTCTATAAACTGCTTCAGAAGAATTTAGCGCCCATGCGATGTTAAGGAGACGTATCCCTCTGCAGTTGGGCACTCAAATGGGTCTCCTTTCTTGTGGATCGGGCAAACGGTGCTGAGATTCTATTCGTCGGACATGCTTTCCTTCTTCCAGCTCATCTTCAGATGCCTTAAAAAGTTCTGCAGACAATGCGTCTGCATTAGGAGCGTTATTCGACTTGGGACTAGGTCGGGACGACGGAATTCTCTTCTATCATCGTCGAGTGGAACATTCTGCCTGACAGCGGTATGGGTGTCCTCATCGCCGTTTAGCAGTCTACAGAAGTGATCTCCCCAGATTCTCAGTATCGACTCTGACTCTGCTACTATTTGTCCGTTCTCGTCCCGGAAGGCTTCTGTGCGAATTGTATAACCATTGGATCACCCTTTGGTAAAACTTGCAGGTCTCGGAACTTGCACCTCTCCATCTCTCCATCTTCCTCCTGAAATGTTTGAAATGAAAACAAATTCACCACACCATGGCGTGTCTTTTCTTGTGAGCCTTGTGCCAGAATAACAAACAGCTGAAACCTCACAAGCGAGGCATCACAAGACAATCGTGAGTTGTGGGCATTAATTTGCAGTTTTTATGCTCTTCTCATCTCAACTGAATTTAAGGCTTTATCTACACTCTTCACTATTATAGAAAGAGGTAAAGTCTGTAAGTTTGTGAGTTTGTTTGTTTGAGCCCAATTTATCAAATCCACTCGGATAGGGTTGAATGAGTAGAGTAGGCAGAGGTGATTTAAAAAATATGTTTTCTTCAAAATGCGTTTCGAGCCATGTTACAAAGCAAGTGTCAGTTGTTGGGACTATTGACTCGTAGTACAAGAAGACGCTCACATCAGATTTTATTGATACGCGATATTTTGTGTCACCATAGCAATAGCCTTATACTTTTCTCAATGCTCCCTATTTATGCTCCAGAATGAACTCTAAGAACTCACTATATTTTTACTCAATGGAGCCAGAGCACAAACAATGGTAAGAATGAACCCATTTTCCCATTTTTTCTTTTAGTGAAGCCTGTAATCATTTTGGTTTTCACATTTCAAGAGAGTGCTTAAAAAACATTATATTTGGTCTATTCAATTCTTGATTACTTATTTTATGTTATTGATTAGAATTTGCATAAATCTAAATTAAAAAATAGTTAAAATATTTTTTATTTGTACCTACTTATTATTCTAGTAATCTATCAAGCTAAGCTTGTCTATGATATTAATTAAATAAATAAGAAAAAAAAAATAAAAAATACTCTTCAAGCCTTTCAAATTCCAGCACTCCTGCAAATCTCCTTGGAAGACTTCTTCTAAATCTTGATACTGTTTTTCACAAAACAGAATCCCAAGAGATATGAATTAGGTTCCACAATTCAGCTGCATTTCTTTCATTTCAGATCTTTGAATCTTATTCTTAGGTCTTTTTTCTTCTGGTTTTGTTGTTGATAAATATAAATTAAACTATTCGAGTATTACTCTCTGAGTTTTGTACACTTCCCTTGAGAACAAGGAAGCACGGTGTAAACTCGTACAACATTATCACCTACGTTGATCCTGAACGACTTACTCGTAACTGTGTTTCAATTAATGACAATCCCCCTTATTCTCTTAGACGAGATGAAAAATTCCCGCCTCATTTTCTGTATTCTGGAATTCAAATGAGGTGACAAAAAACCATTCCAATTCTTACTCCAAATAAGTTCAAAAAGTTGGCAGCACATGTTTCTGATTGTGTCCACAAGTTCGATAAATTTCCACTCGGTGGTTATATATGCTAAATCTTGTAATTTCAGGATGCCTTTAGTGTAGACAAGTACTGAAGAGATATTGAACTTGTCACTCGGTTTCATTCGACAGCTTTTTTTTTTGTTAAAACACCTTCACGAGTGAGCTAAGCGATGCTGATTACTCGCGCCTTACACCATTACGTTGCTCTATACTCCTAATAAGTGTGCGGCAAAATTAATTGACTTGACTTGCGAGCAGAAACGTCAAAATCTTAGATGAACTAGGGGTGTTCCACTGGAAAGTTGCATATCTCTTTAGTACTTCATTTCTGGTGCAGAACCAGTGGCGTGGAGAGGGGAGGAGTGGCAGGGGGCGGGGCACAGTCTCCGGGCGGCACATCTTCATGTCGCAAAGGCAATTAATTTTTACATGAACTCTAACACGCCCTCTCAATATTAACGTCTTTGTCATTACACTTGACCAATCCCAAGCCTTGTGAACACTTCTCGTGTTAGGCTCTAGTCAATGGCTTCGTCTATACATCTATCATATCTTGCGTTAAAATATGCTCTATTGTAATTAAGCTAGCCGTAATCGTGTCTCGTATGAAATTATGCTCTATCGATGTGTTTTGTACGGGCGTGAAACATCGGATCATTTGCCAAACACTCAGCTCCCCGGTTGTCTACAAAAATATTTATGCCTGCGAGATTAGGTAGACGTAGTTCAAGCATGAGGCTCCTCATGTAGATGGCTTCTTTTGCTGCTTCTGCCAAGCTGACATACTCTAACAACGGACGGGCACCAATTAACTCACGATACGGATAATCTTCTAGAGTTTTCATTGACCTCTGAAGGAGTAACAAGATAGTTGCAATCCAAGAGTGTATCCTTTCTTAGAAAATTTTATTGCATCTTCATCTTGCATTATTTCTAATTCCGGACAATTCTTAGCAGGACCAAGGTCTTTCATTTCAAAATCTTTCAAAAGATATCTGTACAGATCCTTAATACGGCCGACATCGCTGGATGCTGGATGTTGGATGGAACGTATACTAGGACAAACAAAGAACTACTCATAATTCATTCTTACTGACTTTTAGTCCCAGGGCCAAAAGCTTTTCTTTAAGTTTTTCGTACCATTGGCGATCTGCCTGACGATTAGCGCCTTCTGTAATTTGTGAGCATTTCCTACGCTAAGTATATTCGATTGCATTTTACTCGCTTGAACTTCTAAGTACGAAACCTTTTCGTGGTTTGATATGACCCTTTCTAGCAAAACGTTTAACATCTTTGGAACTTCCATGACGACATTATCATTCAGTTATCCATTCAGAAATGCTGTTAAAACATCAAATTGCCAGATTTTAAGACCAAACTGCATCGAAAGCGCCAAAAGTAGACGCAAGGTTTCAAGTCTGACAACTGGAGCAAATGTCTGATCATAGTTCACTCCATATTTCTGACAGTATCCTTTCACCCAGCGACATCCAACAACGTGATCATTATAGTCCTTCTTAATAATTTTCCACGTATTATTTTTTATAATGCTTACCAGTTCAGATTCCATGGCATTCTTCCACTCTACAGCATTACAGCTCCGTAAGGAGCGTGCAACACCAGCATACACATCATCTTCAGAATGTCCTTGATTTCCTTCACTATGTGAATCCTTGCATTCCTGCTTAGTTATTATTGCGGGAATCAATTCCTCTGGTCGTCATCTCGAACGTAAGTTCCATGGCAATTTAACAAACTGGTTAACATCTTTTCCAGGCAAGGTCTGGGCTATAAGGCGGGTGGTAAAACTACATCCACTGTTTTTCAAATAGTTCTTGACCGGAATAGCAACGAATTGCCTCGTGTCTAGTCGCATATTCCGAGCGTTTTTCGGCTACTGCTCTCTTCAAACGGATTAATGTGTTCGGTAGCGTTGTCCATTGATGGTTTCACCCGGTTTTAGCAGCTCATAATACAGCACACCCTTCTGATTATACCAAATACAGAGCATTACCTTCGCTCCATGGATATTTGGCTTTGCCGTTGATTTGACTGCTTGGCCAAGCCTAAATCACCACTTTTGACACATTCGCTCAGCTAACGCATGTTCACCATAAACTGCCACCGATATACGATGACTTTCGGCAGCAGTTTTCTTCATATTATAGCAACGAAGAAGAACATCCCGCAAAAACTTTTTCAGGCACAAAGTTCGACATATTTGAGTGAACAAAATGATTGTTGTTTACGCTTCAAATGAATGACATATACTGAAATGACGTACAATGACAGTAGCTTTCCAACGCATGTTCCAAAGGAATAATACAAGTTACGCCATCTGTTAGCAAGCCGCACGAATTAAGTTATATTCTTTTGGAGATTTTTATTAGACGACACTAACTTAAACGGACACGGGAAGAAATCCACTGTTTTTGGACTGCTTGTGCAATCTTCTACGTTTGATGCCGGCTCTAACAGTTCATCCGAAACTAACATATCTGGTTGTGTATTTGGTTTTACTTCCACAAACTTAACATCACGAGCATGATCGATTTGGTGTTTCTGCGGCAACCATATTCGATACTCTTTTCTATCTCCAGGATACCCAACAAATACACCTTCAATTGATTTTTGCGCAAGCTTATCCTTTGCAGGATCTTTATCGAGGACAAGTACTTTTGAACCAAATACTTTCATATAGTTCAATTTAACCCTTTTTCTGGTCCATTTTTCAAATGGAATTTCTCCACCCAGACCGGACACCGATTTCGGATATGGCATGCAGTGGCGACAGCCTCAGACCAAAATGAGGAACTTAGGTTTGATTGTAGCAATAAAAATCTTGCCACATCCATAAGCTCAAAGAATCATCTGGCATTTCTTCTTTTCCAATAACAAAATCCCAGATATCACTTTTTGTGAGAAGCGCCTCCACCTGCATGCTCCATGTGTCATAAGTTTGCAGCCATTGATCCTTATTATTAGTAAAACAATTTAATATCTGTGGCAAATAGTCTGGGCCCATAACCTGACAAAAAAAAAAACGACTGTTGAAGCTTAAGTTTATTTTATTCCCCCACACTTCGTGACAACTTTAAACAGAGTAATAATTCAAAAGAACAAACGTCAAACAGAAATAAAAATAAAAAGCAAAAGTGGCGACATCTTCATGTCACAAAGGCATTAATATTGTTAGCAGGGAGTTAGATGAACTCTAACAGATTCTTTTTTCAATCCAAAGAATTTATTTACAAAGTTTAACAAGAGAAACCAGTTAACCAAGCTTGTCTAAGCGGGCAGTCTTTTCTTAGTAACGAAATAGTTGTTTTTTGCTGATGCACTTTTTTTTATTAACTTCCCTTTTTTTATTTGTACTAGATATCGAATACAAAGTGCACAAAAATATGAAGCTTTAAGTCGTGTTTTGAAATGACAGTTAAATAAGCAGTTAAGTCATGTTCTGTAGTCTCGAGGGTGCAGTGTATAGAATATCTAAACTTACCCGGTTGCTTAAAATACCTTCTAAATAAGGAGTAAATACCTGCAACGTACCTCTGCCTAGTTTGATCCATCCTGTTATTGTGAAAAATCATGGGAAAACAAAAAGATAATCTGTCCATACAAATTTAAACTCTCGATTTTATACTATTGATGCCTATCTATCTTTATGATATTGTCAACATTCTTGCGCCAACTTCTCAGCAAGCGCCCATGTAGTACTTGCTATTATTTTTTTACGTATAGATGAACCTACAGTTTTGTGCCGACTCCCAACGGCCAATTTGGGAAGCTTTTTCTAGACAGACAATAATTGTCACTTGTCAGTGACTCGAAAGAGGTGGGGCCATGAAAATTATGTTGCTCGTACCGGGAATCAAACCTCACGTAGGCTCAAGTACCGAAGCACAACGTCACGGCCGTCCACATACTTAGTCCCAATTTATATTTTGACTTTATACTGTGTCTCATGGCAGTGAGTTTGTGGGTGACCTATCAGTCCTACCGTCCTTCACCTACTAGTTAGCACGACATGAGCAGCAACGACCTGTAGTAATACGATCCACTAGCCTTGACCGTGGATTGCACGAGTTAAATGTGGGAATGCGTTCCAGCGCAACTCGCATGTATTGCCGATCAAGTGACCACGCGAAGAAAGAGATCAGCCAGCAGAACACCTGTGTCAGCATGCGACCGGCAAACGATGGAAGGTGATGAGGAAAGGCTAGGCAGGCAGGGCAGTCAGTCGATCGGCGGGAAAAGTAGAGATAACGAAATAAATTAAAGGCTAGCGTTCGCGATTTTACTTGGAATCCCCTTAAGGACTCCTTTAACTTACTTATATTTATTTATTTTTTATTTTTTATTGTGATTTGTTGTTAGTGCGTTAAAAAATTATCATGGGCGGCATAAATTGGGTGTGCCCCGGGCGACCCCAACCCACGCTACGCCTCCGTGCAAAACTCGTTTGAATAGGATCGCGTCTTTGCTGTACATCCCAGATTGACTATATTCAGTGACAGGATTTCTGGGTGTGATTGGAAGTATCCTCTATTTAAGCGACCAGACACTCAAATTGCTGGTTCGTTGATATTCTCACACTAAACGTGAACACATTAATTAACTTTAATTCCTATCAACACAAAATTTGGTTTGGAAAACTTCCATATTTATTCTACGTCGCTTGGCGTCACCCGCAAAAATGCAAGCGACAAAATCCCTCTCATTTTCACATGAACTGTGAATACACCACACGATAATCGGCGAGTGACAAATGTCACATAAAGTGACTAAAAGAATACAAATTTGTCAAATCGTCACATATTTTGGGGTGACACGACCAAGAGAACAAGGGGAATAATAGAATGCTAACGTACGATAGTGGTGCTGTGGGATACGCGAAATAGGAGTGAGTTGGGCGAGGTGAGTTCACACTGAGAAAATGCTGCTTTTGTGGTATTCACCCCGATTACTAAAGTCGCTTAACGCCTTGATTCGACACGCCTCTGCGATGTCGGTACTACGATTGTCGTCAAGGCAATCGTCGTACGTCATAAAACGACATCTGGCTTATGTCTACCACTTAGCACAACATTCTGACATTTTCTTCTTCCTTGAACTCAAGATGTCCTGAAGAACTGAATTTTGTAAATGTCGTGCGAATGAAATTGGCAATTCATTTACTTTCGGTCAAGAGCACGAAGTTGTCTGCTTTCAGTGGCTGCCAAACACAAACTGAACGACTCAGCTGGTAGTCGTTATGTCGCTTTGTAGATGATAATTGACGGGCACAGTGTTGTATTCACTATTACTCCGAGACAAATAAACAAAAAGCACAGACTTATCAACTATTGCACAATGGACCTTACCCAATGTAAGTGCACTCTATCTTCTACCTTCTCCCCAAGGCATGAGTGCCTCGTTGACCTTAGCGAGGAATAAAACCACTTCCGCCGACTACGACGCTCGGGCGGCCCCTCATGCATTAGATTTGAAACAACATCTTCCGTGTTTTGCTGATAAATTTGCGAATAATCTCTGCTGAGCAATCCCTTGACTCGTGACCCCTCTGTTATCACTCCATTGCAGCGTGAAAAACATTACAATTTAATCACTATGAGCCCTTATCGCAAATCCTATACCATCCCAGACGTGCCCTCTAGCAAGCCGCATCATTGCTTGCGATTGCTTATCAAACAGACGCGCTATATAAGAATGCAATGCGACTCGGTTGAGTTCAGTTTTTCGCTAAACCTTCCCGCTGTTGTGTTCGCAGAAATGAAAGTGCTAGTCGTGCTCGGAGTCTGGCTACTCGTCGCAGTCAGTGCGGCCAAAAATCTGCCCGAAGGACGAGATTACTGCTGCGGCCAGGGCATCAAAGGTGTTCCCCCATCCACATGGAAAGACAAGTGTGTCTCGCTGATAGAAATGACTGACATCCTGATACAAGAGACCCATAAGGAGATTGAAGAGACGATGGACATTGAAATGACACCAGACTTTGAGCTGCAAATCAAGATCAACGCATTCACCAAAGCTACCATCCGATGTGTGCCCAACAACCAAGTCTACACTAACATTCACTTCATGATAGATGACCTGCACAACATCATTGCCAAGTTCCCAACGCCGAAGAACGTCTTAAAGAACATCACGGAAGCAGAGGTGATGCTGATACGTCAACTGGATACCTTGGAATCCGCTGTAAATGATGCCGGCTCTAAGCTGGAGCCGAAAATTCGCACCCGCGTCGAGGAGTTCTCCAAGGCGAGCGTAGAAAAAGCCGTGAAAGTGTTCGAACACAACCTCAAGCAAGCTGAGTCCAATGCAAAGGTATTCACGAGCATGGATCTAAACGAGGTAGTTGACAAGCTTGCGGAGAGTATTCACAAATGTGTGCCGATCAAGCAAACTGACTTCGACTCCAGCTTCAAGTGTCGTCAGAACGTGAAGACAGTGGCTTCTGACCTTCGGGACAAGATCTGGAACCTTCGGATAATGGGTCAAGTTAAATACGTCGCACCCGAAGAGTCACTCCGCAATCTGATTATGAGCATTACGACCGAAGGGCAGGGGCTGGAGGATATGATAAGGAACAGCAACCTTCAGCGGGAATTCGTGGCCGGGTATAAGGGGTTCTTGCCGTAGACCGCAATTGCTCAACTTTTGTCGGTTGACACACAAGCGGTCATTTTATTGGAATTTGCTTGATTTTTATACGTTCAAAAAGTGATTATTAGATTAAGTGAGTTTCTTCAAAAATAAATTGGTTTGCACAACACACAGTTTGAGAGGTTTTTGCTTCACTGTTATGCTCTCTGAGCAGTGTCGGTGACTCAAGAGTCGAATTAGTTTAGCCGATGTGGTGGTACATGCCGCCACGCTCCGTTTACTCTGCTCCGACTTGAGAAAACTGGAAAGCCAGTAGGTATTTGCTTTGGAACAAGCTGTGGATGAACTGTATGCCAGTATGTATGTGCTTTGTTCGTCTACCCAAATTTTAGAGGATTCATGAGGCAGCGAACAAGGAGCACTGGATCTTGAAATGTTGCCCAAGAAGACTTTGCGGAAGCCGCTGAACTGATTTAGACTGGACCTAATTCGTCACACACAGTACTAAGGAAGCCGGGGATTGTGATAAGCCTAAGTCAAAATCATTTCTCACGCTGCTCCTCTCAAGACACCCACACGTAAACAACCGCAGGGGTAAGGCCATTTTAGGAATCGCAAGCAATTGGATGGAAGAGGTGCTGGAATTCTCAAACTGGTGCATCCAATTTCTTCAGAAAAGCAAATATTGAAAGAAAGACGCAAAATACAAACACAACTAAGAACAAAATAATGATTAACTTTTCCATTTATTTATCCGCAAAAACGATGTGTTGCCTGAGAATCTTGCTCAACATTTGATGTCCATCACGCGACCTTTGCTTGATGCCCATCTTTCAAAGCAGCGGCGCTTAGATTGCCAGATCTCACAGTTTGTTCGTCTGGGCATGTCTGTAAAGGTTTGCATACACAACCTTCTTGTGGACTCCTTCACTAAAATTAAATTTTCACTCAACAACACAACACGGTTTCTTGTTTAATGGCAATTGAAAAGGAACGATTGTGGATAGAAACTGAAATGTTTTCTTAACGAAACCATAAACTATGGTTCAACTTGATTTAATGGCGATGGTTGTGCCCAAGTTGCCGCTCCATCTCTTCGTTCTTTATCAAATCTTCAATCTCCATCTTTTCGGCAGTGAAATTCGTGAGGAGTCCATCGATTGAGTGACGCTGTGGGACTGACTTTTCGTGAATCTTCCGACGAAGATCCCCGACCAAAGAGGATATATGCGATGCTATTGGCCTAACTCCTTCGCGACACTTGAAAACGGATTCGAAGTCAGTCCGCCTAACTCCCAGACAACCGTCCATTTGACTTATAATGTCGCGAGTTGCATGAAACAAGTTAGTTTGCCTGAATATCTTGCTAGCACCCTCAGCGTAGTCGTGCTGGTGTTCGAAGACGTCTGCGGCTCTTCGTGTGTAAGCTCTGACGAATCCGTCGATGCGCTGCCGATGATGTGGGAATTTAAATCGAATTAGGTGTAAGTCATCAAAGTGTTCATCCATGTAATCCTGGGCTTCAGCGATCCTCTTGTTCACATTTTTCTTCAAGGGAAGCCTCTCAATGAGAGAATAAAGGTCATCCAAGATCACATGAACGTTGCGATAGACTCGATTGTTGGGGATACATTTTAAGGCTGCTTTGGAAAATTCCTGAATCAGGATTTGAATTTCTACTTCTCGTGATAGATCTCTTCTGGTAATTTCATGGCTGTTCATGGCGTTGAGAACTTCGTGTGTCTTGTTCCACACAAGTTTGTTGAGGCTTTCACACGTATTGTTCATCTCGGCTGATGAAGCAGCACCCGTCGCGACGAGCAGAAAAATTCCGAGCACAACAAGCACTTTCATTTGTATTCCCCGACAGTTTTAGCGAACAACTGATCTCGATCGACTCAGATGCATTCCTTTATGGGCATGGCTGTTCCATTCAGTGAGCAATTGAATGCGTTATCAAAACACAGCGATACACGTTCCAAGATAGTGGCTGTAAACTGATGCTTGTTGGGGGAAATTTGGTGTCAAAAAGGTTATAATTGTCCCGGAAACTGCTTCAAGTGTGTGCGAGAGCGACGACGAAAGTGATGCTAGTTTGATTATATTTTTGCATGAGTTTTGACACGACTGGATGGCGCAGTTGGTTAAGTGCCTGCCCTTGGTTAGAGCGGTCCCCGGTTCCAGTGAAAGTAAAGTTAATACGCTTTTACCTGGTTTTCAAATCCGATCCAGTCAACATTTGCCGTTCGGATCCAGTTAACAGCACTATCGCTGGAGCTGTCGACCGGTGTTAGTAGCCCACGATGGAACAACATGGCCTAAGTGTGCCAGTTTTCTCTAGCAGCCCCCTTCCTTTGCAGGGTTTTCCTTCCATATGTGCCAGACTCTTTGACTGCAAATGTTCCAAATTTTTAACAGCGATGTCTGCTTGCATTGGCTGATTGCACATAAATACTGGGAGATTGGGACAATATAAAGTTTGGAAGCCACATGTGCATTACTTCAAATGCCTTTATGATGTGCTCTGCATTCTACCTTCCGCCCCTTTTTTTCAAAATTTGGTAGCGAAGCGGGCTCTGTGAATCAGGAAATATGGGGATCCAGTCAATTGTAGCCTTCTTAGGCCGGTGCACACATGCGTCATCTTGAAGTCACGCTACGGTGCCGCAATAGTTCAATGCACACTTGCGGGTTTTTCGCACTGGACTCAATCTCCAGTTCCCATTCGGCTTGCAGCAATGAATGTTTAAAAAAGTAATTCTAGCGTACCTAGTGCCTTAAGGCAGTGTTCTTAAAAAGAAACACCGTTATTGAGTGCATCCCTTTGTTGATCATCGGCTAACAAACTGCGTCGGAAGTAGGCTTGTGTAGTTCACGAACGAACTAGTTCAAAAAACAGCTCTTACAAGTGAACTATGTGAACTAGTTCACAATATCTTTTTATTTTAGGTCATTTAGTCCACGCATGTATACTCAGTGTGCACACAAGCTCGATGTGCAGCACAGAATCGTGGCGTTGCCTGTGGTTTTTTTTTTTATAATTTGCGCGCGCACAAGGGATTGTTAGTACCGTTAAGTGTCCGGGTTCAAGACACAGCACGGGCCGAAGGTGTAGAGGGAGAAAGGGAGAGGAGGTACCTGTGCACATTGGTTTTAAATATCTGCGGATTGTATTCTGGGGGAAATATTAGGCTGGGAAGAGCGTGCCATATTCGTGTCGTGCGGCTAATGAACGAGTCTCTAAATTTAACTGTGTCCGAAAGTAGGCTTAAGGGTGAACTGATGAGCATTCCTGGCGAGACGGGTATTGCGGGTGAATTCATGGAGAGGGGGAATGCAGTTGGCAAGCTCACTTGAGCATCGTTTGTTAAAACATCGATAAAATACGATATTCGAGCGAGTCAAGTGACTCTGCAATATTGTTGTCTCCTATAAGTTTTATCGCTCGCTTTTGTGTTCTATCTAAAAGGTGCAGGGTGGTTTTGGGGGCACCAGACCAGATATGAGCGTTGTACTCAAGTTTGGGGCGTATATACGCCTTATAAATGAAAGCCAAATCAGAAGGGGTGAAGTATTTCTTGCAATTGAGGAAACCTAAACATTTCGCAGCATTTGTGGCGACCTCAATTATGTGATCGTTCCAACTAAGTGTTGTGTTGATACACATACCAAGGATGGAAAGCTTTCCGGTTTCATCGACTTGAGTGACAGCATGCAGCATTGAGTTTTTGAAGCTTTGAACTCCACACGGAGTCTTGGAACGAATATGAAAAGCCGAGGCTGCTGTCATCAGCGAAGGAATGGATTGGATTAGAAGTAGCAGACAAGAGGTCATTTATAAAAATGAGAAATAGTGTCGGAGACAGAACAGAGCCTTGGGGAACACCAGCATTTATTTGATGGATATCAGACTTGAACCCATCCAGAACAACTTGAAAGGTAATTTCTAAACCATAGAAGAAGAGATTCATCGATACCATAGGCACGCATTTTCGACAAGACAGCTTGGGGCCAAACTCTGTCAAATGATTCAGAAATATCAAGCGCAACGATCTTGCTTTCGCTTGCATCGTGCAAAGATTGGTTCCACTTTTCGGTGAGATAAGCTGTCACATCACCAGTGGATCTGTTGCTGCGTAAACCGTTCTGCCGATATTCATAAGCTGACGATTTATCAGCGTTTCCATGACCTTAGAAAGAAGGGACGTAAGTGCTATGGGTCCCCCTCTTCAGAAGAATAGGGGGAATACCATCCGGGCCAGCGGATTTGTGCACGTCGAGATCTTTAAGTACTCTTGCAACTGCACGAGTGCGGAAGTGGATTTGTCCCATATTGGAATCTGGCAGTGTTGAGCTAGCTGCAAAATGCCCCGCAAGCAGATTCGCTTTGTCTAATGAGTTGACAGGTGGGATGTCATTGTAAGTGAGCGTGGGAAGTGAAGACGAGGCGGAATTCTTTACGTTTTTTACAAATGACCAAAAGTTTTTGCTACCCTTGGGACATTGTAGCATTTTTGACTCAACTTTTGTGCATACGATAATTTCACACGTCTTAAAATTGCATTACATTTATTTCTGGACCCTTTAAATTCCGATTTTCCTCAGTAGGGTTTGCTTTGTATATCCGGAAATTCAACTCTCTCAACCTGATAGCCTCTTTACAGCTCGAGTCGTACCATGCGTTTGCTTTGGGCTTGATACACTTCACTCTGTGACTAATGAAGGATCTCATGCCCAGCAGTAGAATGTTTGTGATCATATCAGCGGCGGCATCCACGTCACTATCGAGGAAGCATAGTGATCAGTTAAAATTCCTAAAGAAGTTGTTTAGACCGCTCCAATCGGCTTTCTCGTATAGCCATACTGTTCTTTTAGGAATTTGTTCTCCAACTGTTTGTGGCGATAACGAGAAATTAGCTGATACGACACAATGGTCAGACGAGCCTAGAGGTGACAGAATGTCGATAGAATATTTGTCAGGATGAGATGTGAGAAACGGGTCCAGGGTGTTGGCGGAATGATCTGCAATGTCAGGTATTCGTGTGGGCTGATTTACTAGCTCATTTACAAGCTCATTTACAACATACCTTCCTTCGGATGTTGTCTGGCCCGAATGTCGAAGCCAATTAGAATTGTGTACATTGAAATCGCCCGCAATGGCAATTTCAGTGCGAGGATACAGGGATACAATTCTTGAGATGGAGTCGGATAGCGCATCAAATTCGTTAAAAGTTGAAATGCTATCCATGATTGGACTTCTATAAATAAAGCAGTAGTGGATTAAATGCTTACGGACATGGAGTTTTAAACACAGAAAATTAAATTCCGGATTGGAACAGAGGCCGTATTGAGGTTGAAGTTGGTAAGCTATATCACTACGCACGTAGAGGGTGTGGTGTGTGTGAAGGGAATCTGCTCGTGCTGCTCATTTTGTCGTACGCTTATAACGCGATCTCGGCGGCAAACCTTCATCCGATGGTCCGAATTTTCGATGACGCTGAAGCATAATTGAGGTTCTATGCCGTTAATGTGCCGAATTATCTCATCCTTTAGCTCTTGAATTGTTGCTGGCTTATCGACGTACATCTTTTCTTTCAAATAACCTCAAAGAAAAAAATCCAACGGTGTCAAGTCACATGGTCTTGGCGGCCAATTGACATCACCACCAAGATAACACGACCTTTAAATTGGTCGCTCAAAAGAGCCATTGTTTCGTTAGCTGTGTGGCAAGTGGCACCGGCATGTTGAGACCACATTTCGTCCAAATTCATATCTTCCAATTCGGGCCATAAAAAAATTCGTTATCATTCCACGATAGCGAACACCATTCACAGTAACTGCCTGACCGGCCTCACCTTGGAAAAAACACGGCCCGATGATGCCGCCAGCCCATAAACCGCACCAAACAGTCACTCTTTGTGGGTGCATTTTCGACAGTCACTCTTGGATTGTCATTCGCCCAAATGCGGCAACTCTGCTTACTGACGAATCCACTGAGGTGAAAATGTGCCTCATCACTGAAGATGATTTTCTTCGAAAATTGATCATCCACTGTTGCCATTTCTTGCCGCCATTCTGACCATTGACGACGCTTGAAATGGTCAAGAGGCTTTAGTTCTTGAGTCAATTGCACCTTGCAAGCGTGTAAATGCAAGTCTTTATGCATAATCTTCATCAACGACGAGCGTGAGAGGTGCAATTGTTGTTCCGCAGTACTACTCTATCAGAGTAGATAATCAAGGCGTGTCTCCTTCTTATCCCCGTCTAATCCCCCCTGTGATCCTCCAAACGCCTGCGGAACTCCAAAAAACAGCGGACCTCATCATGTCATAGCTTCTTAACATCTTCAGAGGCTGCATGACACTAGGCCATGTTCCCAACTCTTGGGAGAGGGTAAAAGTAGTCTTTACCCCAAAAGCAATGAAATGCTCTCATGTCAGACCTAAAGACCTTAGATCAGTCTCTCTTCATTTCTCCTGAAGACCCTGGAGAAACTAAAAGGTCAATCAATCAGGCAAACTATCCCTTCGTGCAGACTCTCGCCTGCGCAGAATGCCTACAATAAGGGCAAGTCGGTAGAGACAGCCCTACATTCCTTAATAGGACCAGTTGAAGAATCTCTCCACTACAAAGAATACACCCTTGTGGCATTCCTTGACATAGAAGGTGCATTCAACGGCATCGAACCAAAGGCGCTTAACAACCTCGGGATAGAGAAGTCCCTAGTAGCTTTCATCCATCAGCTACTCACCCACCCTACCACTCTAATCTGGGAGATGGTACGATCCGCAGAGGAGTTAGTAGAGGAACCCCGCAAGGTGGTGTACTCTCACCCCTTCTTGGGAACGTGATGGTTAATTGGCTGCTACCAATACTGGCAGTGGCTGGATGTAAAGTTGTTGTCCATGCGGACGACGTTGACATAGCTACAACTACAATGTCTTTACCTTGAGAGCAGAATGCCCTCAATAAGCTAGAAGCATGTATACAAACATGCGGCCTCAGTGTTAACCCCCACAAAACGGATCTCGTAAAAATTCCTCAATTTGACCTTTGACTTTACAACTAACCGCCAGTGCGAAATTCCTGGGTCTCATCATCGACAATAAGCAAACTTGAAACTTAATAGCCAGGAGAGGGTCAAGAAGGCTTCTTCTGCCCTGTTCAGCTGTAAAAAAGCCATAGACTACAAATGGAGATTACAACCACGCATCATCCATTGGATCTTCATCTCAATTGTCAGACCGGCTCTTCTGTATGGAGTCTCGGTTTGGTGGACAACACGAAACACAGCTGTTAACTGCACGCTACTCAAACGAGTACAAAGACAGGCCTGCATTGAAGAGCACTCCGGCGGATGCACTCAATATACTCCCCCATCTTCCACCACTGGAAACCTTCGGTAAACAGGTGGCAGACAGCACAGCCCTGAGACTCGCAACGCTTCGACTGTGGTCCGAACTCTTCCTCGGCCACTCAACCATTCTAAACGAATTCAACTTTCGAATTCAACGCCTACTGCCCCAAGCTATTTTCGAGAAGAAATTCTCCACCAGCATCCCTTCCAGACTAGAGTGGTTATCCGATAATCAGACGCTGGCTGATCCCCTGTGCATCTTCACTGATGGGTCGAAGACAGACGAGGGTGCAGGTGCTGGTGTCTACTCTCAAGACCTTAACATAGCTATCTCCCTAAGCTCCCTCACCACTGTTGCGTATTCCAGGCAGAAACCATTGCGATAAAGGATGCACCCTCTGTTCGGACAGTCAGGCCGCAATCAAGGCCCTGGACAATGTCATGTTTAATTCGAAAACACCCCTTAATTGCAGGCTGGCTCTTAACGAGATGGCTGAGCACTTTAACATACACCTCATGTAGGTGCCGGGACACTGGGCAATTGCAAGGCCGACGAACTCGCTAGGTGTGGCATATCCTCCACCCAAACAATAGGAGGTGTTCCACCTTCCATGTAAATGGCTAGAAGGTACCACTTGTCTTAAAACGAAGGAGATATAGCCGTCGCTTAATATCAAACGATCACTCAATCAGCTTAGACCCAGCAGATCTTCACTCAGGACGCTCACCGGCGTCATAACAGGGCGCTGCACAATTGGCACCCTTGCCCGTAGGTTGGGGGTCCCCTGTAATGACTTCTGTAGAAGCTGCATCGATGAAGAGGAGGTTGAAACCACATATCACCTACTCTGCTCGTTTAGCTCGCTGGCAGGTCGTAGATACATACACCTGGGGGCCTACTTCTTCAACCACCGCAATGAGCTGAAAAGCGGCAGTATTAGCCACTATAGCCTAACCTACTTTGGTAAGTACGGCCTGCCCCCCGTCAACTGACCTCGAATACGAGTTTACTTGCATGCATGTTCGGGCTGAGGACATGGGCTCAGTTCGTTCGTTTCCCCTAAAATACCACGAACAAAAAATCCCATGAAAAATTTGGGATCCACTCGAATCAGAACTGCTGCGAGAGATAAAAGTCATAAATGCGCAAAAAAACATGCACATAATCCGCGCTATAGGACAAACGATCTTTCAAAGCCAAGGCATTGTTCACGACCATCTGTAGGCACATTTCTGCGAACCCCAATTGAAGTTTGACGTGACGGTCCGCACGAAACGTTTCATCAAACGTGAAACTCAGGAGACCATCCGGAATCAGCGCTATTGTTACACATATGCACTGTAACCTCTTCCACGCGGGGTTTATCCCAATTGGCAGTTTATCAAATAATACAACACAATTTCATCATCATCCACGAAGCTTTTGTCGTCTCGGACGTACCGGCCAGCGAGCGCATCATTGAGTGCAATTGCTTACCTAATTGATGCACTATATAAGATTGCACTGCGACTCGGCTCAACTCAGTTGGTCGCTGAACGTGTCTGAAATTGGATTCAACGAAATGAAAGTGCTTGTTGTGCTCGGAGTTTGCTTACTGATCGCAGTCAGTGGAGGCAGTATTCTCCCGGAAGGACGCGATAAACGCTGCTGCAGTGGGAATACTGTGTCATCGAAACAGGAGGACGCTTGTGTGTCGTTCAGAGATGTTGTAGCTCGGGAAGCACAACAAATCGATCCGGCTGAACCGGCTGAAAAAACTGCAGCAGAATTGAAGCTTAAAAGCAAGATCGACGCATTCTCCAACGCGGCCCTGGAGTGCGTTCCCCGGAACCAAATCTATCGAAACGTTCATCTAATGATGGACGATCTGAATGCCATCATTGACACCTATCCAACGCCGAAAAACGTCTTAAGGAAGATCACGGAAGCCGAGGAGCTCATGGAGGAGCATTTCGACAACTTGCAAGCGGCCAAAGATGAAGCTGGCTCCAAGCTGTCGCCAGAACTTCGCGGCCGCATTGACGAGTTTGTCGACCAGAGCATAGACAAGGCCGTGAGAGTCTTCGAATACAACCACCAGAAGTCTAAGGAAAATACATGGATATTCGGCGATTCGCAGATATACGATTTGATTGACAAGCTTGTGGACAGACTAAACGAATGCCTGGCAATCAAGCCGACTGACTTCGACTCCAACTTCGAGTGTCGTCAGAAGATGAGGACATTGGGATCGGACCTTCAGGATAAGATCAGGGACATTCGGATAATGGGCAAGGTTAAGTTATTGCCCGACCAGTCAATCGACAGGCTGATTTCGAATTTCACCGCCGAAGAGAAGGCGCTGGAGGATCTGATAATGAACGACAAGCTTCAGCGGGAATTCGTGCGCGACTTCAAGGGCTTCCTGCCATAGACCCCACTACTCTCAGCTTTTGTAGACGATCGATTGAAACATGAGTGTGATTGAATTTTTTTGTTTAAATAAATGTACACACATTGAATTCAGTAATAAATATGTTTTGACAGCGCTGAGTGGATGGGCGAATTTTACTTGACATTTTTCATCTCTGGAAGGGTGTCAGGGACTTCAGAGAGGTGGTGCCGTGATTCCGACTACGATGTGGACTGGCCTCTTACGAGTGAGGAGAAGAGCCAGCAGCCTTATGTTGGAAGGAATGCCAATTGTACACTGTGACTCTAGAGCGGTGCAGCGCTGACCTAAGCCACGGCGGCCATCCTGCGTTTTTTAATGTCATAAATGTACACGATGAACCACAACACGTCGCAGTTGCTTAAGTGGGTGTTTTTTTGTTGGAGGCCACAGAAAAATGCCATTGATGTCCATCAAATTGAGTTTATTCGACAGATAATTTTATGGCATTAGTTCTTGAGTGCGATCTCGGGCATGTGCCCGCTGCCGTCTGACGCGTAATGACTCAGTCTGTAGGTCCAATTTTCCAAGTGCTTTCAAGTCCACTTGTTGGACGAAGAAGTTTGTCAAATCTCGGTTTAGCAAACCGAGTCGCACACAGACGGTTCAACCCGGTGTGAGCATATGATGACGAACCAAAACCAACCTGAAATAGAATTGAATTTGACAATGCACCTCAATTTGGACCATTCCATATTGGTTCGGGGCCCTGACACTGATTTCTTATCTTATCTTATTTTTTCAACAAATTTCTGTTATTGGGAACATGTTTTGACTTCCAATTCTTTTCAGTTAAGAGCAGAAGTTGTCAGAAGTTGCCAGAAAGTTGGTCAGTTTATTGCATTTATTAAAAATTAAACAAAGTACCAGACAGATGAAGACTTTCATTTTATCAAAAGAAATGTCAACCAAACAGTTTTTGGGTCGTCCATTGATGTTGCATGTATGAATAATTGTTTGACAATGCTGACCTGCTGCAAACTTGCAAAAGTTGAGCCCCATTTTATTCATCCTTTTCACGAACGAGCTACTGAAGCTATTGAAAAATTCGACTGCTTATGCGTATGCCGACGACGTAGCAATCGTGGTGGAACACCAAAACTTGCCTTCAGCTGTGCAGATAAGGCGGTCCGAATGGTGCCATGATAATGGCTACGAAAACAAAGGCGATGCACATTCGCACTCCACCAACACCTGCAGAAGTCTTCCCAATTTTTCATCGAATTGACCGCTGTCAGCAATCAACCAACAGCAACGAAATCGAAGTCGTCAGAAGTATCAAATACTTAGGAATCACCATCGACGAGAACTCTTTTTGGCGTGAGCACATCAAGGTCCTGCGCCTGCAACCAAAGAGCTTCGCAATGACGTCTCTTAAGCGTTACACAAACGTAGAAGTGCTTAAGCAGTTGTATTACTCATTAGCAGAATCGCACATCAGATACGGCATTCTGGCCTGGGGAAACGCAGCAAAGTCCCACCTGGATAAGATACAAAGCCCACAACATCGTCTTCTAAAAATTATTGGAGACTTTAACTCAACTTTTCATGTTCTAGATGTGATACATGAGAGACCCACGGTTCCAGCAACCGTTAAGGCACACGCTTAACACCAGAAGACGAGTCCAAGGGATGCGTCATGTTCCGAGAGAATACAACTTACGAGAGAGACGTAGACCGAGAACTTCGTTGAACCGTCCCCAAATTTACGAATTCTCTGCCACAGAGTCTTAAAGCAATTCCGAATTTCAAAAAAAAAAAAAAGCTAAAATGATTTTTAATGGAAATTCATTCCGTTTCATAAATTTGTTGCTTCATTCATTAATCTTAATGAAATAATCTTCACAATGTTAACTTAAAACAAAATTGTTATTCAAAGTCACTTCAAAATTTGTAACGATCAATTTACAACCACCTGCAGACAAGCATTTAACTTTGCAGGTAAACTATTGTAAACCAATAAAAAGCCATTAAATAAAAAAACAAAAATTATAAACGCCATATTCTCCTTTTTTGTGTGAAATTTCAAAACTAGTGAGCTGCGTTGCGACTTACGATGCGATTAGAAGCAACCAAACAAAGTTAAAAGAGGAGAGAAAAATCGAAACAATTTGCTCTTCACACAGTGCGCCAGTGTTGGCACTGAAAAATTTGAGAAAGTAGCAAAAAAAATGTCTCTAGAAATTCTTACTAACACCCCTATTATAGTACACAACTCAACTAAGTTGTGTCGTCATCGAGACAACTCAACTTTGGGACAACCGAACTAATTTCTGGTATTGCGGAACACAACGATTTTCAGTCGAGCTAATGCAGCTAACTTAAGGTACTTAAGGTACTTAAGGAAATTGAAAAATGACAATGACATTTCGATGAAAAATGTGACCCGAGAGAGGTGCAGCGGTGAACTTAGCCACGGCGGCCATTTTGCGTTTTAATGTCATAAACATACACGATGAACCACAATAAATGAATTAAATGAAGTGAAATGAAACAAAGAAAGTGGAAAGATATCTAAAGTTTTGCAGTTTAAATTTCAAAAATAAATATTGGGTCTATAACTTACTTCTTTATAGACCGTGCGGTTTTTTTTTTCTAAATTTTAAAGTTTATTTAAGAAAATACATGTACAATAGTATTATTGAAGGTATTGCCCATCTAAAGCTATGACTTTTTCCCATCTCTTTGGCAATTTGTGGGTCCCATCACAAAAGAACTGCGCCGGCTTGGCAGCCAAAAATGAATCTAGCCAAGTTTTGATATTCTGCTCCGATGTGAACCGTATTTCAGTGAGGGCGTCTGCATCGACCGGAACAAATGGTAGTCAGAAGGGGCAAGATCTGGGCGGGTGGGGTAAAACTTCCCATCCACTGTTTTCCAAATAGGTCTTAACCGGAATAGCAACGTGGGGCCGAGCGTTGTCATGATGGAAAATTATTGCCTCGTGTCTGGTCGCATATCCCAGGCGTTTTTCGGCTACTGCTGCCTTCAAACGGATTAATTGTGGTCGGTAGCGTTGTCCATAGAAGGTTTCACACGGTTTTAGCAGCTCATAATACACCACACCCTTCTGATCCCACCAAAAAAATACAGAGCATTACCTTCGCGCCATGTATATTCGGCTTGCCGTTGATTTGGCTGGTTGGTCCAGTTAAAATCACCATTTTTGGCACGTTCGCTCAACTAGCGCATGTTCACCATAATCTTCCACCAAAATACGATGACTTTCAACAGCAGTTTTCTTCATATTAAATGAAGAAGAAATCCCCGCAAAAATATATTGAGTGAAAAAGACATCTTTGAGTGAAAACAAATTATTGTTGTTTACGCTTCAAATGAATGACATATACTGAAATGACGTACAACGACAGTAGCTTTCCAACGCATGTCCCAATGGAATAATACAATTTACGCCATCTCTTAGCAAACCGCACGAATTTAGTTATATACCCAATAATTCAAAAAATGACAAATGGAAACTTCTTTCGATAATCAGTATGAGGCCGATGTTGATGATGCTCGCATACGGAAGCAAACCCGTAATAGTTGTAACCCTTTAGAACTGTCAAATGCCAAGTAAGTAAAATATTCAGAATTTAAAATCGTCATCCTAATTTTGGGTTTACAGATTTATTAGCTATTTTCTGCTGAAAAAAAGAGGCCTTTTGTTACGTCTTGGATGAAGTGAAGGGTTTCGTCATTCGTCGTCATCGATTTCACCAAATTTAAAATTATCCACTGCTCTTCGATTTTTAGACGAGGGAAGTTATCAAAAGTGTAGTGGAAATGACTCCAATATAGGGCTACCACAGCCGACTGTATCAGTGGCGAGTTAGGCGCAGTATTGGGAGGAACGCATATGTCCAACATGGATAAAAACCCAAATGACAGAACAGGGGAATCATGGATTTTAGTTTCAGCAGCCTATTTTTCACAGGACACATGTCCCAAAAGTGACCTCCAGCTCTACATTTGAACACGAAAGGATATACGATATGTTATGATGTTAAGTAATTGACATTAATTGACAGAACTTAAATATACGTTGCTTCGATAAAGGTCTGTGACTACAAAATTAGCGTCCGGCTATGTAGACTATATCAGGAAGGCATGTATCCTGATATAGGCTCAAGAGCAATATAAGCATGCTCCTGGAGAACCTAAAGCGATGGTCTACCGACCTAAACATCATTCCGGATATTCAGTACGGATTACGAGAAAAAACATTCAACGCTGCATCCTCTACTGAAGTCCCAGCACGATGTTGTAGCTGCCCTGAACAATAACGAGATCACCGTCGCCTGCTTCCTGGGAGTAGAAAGGGCCATCGATACGGATTCCCTGGATTGAGGGAGTCAGCTACAAGCTGAACCAGATGGAATTTCCCTCCAACCTCATCAGAATAGTTTATAGCTCTCTGCATTCCAGAAGATTCTACGTCTCAGTTGAATTCAGCAATTCAACAGAGCGGAGCACCAAGGCGGGAGTTGCGCAAGGATCAAAGCTGCGACCGTAGCTTATCAACATCTACACTGCAGATCAACCACAACAAACTGACAAAGTGAAATGCTGTCTATTTGCAGATTACTCGCTGACTTATGCCAGCTCGACGACACCACAGATAGCCCCGCGAAGGGTCGAAATCCAAGCAGCGAACAAATTTGACTACTATACCAAATGGGGTATTCGTATCAATGCTGGGAAATCGGTAGTTATGTGCTTAGGGAGACCATCCAGAGGCGGGTGCCGATCAGCCGCCGAATATCGACGCATAAAGATAGTGCTCCGTAACGGTACAGACATATCAACAAACGAAAAGGCCAAGTATCTTGGCATTGACTTCACGGAAAGGTTGAAGTTCAACAGGCATTCCAAACTGGACCCTAAAAGCGACCAGCCTATGCTTACATCGCATCTATCCCTGATGCGCACTCAAAATGGATTAAGCCAGAGGACAAAACTGCTGCACTACCAGCGGCTTATATGGCCGATCTTAACGTGCGGCTTCCCAATATGGCCCACCATCTAATATGGTACCAATTTTTGAAAAAATACTGCGAATATGTCCCGGACTCGCCTTCTACAGCCACCGTCAAAAGCACCACAGCAAGAATATGCTTTACGACCAAGCACGCATCATCCCCCTGCAACAGTACATGGTGACACTGTTCAGAAAGCAGCTACTAGACATCAACAGCCATCCTAACGAGGATATCAGGAACCTGAGAAACACAATCCCCGGACAACGCTGCTTCTGCTTAATGAGTAGAACTTTCCAACGACGCCAGAGAACGAGTTGCATAGATTCTACCAGAGCAGCGACAGCAAAGATAAACAAATTCTTTAGAAGCAACAAGCAAAGCGATCTTCCGTGTCTTAAGCTCCCTAGAACGACGGACAACGAACAAATACTGACTACAGCAGGTATTGATCCAGATAACGCTGCACTTGACGACAACTTCTTTGTGGTCGAAGATCCGCAAGAAAAAGTGGAAGTACTTGGCGCGGTCTTTCAGGAAGTGTACAAGGTGAACGAGAGTGTTCGACCGAACCACGACCTGGAGAACCGTGTACTGGTTAACAACACGCTTCTTCGTGAAGATCTGCAACAATGGCGATCTGAGAACACTGGCTTTGTCGTGTTCAATGATGTTAACATGGCAGATAATGTCATCGCCGACGAAGGGGTTCATCCCCCGTTCATTTCGAAGACAGATCTGAAAGCGGTCTTCGAATCAATAAAGAAGAAGAAGTCAGTGGGAGTCGACGGGATCTCGAACATTGTGTTAAGACATCTCCCCCTGGAAGTGGTTAATATGTACACGATCCTCTTTAACAATGCTCTAAATAATGCACATTATCCGGAGCATTGGAAAACTGCGATTGTACAACCCATATCCAAACGAGGAAAAGACTCTTCGAATCCGTGCAACCTCCGGTCAATCAGTCTCCTGCCGAACATCAGCAAGGTATTCGAGAAAGTGATTAATACAGCTCTGATTAACTGGACTAAGGACATAAATATAATTCCGGATAACCAATTCGGTTTCAAAGCGGGTCATGACACTATTCATGCCGCGTCGAAACTGGTGTCGGATATCCAATGGAACAAGAGCCAGAAACAATGTACGGGTGCCTGCCTGATTGATCTGGAGAAGGCCTTTGACACCGTATGGTTAGAAGGTCTTTTTTACAAGCTCAATCGGCTGAGCATTAGTAAACCACTGCTGTACCTACTGTGTAACATGCTTACCGGTAGACGGTTCGTCGTCAAGAATGGCAACGTGACCTCCACAGGTATTTTTGATGTCAAAAATGGTCTCCAACAGGGTGCCGTTAATTCGCCGATCCTGTTCAACATTTACTTGAGCGATCTGATAAGTTCTCTCCCTCACGTAATTGCGTACGCCGACGACTTGATCGTGTACAGATCAGGCAAAAAGATCGAGGACATCACTACTCTCGTGCAGGGTGACTTCGATTCATTCATGAGAGATTGCGATGACTGGAAGTTGAAAATCAACTTTCAGAAATCGGAAACCATATTGTTCAGGACGCCGTTGTATAAGGCCTCGGCGGATACGAAAAAGAATTGGCGAAGGTTCTCTATTGTTGGACGACACGGGCAACCACTGGCGCAAAGGACTGTAGTCAGATACCTGGGGATCTGGCTAGACCAATATCTATATTTTAACAAACATGTAGATGCTGCTCTGGCCAGGGCCCGAGGCGCTTTTGCCCTTACAAAGAGACTGTTTTACAACAGCCAACTCGATGCGAGGGTGAAGGTTATCTGCTACATGGCCCTCATCCGGCCAATGCTCACCTACGGCTGTCCCGTGTGGTTCAACGTGAGTGCAAGCTTGATGGAAAAGATTCGGTTGTTTGAGAGGGCTTGTCTTAGGGCTTGCCTTCGCCTTTATAGAACTCCAGAGTCCCAGTACAGAAAATTCTACTCCAATGAGATCTTATACAACAGGGCGAACCTGATACGAGTGGACAATTTCCTAGTGAAGTTGATTCGAGGTCATACTGCCAGAGCGATGAACTCCGTCAATAACTTGATCTCAGGGGCTTACTACCCCAATTCACAATACCACGAAAGGGTACGCCACAACGGCTTCGTCCCCCCAGAAGCTTTTCTGCACCTAGACAAAAACGGGCTGATACAAAATATAAATGCGGTACCGCTCATCTACCATATCGCCAGATCAACTGTGGATGGGCGACTCAACCACGACCGTTCCGTCGCACAACGAGCTGAGGAGGGTCGCCTCCGGTTCAGCACGTCGGTTTCGAGACGGGATGTACGGGATGTTTCTATGCAACATCGAAAGTTTTGGTGGCTGGGGAGAGAGGGAACTCCATCGTTGAACCCTTTAGACCCGGGGTAAATAGGGTAGTCCGTATCCCCGAATGAGGGAGTATTCGGTCTCTGTCTTGCAGTGGATTAGATGTATGCTGTCTATATGTATGTCTATCCGCAGCATCCTATGACCGACTTACACACATTAGGGTAGTGTTAGTGTTAAGGTAGATGTAAGTTGTAAATAGAAAATAGAAAAAAAAAAAAAAGAGAAAAAAAAAAAAAAAAAAAAATAAAAAAAAAAAAAAAAAAAAAAAAAAAAAAAAAAAAAAAATTGGTATACACATGTGTACACCTGTTTGTACCTCTGTGTATACCCATGCATATATATTAAGTACATAGATATATATATGTGTGTATATAATCATACATACATGTATATATGTATGTAAGCTTAGCATAAGGTAGCCTAAGTTATTTTAAGGTAGTATGTAAGTTAGCATATAAGTTTTAAGAAAACAGTTCTGTAATTAAGTTTTTTTTTTTTCCAATTTTCTTAATTTAAAATGTTTGATTCAATATTCATGTTTCGTTTAAATATATCCGTTGTAAGTTTAGGTCGAAAGACATAGCATAAGTTTAAGTTTAGCTTAGAGCGCCCGCCGAGGGCCAGTAAGTTACATCTAGCATTGTTCGTTAAACTAGTTTTAAGCATTTTTGTCTAGTATTTAAGTATTTTATGAAGTAAAAAATAAAAATGAATTTAAAAAAAAAATAAAAAAAAAAAAAAGCAGCGACAGCAATCACCATCGAAGCTAAATCGACTACCACACCATCATCCCATTTCAAAAGGACAACCCGATGTAAACATTGTGGGACATAAGAAATAGACAATAAGCCGACAATTATGACAAATGTCTGCCTTCTGTGAAAAATGTTTTTCATGCACTTCGAGCAACACATTGTGAACTTCAGCTAGCAAGCATCACCTTCATTCGACTCTTCTGTAGCCGCATTCTCCTCTCCTTCGGCGCATCTGGTGGCCTCCCTGTCGCCGGCTCTGCTTTTTGGGTACTCACTCGTTTCATGGCCAGTTACAACAGGTGACATAATGATGTCAGCACAATCTTGTCTCTCGCAGTGAAGGTGTGGATCACAGACCATCTCCACCTCCGTGAACTTACATCCATCCTCCTCCGCTGTAAATCTTGAGCTCGTTCCCTTCTGAAGCCATTGTTTACACTATATCGCCTGCAATCGTCAGCAGCCGCAGCAATTCGTCTTCACTTTTCCTGCATCAAGGAGAGCGAAGTTCCTAGGCGTCATCATCTGATATCCACAGTTTCATCTCTGAATATTCAAACCTCGTCCGCCGGTTTGCAGACACTCCACGGAATGCCATTAGCTCCGTGAAATCTGCAACAAAGTCCGCAACTTCAACACGCGCCATCAGACGGCGCGGATACTTTGTTGCCAATTGCACGCCGCCGCCAAGATCTCAAGTGTTGATAGCCGCAGTGCGAGAACACCTAAAAAAACAAACCTCTTATCGCCTCAATATGGGCAACACGCCAAGTCGCACCGCCGACCCAGCTATCGGTCATAAGTCTTGGCGCTCGGTGTCACTCGCCTGACATGTGCATGGGTCTGCCTTTAATGGCTTCCATTTGTAATTTACTACTCCACGAGCCTAATGGACTCGGTTTATAGTTCCTCTTTCGAGTTTATTGGAGGCACTCGACTGCCGATTGCTTGCACTCAGAATTGAAGTGCCATCCGAATCCCTTCCAGGCAGGGCTTGATGTTTCAATCGAACAACAGCCATCCCGGCACACGTCCTTAATGATCGCTCAGATCAGGACTGCCACTCCTCCTAATCCAGCCCAACAGCTCCTGCGCCAAATTGAGTGATTTGAGGAATGGAGAACATCATCGAATCCATTCAAGGCTGCGCTCCAAAGGGAGTGCGGACTGCCTCCCCAGAGAATTGCGCCCAATTAACGTCCAGCTACCTTTTGTCGTCTAGCCATCACCATCCATCGGACCGGTGATCATCATCATGGCGCTGCGATCCCTTAACGCGTCCTAATGGGCCTCATCCAGTCGCCCTATTACTAACCCATCGCCGCCGCCCTGTCGCAAGGCCACACCGCTCCGTGCTCGTCGTCGCCAACGCCGCAATTAGTGCCCGACGAGGATATCCATTTCGTGTCGGTCAGGGACCAGGCCAATTCCCTGTGCTCCATTAAGCAGTATTCAATTTTTTCTCCTCCAAATATGTATTAATTAACGAAATGCCACAACAACGATACACGGGTTCACTTCCGAAGCGACAGCGACGCCGCCGCCGAGCAGCCTCCGCGTGAGGCAAACAGTCGAAGTGCGGCAACGAGGACGTCGACGAGCACGGCAACAAGCACAGCATCATCACCGCCATCCATCTATCCGCATTCGCATAAATCCTATTCGCCATTAATTTGAGATTCCATAAACGGAGCTCAAATATTTATTTCATTATCGAGGGGCGGAGGGCTCGAGCGGAAGATCTGAATCCGCGCGCAATGCACACTGGCTGCTCTGCTCGTGGCCGGGTTGATGTATCTGGAAATTGAAAACACGGCGCAGCGCGGCCACTCGTAAATCTCGTGTCTGCCGCTGCTGTTGATGGTGCTGCTGCTGATGCTGGTTACTGATGGTGGCTCGAAAGTTTCTGGAGCAATGGATCCAAAGAGGAGCTACGCTACGCCGCCGATGACGATGACGACGACCACGTCGACGCAACGACGTACGGTTAACGACTGTGAATTGGTCCGCTGATGGATGATTCTGTTTTTCGGAGCATTAGCCGCCGCACTGGAACGTACTGCTTCTGCTCGATAGTTTTAATGATACATATGACTGCAGGGATGCGTGGTTGCAATCAGTTGGCGCGGACGCTGCCGTCGGGGGAGGATGCGATCTAGTGGAGGGAGGGGAGGGATGGATGGAGCAGCAATCGATTGGTGATTGCTATTTGAATTGCACCTGGGTTTTGATTAATTAAGGGACAAGGGAAAGGAATTTTCCAATTCCGACCGAGAATCTGTGGTCATGCTCGTAAACTTGAAACGGATACCTGTTGGCTAAACGATGGCAGGGAACATCTTAACCTTGGTTTTGATGGGACAGACATTTATGCACTTGAAGTGCACATACTCTGCTCGTCTAGCCGTCCCCCTGCTCCCTCGGGCGGGTTGCTGTGTTGAAGGTGTGAGACATGTGACGGCGTGTGTGTTTGCATATCAGTCTTGTGTGGCTTACATCACCCGTCAGCCGGTCGTAAAGTCGGCTTGCGTCTTGTTCTATCGGGTCGAAAAGTCGCATAGGCAAGTCGTTAATGGAGGATGTTAAGGATGTTTGCGATTATGACCTCAAGAGAGCGTCGTGTAAATGAGCTTAGAGTCTGTCAAGTAGCGTGTGTTGAAGAACGACGTTTATAGGGGACCCTGAGTCAGCGATACCTCAAATGATGACAGTTTTCAATTACAGTCGTTAAATTGCAACAAAGTTTCTTCCATGACTTTGCCAATTTAAGCAACCTGCTTCGTGTTAGACAGGGGAGTGCATTCATGAAATCGGAGTCCGGCAAAGCGATAGAGCTCTCACCTCGTTTGCCGTGGGCGCCCCCTTCTGGATGCAATGGACTTGACTTCGCGGCATAGGGTGTGTTCAATTCACAGCCACTTTCGTCATCATTCAAAAATTATGCAACATGTTCTTGACAAACTTGATCGTTCTTCTTTTTATTTCAGCCGTACTAGCTGAGGCCCTGCTCTTGTGCGCGTCATCGATTTCGAGGGCGTCCTTTATTACGATGTCCCTCCCATTCGTGCGGAGGCTAAGACCCTTCAGAGTTGTTCATGCGATCTACATTGCCTATTGTGTCTCTTGTGTTGGCGTGTTCCGCACGACCTTTCTGCCTTCTTGGGGATCGGGCACACAGTACATAGATTCCACTCTCCGGGGCACGCTTTCCAGATAGCGGATGGCATTCCTATGTGCTGCACACATCCATGTCGGTCCCAACAGTGTGCGCCGAGACCAAGCTTCCGGGAAGTGAGCTGTCAACTCAGTTCAGTTGGACACGGGTGTTACCGGTGCTTGGGGCTTTTGTTTTGCTGTGTGTATATTTTAAGTCGCAGCTTCTAGACTGTAGGCCATCAGGTGAAGATCCATAATCCGATTTAGACAAACATTGTCAGCGTGGATAAGATGTCATAATATAATAATATATTTGGCGCTACTGCAGGTAGAGGGCCAGGGCCTAGCTTCTCAACGACCTCTCGTGCTGTGCGTGCTATTGTTCTGTCACGAGTGGAAGGGATGCCGACTCCGAACGACCAAGTTTGAGAAACCTTTTTCAAACAGTTATTACCTTTGAGCATTGTCTGTGACTAGAGAGAGATGGAAACGAAAGAGGTACCGTCGAACCCAGGCAGCAAGTTTCAGTTGCACCGGCGTCGACGCACATACCCACAACACCGCGTCCGCCATTTGCCCTAGTCCATGGAATTCAATAATTTCTAGATAATATCAAGACGGGCCCCTTCTGTTTGTTCGAGGCAAGGCCAATTATGTTTGATTTCTGATCACCAAATTGTTGACTTCCTCCACGTTTTGTTCAGCAACTGAAGGCCGTCGAGGCCGATCTACGTACGTCTGCGACGCTTTTTCTGTTTTTTTCGTATTCTTTGGAAACATTTTTTTCTTCCGCAGCATTCTCAATGTTTCTGTGGCTAAATCGCCATCTAACCATTTTAGTTTTTGACGAAGAGTTGAATTTCTCCATACATGTGGATTTAATGGTTGAAAAGGCGAACTCCATTTTAGGATTTCTAAATTGCTCTGAATTTTCTAATCCGTACGTAATTTAAGCCGTTTATACGTCGCTTGTCATTCGGAATATAAATCCGTTGTGTGGGATCCACTTTATGAGGTTTCAAAAACTCGTATCGAGAAAATCCAAACGAGATCAAAATCAACAAGCTTTTAATCCTAAAGTAAACGAACCAAATATTCAATATGTCAAATAACATGTGCACGCAAGCTCACTTTGAAATGTCACTCACATCAAACTAAAGGGTGATTTTTTAGCTATTATATTTTTGGCAACACTGGTTTAAACAGCTGACGCACGTTTCGTGTTTTGTTCCACTGTCAAACATCTTCAGTTTGGTCTATAATTTAACCATGAGTCGTCTTACAAAGGAACGCTTGCAAATTATTGAATTTTATTATCAAAATGCGTGCTCTGTTAAGAAAGTTCATCGCGCGCTTCTTCCATTTTATGGTCAGTTTAGACGAAGCTCAATGGGTACGTAAATAAACAGAATTGTCGATTTTGGAGGGGATATCAGCCAGAAGCATTGCAAGAGCTACCAATGCATCCAGAAAAAGTCACAGTTTGGTGCGGTTTATGGGCTGGTGGCATCATTGGACCGTACTTCTTCAAAGATGATGCGAATCGTAACGTAACTGTGAATGGTGAGCGCTACCGTGAGATGATATCCAACTTTTTTTTGCCCAAAATGCAAGAGCTTGACTTGCATGACACGTGGCTTCAACAAGACTGTGCCACATGCCACACAGCACGCGCAACAATGGACTTATTGAGAGGCGAGTTCGGTGAACATTTTATTTCACGTTCGGGACCGGTCAATTGGCTGCCTGGATCGTGCAATTTAACACCCTAAGACTATCTTTTGTGGGGCTATATTAAAGCTCATGTCTGTACAGACAAACCCGCTTCAATTGACGCATTGGAAGACAACATTGAAGCATTTATTCGTGAGATACCGTCCGAAATGTTGGAAAGAGTATGCCAAAATTGGACTAAGCGGATGGACCATTTGAGGAGCAGTCAAGGTCAACATTTGTATGAAATAATCTTCAAACATTAAATTATATGGACCGTACTATCGATTCAAATAAAGATTTGATACATTTTTCTGAATTTTATGTGTTTTTTTTTTTTTTGAAAAAATTTCCTATAGCTTTTAAAAAATCACCCTTTATTTCCTGTAACCAAAATTCCTTCTTCTTCTCGTAACCTTCCTCTCGAAGCATCGTTTGTATTTAAGCTAATTTAATATCTAATAAATTGCATTTAAAATTATAAAATCAACATGCAATGCCTTTCTACTCAACAAGGTGTGCTTTAAGTGGTCTTGATTCTCTTGAAAATCGTCGGATTGTTAACTGCTTCTTAACTATTGTCTAACTACACTGAATGCCCTGATTTACCAGATTTGTTAAATTTATATGAACCACCAAGAAATATTCGAGACAGACCGTTGTTTTACATATATTTGCACAGAAGCAATTATGGTTCTAATGAATCGATGTATGATTAACCTGATGTATGAGACTGTACAACGAATTCAAGTTAAATTCAGATTTAAGCTTCGAAAGAAGTGTATTTCAATTATTATCAAATGGAAATGTAATAAGAATATAATCTTGTAATCTGTTGGCAACTCGATGGATAAATATCGGGTCTTTGCGGATTTTTTTTCCAAATTTGAACTTTTATTTAAGAAAAACATGTACAATATCATTATTCAAAGTATTGCCCACCTGAAGCTGTGACTTTTTCCCATCTTTCTGGCAATTTGTGGATCCCATCCCAAAAGAACAAGACAAGCCAATTTTTTTTGAACCGAATTTCAGTGAAGGCGTTCTGCATCGACCGGAACAAATGGTAGTCAGAGGGGGCAATGTCAGGGCTATAAGGCGGGTGGGGTAAAACTTCCCATCCACTGTTTTCCAAATAGTTCTTAACCGGAATAGCAACGTGGGGCCGAGCGTCGTGATGGAAAATTATTTCCTCGTGTCTAGTCGCATATTCCATGCGTTTTTCGGCTACTGCTCTCTTCAACCGGATTAATTGTGTTCGGTAGCGTTGCCCATTGATGGTTTCACCCGGTTTTCGCAGCTCATAATACAACACACGATTCTGATCCGACCATATACAGAGCATTACCTTCGCGCCATCGATATTCGGCTGGTTAGCCGGGTCTCACATATGATTTTTTGCGCTTGGGGTTGTCGTAACGGATCCATTTTTCATCACCAGTAACAATCCGATGCAAAAATGACTTCCTTTTGTGGCGTTTCAGCAGCATTTCGATCGCGCCTTTCGACGTCTTGAGTTCATGTGGAACCCAATTTCCTTGCTTTTGAATATATCCAGCGACTTTTTAACGTTTGAAATGGCTGCTTGAGTGATACCCAAAGATTCTGCGAGATCTCCTTGTGTTGGCAACAATCTTCGTAGAGTAATGCTTCCAGTTCTTCATCTTCAAACTTTTTTGGCTGCGCAGAACGTGCGAACCACTATTGGCCACCATGAACTTCCACCAAAATACGATGATTTTCGACAGCAGTTTTCTTCATATTAAAGTAATGAAGAAGAACTCCCCGCAGAAACACTTTTTCTGGCACTATCAAAAATGATAGTTGTTTACGCTTCAAATGAATGACATATACTGGAATGGCGTACAATGTCAGTAGCTTTCCAACGCATGTTCCAATGGAATAATACAAGTTACGCCATCTCTTCGCAAACCGCACGAATTATATCCATATGGCAGGATGCCGTACCACTTTCATTGGGCTTAATTAAGCCCAGCTGTTACTTTTCGATGTTCACACACAAAAATATATCGTTGTGCTCAGCGAAGATCAGCGCAAGAAGTCAGGAAATTTCAGTCCAACTGGTTTGGAAAAAAAAAAGTTTTACATGTTCAAACTCTGACTGTTGGTCGCAGCTGTACATACAGCACTTCATTTCAAATGTTGAAGAAAATTGGTCCAAACTTTTCGAATTTTTCAGAAACTATTCACATAAATAGTTTGATTTAAATTTTGGATAAAAGAACAGGTCTCTGGCTGTCAAATTCGGTATAGTTTCGTTGTAAGTGTTGCCGTTGTGTTGTAATCTTGTTTCCCATGAAGTAATTTTTTTAAATAATTCAAATAATTGCTTACTCCCACAGTACACAAATTTTGACCTCTCTACAAAATATTGTTATCAATCTTTAGCTCGAAAGTTATCACACTCTCCCCAAAAAAATTACCTACATTTAATGAATAATTAAATTATAATAAATCATAATAAAATTTTTTATGGGTATTAAATAAGTACTAAATATTCTATTTCATCCATATTTTTGTTTTGGATAAATTTGTTGAAGTTAAATTTCTAATTAAATATTTTCCTGGTCGTGTGTGGGCTAAGTGAGATAGCATATAGCTCAGTTCGGTTGATATGATGGGTGGCCTGGAAATATTAAATGGAACGATCTTGCCATCGCCTACATTGGGCAAAGATTGTTTTCACTTTTAGGTGAGGTCTTTCGGTAGTTACATACCGTCTCCACTGGACATATTTCTGCCCACCATCACAACCACAATCTGAAAAGCCATCCGCGCGGTATGCTTTCGTGGGCAAGATATGTCATGTCGATTCACTTTAACGTTGGCTGCGAGAGCCAACCTCAAGAAGCGTTCAACCAACCACCAATCAACGATGACATTCACTAACACTATACATTCAAACAAAATCGTGCACATATAGGAAAACGTCAAATCTCATGTCCAACTTTTGAACACAGCTCCTGCCGCGTCGTAAGATCTAGATTTTCCAACTCGACGTAGGTTTGGGCATGGATTTTTGTGCCTCCACTAGATTTGTTCATAGCATGCTCATGAACAGGGCATGGTTCATTCTAGAGGAGACGACGTGTTAAGATGCTTTCGCCGTTGGAAATAATAAGTCAGCTGACGGCGTATAAGAATTTCATGAGAAAAGGACGGGCTGGACAAACGCTAAAGAGGCCACAATAGTAGGAATGAAAATTCAATTTCACGTCCAAAGTTCACCTTACAGAGACAAACGAGTGGAGTCCTTTGTCTCACAAGCCGCAGACTTTCAGACTGCCGTTGGAGAAACACACTCCCGCTCACTTCTGTGTGGCATATCAGAACTGCACACATCAGGCTGCATTGCATATATTGACAACACACGCACTCGTAAGTGTTTTCTGCTGAAAAAGCACTCCCATACGCAGTCGCTGCATGCAGGCGCATCAAGCCAACAACGTCAGAACGTGACAACATTATCTCGTCCCATTATCATGCTAAAGAAGAACAAATTTATGTCCCATCTGCAACAGCACATGCCTTCCATAACTTAAATCCCACAGTGCACCTCTCCCGAGGCTCGTAGCCATCCGGCAGCGCTTCCTTCCTTCCCAGAGTGCATTGCGCCGCGCACAAGCAGCGCATCTCCGACCGACCGACGCACGGCAGTTGGTATGTGGGACAATACAATCTAAAAATATTTGCTCCATAAAAATCCATATCTACATCTTAATGTGTATCGTCATCCTAAAAATTGTCCTCATCCCGGTCGGAATCGCACACGGATCAGGAAAACCGGATCCGCGAGCCGTTTAGCTGTTTAGCACCACGCACATCCTCGGGCCGTGACGGCCGATCGACGGTGGATTCCAGTGCGCCGCCGGACGGTCCGTTCTGCCACACACTTGACCTTGACAAGGTGAGGCCGTGCCACAGCACCAGCAGCAGCAGCGGCCGAGGAGCAAGGAGCCAGGCCGAAAGGAAAACTCGCAAGATGCTTATTATTTACTCAGAAGAGATTATCGCCAGTGCGCATCACCTGCAAAACGAACCCACAGGCACCGTCAGTCACCGGCCCGGTTCGTCGTGATCGTCGTCGTTGTGGTCGTTGAGGGAAGCCCAATCTGAAGACGAACTCGAAGTAGAAGTCGAAGTCGCAGCCGCGGGGGACGAGCATGCATATGGGACTCGCCCTTGGTGTTCCGCGCGTTCACTCAGCGACGCATCATGTTCGTGGCGTTGTACCTCGTCTGCTGACAATAGCAGCCCTCGCGCCCGCTCCACCCCCACCAACGAACTGCATTAAATGTATCCCATGTCGGACATTTAGTATCGGGAAAATGTTAGATCCATGTCCGATTGCGTCTGCGTTGCCGAGTAATTACTTTTGGCCGCTCATCAAGGCGTCATGTTTGAAGCGGCTTACCTCTCTCAAACTCCCAAGGACACCGATCACTGTGACCGGTGACGCCCAATAAGTCCCACTCGCCGATATAGATCCGAGCCTACATTTTGCGGTAATTACGGCCGGCCATAGAACGAGCGGTGGCTCCGGCGGCCTGAATGGCATGGACGACTAACAACCTAACAAAAGTTAATGAGCATAGCTGGCACGTAATGACTTCATTTCACATCGCTCTCCGATCGGGATGTGTGTTGCACGCTCCTCCTGGGCCGGGGAGAATGGCGCGCCGGGGCCGGATTCAATAGTAGCCACGATCGGTGGTGGCAGCGGCGGCGGCGGCTAGGCTCTGGTGCAGCTCATAGCAACCGGCGGCGATAATTGATCGCTTTGGAATGATCACTCATTAGCGTCGTCATTAAAGCAGCGCACTTGTAAATTGTACGAAAAGATGGCTCATCACGAAAATGGGCGTGGTGGGAGCTTCCCCACAACGCAATGCAAGTGGCGATGTTGAGGGTCGCTACTGGGCGACCACACACACCACACAACAGCTTCAAAAACATTGATTTTACTGGCTTTTGGCCAGTATGCTGGCAGGAATGATCGATTTTCAAATCGACCGCTGTTAGAAGCAGTGACGTGGCTTTGGTTGCTGAAAAGAAATGTCAATGCTTATTCTTCTTATTCTTTTTTCCCTTTTGTGAAATACCGAGTGACCACGAGGGTTTTTCTTGCCATCGGATCAGTGATGCCAGACTTTATGATAACAATTTCCCACAGCAATAACGAAAAAAAAAAACATTTTTCAAATACTGTTTATCATATCATTTGCTAACCGATTTCCCTTTTTGCATTTGACATCAGTTACAATTGAAAAACTTCGTTCTGCCTTCGCATTTGAGTGAGGTAGAGTCAACGGTATTTTGACAATCTTTCCTAAGTTAGGAAACAATAGATCTTCGTTAAAATTTTTTAAATTGCATATATCATGCCACATTTCGTCTATTGGCATTTTTTCAATGAGTGCTTTTAATCTTCGCTCAAAAGTATGGAAAGATTTCTTAACTCGTGAGTAGATTCATTAGCTATTAAAGGATCAATGTTGTGTACTATAGCTGGAATTGATAAATCGCAACTTTTGTGTACGTCAAATGCTATTTCCGGGTTAAGAAACTCCATTTGTACCAGCGACTCATCATCAAATGGCAAACGTTTAATCATTACGAATACGTTGCGATTTTTGAATAAAAGATTTAAAATTTTACTTTGGATGGTTATCTCTTTATCCATCCGTCTGAACTCCTCTCTCTGCCAAACCATTTCTGGGAGGATGATATGCTGGACTAAACAGGTGATTTGTGCCATTTACTTTTAAAAACTTTGTAAATTCCTCGCAACGGAACTGTTGTCCATTATCACTAACTAGAATGTTGCAAAACCCGAAATTTGAAAATAATGTTTTCAATTGTTGATTTAGTATAAGTCAAGTATTGATCATCAATCCATTTCAAATAGTCGTCAACAGCTATTATAAATCCTTGACCTTGGAATTGGAACAAATATCGACTCTAACCTCTCTTCTTTGTTCGTATATATTCAAGTGAGGCAACTGCATTCCTCTTCTTAATGCATTCACCCGCAATACCCGTCTCGCCAGGAACACTTATCCGACTTCACTTGTGACTACTTTCGGACACAGTTAAAGTTGCTATTTCCGGGTTAAGAAACTCCATTTGTACCAGCGTCTCATCATCAAATGGCAAACGTTTAACCATTCCAGCAACGGCAAATCTATAAAAGTTGAGACAGCTAACCTTAACCTCTACTTTATCATTAGCATCCAATCCAGTTAAGGTCTTTTCACATTCTTGACCTACAAATATGTTGTCTAAGTCGGTCATAACATGTGTATCTGGATTACGCGATACACTAAGTTGGGCATCCCATTGAAGGGAAAAAAAAGTTTGTATTTATGACATTTCGAGACAATTTTAAAACTAGGACTTTACTCCTTACTGCACAATACAGGAAACTAAGACCTTCCTGTGCTGAAATAGCTTGTTAAACTCGTTAAAAAAAATGTAGATAATATTTAAGGAAATAATGTGAATTTGTGAATTTTTTCGGCTTTTTTTCGTTTATCTTCAAATGAAGCTATTCGAAAAAAGAATCTTAATACATCCCAATTTTCAAGAAGTCTTTCCACACAATGATGAAGTGAAAGACAGCGAGTACTTGCTGGTTTCAAAATTTCCTTTATCTCTCCACCAAAATACTCTTAGAATTCAGCTAACTCTGCTGAGCTTTTAGGACTTTCTGAAACATAAGTTGAAATTCCTCGCACGAGTTCTTCACATTGTTTGCAAGCGTATGAAACAACTAGTGCCGAGGAATGACAAATGCATTTCATGCGGAATATATTTGGACAGACTTGTTTCAATCATTTTGAAAAATGCATCAAATAAAGCATCTGCGGTAGTATCCAGTGCATTGATGTTGAGCATGTCCAACAGTTTTGTCACGACCTTTCCGGAAACGGGGTGAAGAAATCGGACCAGGCAGCATAGATGTTTAGAGTTGGTTATGGCGGTGCTTTCATCAATCAATATTGAAAAATTAGTTTTTTCCAAAATACCGACCAACTCCTTCGCCGATGATCGGACCATTTTATTTTAAGCTTTATGCTGCATTTCAAGGGCACTGTGAATTGTAGGTTAAGTTTCTCGAAGAAAAGCTTCTTAATGAGGAAACTGAAGATTATGCGGATTATGTCGCCTCTCTTTTTGAGTATATCCATGGCTCGGTGTTGCAGTTGAGGGTAAGTCATCTTCTTGATCTAGTTGTCCTCTCATCTTCCCACCCAAGTAACTCCAGTGCGCACCCGATAGGTTTCTGGCCGTATGTGCTGATGCTGGGATGAGTTTGCCCAAGGTGTTACAAATACTCTTAAGTGCCCGGGGCTAAGACACAGCTTGGGCCGAAGTTATAGAGGTTGAAAGGGAGTGCAGGTTCCTGTACACATGCGTCTTAAAATCTGCGGAGCGTAGTCTATGGGAAATAGTGGGCTGGAAAGAGCATTCCCTGATCGTGTAGGAGGTGAAAAACGAGTCTCTAAATGTGACTGTGTCCGAAAGTAGTCACAAGTGAAGTCGGATGAGTGTTCCTGGCGAGACGGGTATTGCGGGTGAATGCATGGAGAAGAGGAATGCAGTTGCCTTGCCCACTTGAATATATACGAACAAAGAATAGAAGACGGTACGTCAAGTTTTGTTCCAATTCCAAAGTCAAGGATTTATAATAGCTGTTGACGACTATTTGAAATGGATTGATGTTCAATACTTGACTTATACTAAATCAACAATTGAAAACATTATTTTCAAATTTCGGGTTTTGCAACAGTCTAGTTAGTGATAATGGACAACAGTTCCGTTGTGAGGAATTTACAAAGTTTTTAAAAGAAAATGGCATTAGTCATCTGTTTAGTCCAGCATATCATCCTCCCAGAACTGGTTTGGCAGAGAGAGGAGTTCAGACGGATGGATAAAGGGATAAGCAGCCAAAGTAAAATGTTAAATCTTTTCAAAAATCGCAACACACCGTCTGCAGTTACTGCAGTTTGTCCAAGTGAGTTAGTTCTAGACTATACCCCACGAACATTGTTAACATTGTTAAAGTTCTAAAAAACGGAGGAAATCAAACAAATTATAAGATTAAAAACTAAAAGAATACAATAATTTTAAAAACAATTTGGATAAGACCATTTGATGTTAAGGAAGAGGAAAGCATTCTGTACATGGATCCCGATGACAAAGCTTATTTAAAATGGATTAATGGTAAAATATGTAGACGGATGAGTTATACCTAGCTGAGGTGAATGGAAGAAGAATAGCTTCTCATAGGAATCAGCTTAAAATTTATTTATGCTCCAAGCGAATCGTGTTCAAGAGAATCAAGTGAAGATGAAGAATTTTTTGATGCTGAATACAAGCCGTCGAGATTAGAACTTCGGAACTAGCAGAAGGGTTCACAGCTTACTCCTTGCGGGTCAACTATGCCGAACCTGCGCCAGTCTAGGCGAGTATCCCGCGAAGTCATGTACAGCGTGGTCCTGAAAAGGGTAGTTTCAGTTGTTAACCAACTTCCAGTCGTCGCAAAATCACTGAATTTTCTCGAAGTCACGGTGCAACAAGATATTTATTGTTAACGAGTTGGTCACCCTTTTTGCAGGTTATGTGGTCAAATCTGGCTTATGCTGTTTGTTTTTTTTTATATATATTCAGTTGCTCTTTTTTTTTTGTTTTGTTTTGCATGAATAAACATTTCATATTCTGTTTTCCGAAGTATTCTATTTTCTAGATTCGTCGTAGGAACATACGTACAAGGGGCGTTCAATATATTCTCGGTATCGGGGTGAAGCTGTGGTTGTATATATAAATTGACTTATTTATCAAGTAATACTATTATTTTAGTGCATTCACGTAAAATTTCATATAAATGTGATTATAAATTCGCGTTTTATCTCCAGTTAAACAGAATCATAATGTCAACTGAGACGATGATGGTGAAAACTGAGCCTCGCGCTGTAATTAAATTTCTCACTTAGCAAGGAAAAAGCAAGGAAAAAAAAACTATTCATGAAGAGATGGTGGCTGTTTACCAGGGTTCCGCCACTTCATTATCAACTGTGCAAAAGTGGTCAAGTGAGTTCAAGAGAGGCAGAGAGAGCATTGAAGACGACCCCAGCTCTGGCGCCCCGGCTACTGCTTGTACGGGAGAAAGCATCAAAGAAGTCGAAAAACTTGTTCCGAATAAAGGTGAAAGTGATGACAGAGATCACCAAGCTTTCAATTGGTACCATTCACACCATTCTTCATGACCATCTTAACCTTTCAAAGGCCAGTGCAAGGTGGGTGCCACGAATGCTCACAGCGCCTCAGAAAAAAGTGAGAATCGCATGCTGTAGAGAGCTTTCGGAGATGTGCAGTGAGAACGCGGACGGTGTTATGGATCGAATTGTTACTGGCGACGAAACACCACCACTATGACCGTGACCCTCGGCAATAAATGGGTATTTTGCAGAGAAAGAGGAAATTTATTTTTTTGAGGGTTTAAAAAAGCTTATCTCAGGATGTAACAAATGCATTGATGTTAGGGGAGATTACATTGAAAAATATAAAACAAGCATTTTCCTTCATATCGATACCGAGAGTATATTGAACGCCCCTCGTATGTTCGTACAGAACATTCTGTACTAACATTCGTACGACAGGCTCTTCTACTAGCCTTCACTATAATTGACGTAATTTTTATAGGCAGTTTCCCTCCTTAGGTCGCAGGACACTGCTAAAGAAAAACACGGTTAAAAGCATTAAATTCTTTGTCACTTTAGACATTCTTACACCCGCCATTTACTGTTCTTTCATTTCTCTCTCAAAGCCCAGCCTCCCGCCAAACACCCCGCGACTCCAACATTTCAAATGCAGCGTAAATGCATCTACATCTACCGACGTCACTATTCTCGTCGCCACGTTACCCGATATGAACACAAACTCAACCGAACCAAACATAAATCAAGCAAAGAGCCCGCGATCTGTCAACTTGACAGATGGGGAATGCATATGCACTGGAATTGTCACATGAATCTAAAGCGAGAAAAAAAAAACAAGTCTCTGCTCGGTAACTTGAGAACCCATCGCCGCCGCCGAGAACGTCTCATGACATGAAGTATACCAGTCATTTGCTTTGACACAACGAATGACGTGGATAATTGCCCAACGTGGAATGCCCCCCATCATGACACCTGAGGCTACCAAAAGACGCCTGAATCCGCCGTCAGATAATCGCAGGTCATCCTTCTTCCATCAGCAAGTGATTATCTGCGCTCCACTCCTGGTGGTTTAAAAAACAAATGAATTCAGCCTTGAACCCCATCCCCATCCATCCTCGTTCCCATCCTTGTTCCCAACCATCCATCGTCCATTGTGTGAGAGTTTCGTGTGCTCCGAGTCCGCACGCCTGTGTGTGCGTGTGTGTGAGAGTGCGCGCTTGCTCATTGAAAAACAATTTTAAATTAAAAATTGCAATTCCAACGGATGTCTTCTTCACGGTCCATTGCAAATACTTGAAACGAGACCGGACCGGGCACACTGCTGCAAGAGCTGCCCATGATGATGGTGCTGGCTGATGGCTGATGGTGGTGGTGGTGGTGGTGGTGGATGACAAAGAACCAATCAAAAACCCAGTGCCAGCGCAGCCCATTCCATAGTACACCCTGGCAACATAGACACACACCCTGGCCGGCAGGGGGGTGTGGAGGAATGAGAAAACAACCTGAGGGATAAACGCCGTTGTCTTCAATTACTTTGGACGGATAATGATGGTCCATTAATGTGTGGTGCTTCAGACCAGAAATTGCTCACTCCGCGGCGCGCACACACCGCTCAACTGTGGCCACCTCACCTCAATAGAGCTCATTTGGACACGAGGCGAGCTCTCAAGCCCAGCCGGGCCCATTCCGAAATGAATGCATTATAGATTAACCTCATACATCCTGTTCTCATTGTTGTTGTTAAAAGGGGCTTAAGACGGTCAGCAGAAGCTCAGCGCTTAAGAGAATGCGACACGGTTGTAAATTGCACTTTAGCGCGCGGTCTCCATGTGTGTGGAGACTCGTCAGAGTGTCAGACGGAGAGGAGCTCGCAAGGGCCCATCGTCCGTCCATCGACATCGGCTGGAATTTAAGCGCTCAATCCGAGGGCAAATTGATAAATTGCATAATTGCTGCGCGATTGGAGAGGGATTGGAGCTGCGAACCGCTGCGGAATAGAAAGCACTACTAGAAAATTGCTTAATCGCAATGCCAGGCAGCCGGTGAGCGCACAGTGCCCACATTCAGATCGGTTGACCGCTCGTCCGCTGCTGGCAGTTAATATGAATGTCATACAAGCGACGACACCCGCTAATTTCAGATAATCCTCAAAATGCCCTCGCCGTGGCTCAGTGGCTGCGGCGTAATTACGGCCTTGGCTTGGACACGAAAAATGCCACAAAATCTGTGGCAAACAACTGTTTGCGCTGCTGTCTGGCTGAGTGGCTCCCCGAACAGCGTGCGAAGGCTCCAGCAGCGGCGGCTGCAGTAAAAATAGATTTAATGCGCTAGAGCTCAGCGCTGAGAGTGAGCGAGAGGGGGACACATTTTCATATCGTTAATGCGTTCGGGATTATACGAGGCCGTGAATGATGGCTTAGGGCTTCGGGGAGGCTTTTCGGTTTGCAATTGTGCGACTTAAGCGGAATGCCTACATTCGCACCTCGACTTAAAGATGATTGCACTCGCATACGGGACGGACGAAGGTGGACGCCGCGCTGGCCTTTGCATGTGGTTCGCTGAGTTATTACGATGCATTTGCATCGGCAAGGCGCTTATTACCGGCTTAGAATGAATTATTTTATGATTCCCATGCGCGGCCCATCCACGGTCGTGGGGTGGTGAGGTGGTAGCTGGGGCTGAGTGAGGGTGTTACTTAACACTTTTAAATTGGTATCTCTAGCTGGGGATTATGGGTAATATTTTAAGGTTTTAAGTACGAGTTAGGAGATGGTCTGTGCCAAAGGCTGTTCTCTGATGTCGTCCTTTGTGTGGAAGCACTTCTCTGTAGTTGCCAGCTCGATGCTGGGCCGCGGGAGGTTCAAGTTGAGACATCACTTTGGCTTATCTGTCAACGTTGATCCAGAGAACAGTTGCTGCTTCAACTTTGTCAAAAGGGGTTTAATGCATTTACTTGTCTAATTATGAGAGGAGTCTCCGACGAGTCCAACTGCAGTGACGTCATGAATCAGGGTCGACGCGGAGTGACCCGTCTGTCTGGTGGGTGCAATGTCAATAAATAGTTATTTGAGCTTATTTGAGCAAAGCGACTAGTTCCAGTCAAAGATTGGAGACGAAATAAATTCCGTTCAACATGGCGCCCGACGGCAATTAAGTCACCTTTTGCTCTCGATGAGCGGATATTTAAAAATTGAACGGTTTTGCAATCGATTTCAGGTGGAATTCCAGACAAAAGTTGAAGGCAGAGTTTTTTCTGGAATTTGTCTTGATAGTGGCGCCCAACACTGAAGTGACTTTAGTTGAAGCTCGTTTGGGATTAGTTGTATACTTCCACGAAGACATTGAAGACAGATGCGTGTTTTTTTTTTTTTTTGAATTTCTATTCCCGATGGCGTCCGAAGAACGAGAAGCCTTGTCTTAAGTTAGATTAGGTTAAAGTAAGCGCTTCGTTCAATTGAAGACGGTCTACTTAGACCCTGATAGATTGTGCTGTGTTCTTCAAAACTATCCCACTTTCGAGTTTTGAGCGGTTCTCGCCATTAGGTGGTTCTTTGGATTGGGCCATTTTCATCGAGCATATCTAGTCTAGATCGCTGATCGATTATCTATCCCCCTCCCCCTTGAGGAACACCTGCTGTTGTTTCAAACCAGTCAGAGAACTCGGAACCATCCCAAACACTTCCACTCGAGAAGGAAAGAAAATTAATATACATTCGCAGAAATTTCCTTGACAAGCCTAAAAAACGCAGCTCTAAAATCTACGAAAGAAGTATTTAACTTGCCTCTCTTTTCGAAATATTTTCTGGCTATGCTTGTAAGGGCGAAAATGAGATCCATCGTCGAAAAGCCTGGACGAAAACCGGCTTGAAAACTGCTAAGATGTCGTATCGTACATAATAGAGGTATGCATTTATCTTATTTAATTCAAAATAGAAATACCTCTAAAGATCTAAGCGAGGTTAGCATCGCCTCTCTTAAAAATAGCACAAATAACTGCTTTGTTGAAACGACTAGAGGTACATGCCTCACCATATATTCTATTAAAAAAAAAGAAGAATATAATTTTTCATATCCGGAGTGCAGTTTTTTGTAAAATTCAACCGGTATACCGTCGATGCGAGGTGCCTTGTATTTTTCATTTTTGGGAGAGTTGCGAGAGAAATTAGGGCATCAGGCTCACTGACAGAAACATTAGGCAATGCGTAGTCAAAGGTAAGAAGGTTCACACCGGCCAACAAAAGAGTTTTAAAATGAGCTACTAGTGTTCCGGCATCGAGCGCCTCCTTCCTCCGTCCTTTGACAGCGTACACCCAATTCCCGAGTATGCATCCAAAATGATTTAGAATTTGTGCAGTTACCTAATTTGACTGCCAGGTTTTCGAGGTAGTTGGTTTTTTCACAAGCAAATGCGTTTATACTCGTTATTTGTAAAGAGATATTTATTTCTGAGAAATTGAGAGTCAGTAGATCTAAAGAGTTTCAGTAAATTTCTCTGCAATCCTTATCAAACCATCTGCTCGCGGGAAAAGACTTATCATTGTTGTGTGCTGATGGCTTTTACTATGTTTTCGCAGATTTGTTCGACAGTACACGATGTTTGAGGGGGAAGAAGAGAGCAGTTGCGATTTAAAAGTGTTTTGAAAACAGATGAGTTGCTCTCCGTCCATCTAGGTTAAAAGAAAGTTGAGGTATATTCGTGTGGCTTGTTGGTTCAGGTCCAGTTCCCCCTGGACTGTAGCGCCAGATGAAGAGGAAAAAGACTTGTTCACATTTATTTCAACTTCAATGACATCCACACAAAGCAATTATTTTTTAAAAAAATGTTTCATTTTTGTATGATCGTATTTCCACGCTGAGAAAAGAACTGCTTGGTTTAAAATGCCCGGAGTTCAAGAAGCCATCAGAGAGAAGGTGAAGACCTACAGAGACTGGAACCCCTTGGGGGACTCTGCTTCTCGTGACCAGTGCACTGAGGCGCGAAGAACGAAGCAAATTGGCTGTGCGAGCAGCTAAAGAGCAGTCTTGGAAGGCCGAGCTTGGAGTCAAAGCCAAGTTAGCGGTTTTCAACTCAGTATTTGTTCCAACTCCCACCTATGGTCATGAAATTTGGGTAATGCCCCAAAGAATAAGATCACGACTACAAGCTGCTGAGATGAGATTTCTCCGTGCTGTTGTGGAAATTACTCGCCGGCATAGGGTGAGGAATACGGCAGTGCGCGAGGAACTCAACATTGAGGAGCTGCTTCTTCGAACGGAGAGGGCTACGCTTCGGTGGTTTGGTCACGTGGGACGAATGTCCCCTAAATGCGATTCCATCAGGAAGGCGGTAGGCGGTTTGGCAGACCCAGGTTCCAGACCAAAAACTCGCCTTGTTACGCTTGGGCATAACTCCTGATGAGTAAGAGTCGATGGAGGACGATCGTGTTGCCTGGAGATCTCTAGTGTGTGGGTTACCCCCGCTACCTCGTTCTCAGATACACTGGTTAGAAATAATATTATTACCAGTGCACTGGCGGTAACAGTAGTATATTAGTAGACTGTTGACCACAAACTTTGTGGTCCTCGCTTTTCGCATTTCAACTTGTTGACAGAAGAAAATCGTTCGTTTCTGTACAAAAATAGCGGGCTCTGTGCCTGCTTCGCTAGGCACCCGTTTTACTGTCGGTTTTTCCTATATTTATTCATTCTCTTTGTAACTTTATGTGACTTTTGTCACCCTTGCGACTGTCACAATTCATGAAATATGTCTAAGGGAATACTCAGGAATGCCATGAGGTTGACAAATGCCAAATAATGTTACAAAGAGAATAAAAATTTGCCAAAGTGACACATATTTTTGGGTGACACGACTAAGAGAATAAGGGGGATTGCTATTCATTAGTGTTCATGGTCAATCGCACTCGTAGTTCCAGCAGTTACATAAAGTTGATGGACATGTTTGTGCAAGCATGTCAAAGCGGACCTTTCTTCGGGGACTTCTAACTTCTAATTTTCTTTCCATGAACAAAGCATCATATACTTACAGTTCAAACATTTACCATACACACGACACAGAACGAAAACGGATATTTTTCGGTTGCTTCCAGTTTCAATAATCTCTACTTTGACAGCTAAAGACTCCCAACTTCTAAAGGGTGATTTTTTAGCTATTATCTTTTTGGCAACACTGGTTTAAACAGCTGACGCACGTTTCGTGTTTTGTTTCACTGTCAAACATCTTCAGTTTGGTCTATAATTTAACCATAAATCGTCTTACAAACGAACAACGCTTGCAAATTATTGAATTTTATTATCTGTGCGTGCTCTGTTAAGAAAGTTCATCGCGACAGCACATGTGTTCAGCGACGAAGCTCATTTTTGGCTCAATGACTACGTAAATAAGCATAATTGTCGATTTTGGAGTGAATATCAGCCAGAAGCATTGCAAGAGCTACCAATGCATCCAGAAAAAGTCACAGTTTGGTGCGGTGTATGGGCTGGTGGCATCATTGGACCGTACTTCTTCAAAGATGATGCGAATCGTAACGTAACTGGGAATGGTGAGCGCTACCGTGAGATGATATCCAACTTTTTTTTGCCCAAAATGCAAGAGCTTGACTTGCATGACATGTGGTTTCAACAAGACGGTGCCACATGGCACACAGCACGCGCAGCAATGGACTTATTGAGAGGCGAGTTCGGTGAACATTTTATTTCACGTTCGGAACCGGCCTAGATCGTGCGATTTAACGCCTTTAGACTATTTTTTGTGCAGCTATGTTAAAGCTCATGACTATACAGACAAGCCCGCTTCAGTTGACGCATTGGAAGACAACATTGAAGCATTTATTCGTGAGATACCGGTCGAAATGTTGGAAAGGGTATGCCAAAATTGGACTAAGCGGATGGACCATTTGAGGAGCAGTCAAGGCCAACATTTGCATGAAATAATCTTCAAACATTAAATTATATGGACCGTACTATCGATTCAAATAAAGATTTCATGCATTTTTCTGAATTTTATGTGTTTTTTTTGAAAAACTCTCCTATAGCTTTTAAAAAATCACCCTTTACCTCTCTTGCCTCTTAAAATTTTTGACAACCATCGTTTTCTAAAGCCAAATTGACCAATCGCGGCATTTACGTTATTTCGTGATTAACCGTCAAAAATTCATGAATTACTGTCAAAGTCTCTGAAATTCGTCGATGGACTAGGGGTCAATCAGCTGTGAAATTGGGGATCTCTAGAATAGTTAATTTCTGCATTTATCTTTGATACATATAAAAACTTTATTTCATATTTCTTGACATTCGCTAATGCGAATGCAAAAAACACGTTGTACTGAAATACATGTACTTTTTCACGCATGCACAACACACATATACAGTGAGCAAAAGAAGTTTACGTACGCACATTTACTTTTATTTTTTCCTTAATAAAAACATATTTAAATAAGTCAGTGACCTTAGTTCTTTTACCTAATCATAACCTAGGTTTTAAGTCTAAGTTTGGACACAATATAATTCTGTTACATTTTCCGAGCTCAAAAAACAGCATAAAGTCACACCAAATGACACACACCTATTGAATAGTTATTTTCTCCTAGTTTTGATTTAACGAACACTTCTTGTCGCAGTAGAATGATCATTTCCGAGTTAAGTGCTTTAAAGAACGGTCAAAATGGGACGTGGTCGCGAAATTCAAAGAACTAAAAAATTGGTAAACCACGCTCCAGCGTGCAGACAATTATTAATTCATACGGTAACAACGGTAATTTGATTTCCAAACCTCGGCCTGGTCGATCGAGGGAGTTATCTTATAGAGAAAAACGGATCCGGAAACGTCAGCCCCTATATTAAAAGAAGAACTTTTACAGAGCTCAGGAAAACATGTTCATCCCCAATCGGTAAGAAATGTGCTCCACAGACATGGCTATAAAGCTCGAACAGCATGCAAAAACCTTTGATATCAAAAGTGAATTTGTGGATGAGCCAGATTCATTTTGGGATAGAGTATTATTTAGTGATGAATCAATTATAATATTTTTGGGTCCGATGGTGCTCGAAAAGTGTGGAGGAAGCCCAATGAAGAAGAAAATATAGCTCCTACAGTGAAGCATGGTGGTGGTAGCGTGATGGTTTGGGGGTGTACGGCAGCAGCTGGAGTAGGGAATCTTGTCTTTATTGACATGTTGATGGACAAGCAACTGTACTTAAGCATTCTAAAACAAAATCTTAAGCAGAGTGCGAAGAAACTGGGGCTTGACGTTGAAACGTTCTTGTTTCAGCAGCACAAGGACCCCAAACACACCTCATATCTCGTCAAAGAGTGGCTACTGTAGCAGCTAAAGACACCACCACAATCACCGGACATTAATCCCATCGAGCATATCTGGGAATTGTTGGACAGGAGAATCAGAAAAAAAAAAACATCACTTCGAAGGATACACTGCAATCAGCTCCAGCGACAGAATGGGCAAAAATAGAACGGAAGGAACGCAAGTTTTAGTCAGGAGCATGCGTCGTCGCTTGTTAGCAATTATTGCTGCAAAAGGAAGTCCAACAAAATATTAATTTTACCAAGTTATGGTTTTTTTTTAATTTTTTATTCCTGAAATATAACCATTTGTTTAGTTTATATTATTGTACTCTCTTAGTATATACAAAAGTTTAAATGCAAGTATAAATATGTGATGTCTAATAAATATCGCATTCAATACGTATTCAATTTTGCAATATCATTATTTTCAAGCATTTTGATGAGAACCAAGAGCGTACGTAAACTTATTTTGCTCAGTGCATGTTTACCGATACAAAAAATGTGTGAGAGTTTGGTTGAATTCGGTACATGCGTTGAGGCGTCAATTGGCGACAAACATTTGAGGCTCGACTTTTATATACACATACTATGTGCATAACCGGATGTGCTGGTTGTTCGTCATGGGGGGACAGAACTTCGGTACTGACAAACAGTTTAATTAATCGCATTTTGCATCAGCCAACTACATCTCCCACAATTCTCTTGTTCGGCAAGATTTCAGTTCAAAAGATTGAAGACAGACACTTTGTTTGAGAATGTCACGTTTATGAATCGCAGACGCAACCCACGCCGCGCTGTAGCTTGAACAGAAACTCGCAAAGAAAGTGAAACAGACAGATTACCCAATCAAGCTTGATTGTGGGCGTCGAAAGTAGTGACTTATTCAAGTGTGTTCAGTTAAGAGACTCTTTAAGTTTATGGCTCCACCCAAAGTAGATTAACGGGGCATTAAATAAAAAATGCACGCCCACTACATCTTTGACAGTGGGTTCTGAGAAAGGAAGTTGGGTAGTTTGTCAACTTTCTACGCTTCACAATGTTTCGACTAAAATTTTATTTTTCTCATCGAAGTTGTCTTGACAATTGACTAGATCCACTGTTGGGAGGTTTTAAACCGTTCATTTGCACGGTCCAAAAGTCAATTCAAGTGCAATATGTACATTTTTGAACCAAATTTTTATTGGAGTCTATTGACGGGAACTTGAATGGCGTCCAACTACATTCAAAGGTTGTGACAAAGCTCGATTCTGACAAGGCGATTTCCGTTGACTGTTCGACTCATATGAGGAAATACACTCAGCCCCAGCTTGACAGCAACGCGACAGGATTGTGTACATAATCACGAGCAGATTAAAATCCTAAAAACTTCGGTTTGTCGAAACTCCTGGCTAGGAGGACCAAAATCATGCAACAGAAAAACTCTCATTTTCCAAGTTCGCCTGTATGCAGCTAGAGTCTGGGCGATTGGCCAAACAGCAAAGGTCATTCCTTGTCAGCGAAGAAGGCGAATGGAAAAGAAGACGGCAATTGCGAGTGCTACGAGTTGTACCATCATGAGGATGTAGTTTGCAGAGTAAAGGTCAGCTGACGTAGGGTCGAGCACTTGCTTCAGATAAGAGGGTGAGCTTCGAATGAGAGCTTTTTGGTTCAAGAAGGAGAAGAAGATCGAACTTTCGGCAAACATAGCTGACGCAAGACTGCCTGGGAAACTTGAGTAGCTGCCTTCCATCGTTGAAGGCTATTGTCCGGGCTCAGAGCGACCTCATTGGATCGCAAGCCTGATAAGTGCGGTAATGAGGTGAGGATTCTGGCGTTTTTAGACCTACTCTTCTCGGATTTTCTGACGGTTTTGTCTTTAGTGCAATCGGATGGAGTATTATGTTGACCACCATAGACACACACATTTTTTGACAACTTCTATCAGTTCAGCAGCTAAACGATCCATGCTCTAAAATGGCAAACCTTAAACTGAACATACACAGTCTCGGATGACTGTTGAATTTGACGTATTCGATAGAGACTTCTTCTGCTTTATTTGGCGCTACCTGACTGGTTGAAGGCCAGGTCGTCCGGCGTCTCCGTCTAGCACGATGTCTGGCTAGCTGTCTCCAGTGCCGCACGCCCAGTTGGCTTGGCTGCGCCACCTTAAACGCGGGCGTCCTCTATTGCGCTGTTCCACATGTTCGGAGTCGAAATCTCTTCGGGCCAGAACTAAGTTGTCCTACATGGTCTAGCCACCTTAGACGTCTGACTGGGCTCATGTCGCTCTATAGCCCGTACAGTTCGCGGTTGAATCGTCTCCTCCAGAAACCGTCAACGCAACCAGGACCAAAGATCGCACTTAGAACTTTTCTCTCGAAGAGACCAAGGACTTCCGCATCTGCTTTTGAGATTGTCCATGCCTACTGTCCAGTCCTACTGTACGGCGCGACTGGGATGATCAAGGTCTTATATAAAGTCAGCGGGGTCCTTCGAGAGACGGTTCTATTATTCAACTGCCTCCTCAGCCCATAGAAACAGCGGTTGGCAAGGGTTACTCTGCGTTTGAAGTCGGTACTGATGTTGTTCGTACTATTTACAAAGTCCTTGACTACCTCGCAGTTATAGCTGGTCATTGCCACGCTTCGTCCAAGACGTCGATGATGTATGTCCTTTCTTGAGCACAGCATATCCTCCATTTTGCCCTCGTTTAGCCGCTTCCGTCTCAATGTCAGCAAAAATCTCATTGACTGCTCACTGTGTTCTGCCAATCCCGTCAAGGTCATCCTCGTGTGCTGACAGTTGTACAGACTCCTGGAAGATCGTGCCTCTAGTGTTGGCGTGTGCGTCTTGCATGATCTTCTAAAGGATGATGTTTTAGAAGTCGCATGACAGCGCGTAGCCTTGTCTAAATCCTTTTTTGACTTTGAAGGTCTCGGAGAGTTCGTTACCGACCTTGATGGAGCAGAGAGAATTCTCCATCGTCATCCTGCACATGCCGGCGAATGTCAAAACTAGACATGGCGGTGTATAGCTCGTCTCTATGCACGCAGTCGTATGCGGCCTTTTAATCGACGAATCAGTGGTGGGTGTCGATTTGCATTTCTTGAGTCCTTTCCAGGATCTGCCGCTGTGCGAAGGTCTGGTCGATGGTGGACTTCCTAAGCCCCTCTGATATGGACCCGGAATGGACCCGGAAAGGATTTTGTACGCTTATGTTGAGGAGACTTATCCCTCTTTAGTTGGCGCAGTGAGATGGGTCTCCTTTCTTGTGGATCGGGCAAACGATACGGAGATTCCACTCGTCAGGCATGCTTTCCTCCGAGCTTATCTTACAGAAGAGCCGGTGCATGCTCCCAACCAGGTCATCTACTGCTGCCTTAAAGACAGACCGTCTGCACCGGCAGCTTAGTTAGACTTCACTCTTGATATTGCTATCCAGACCTCGTCTGTGGTCTTTCTGGAATCCTCGTCGATCATCGTCCAGATTGAGTGGAATATGCTGCCTGACAGCGGTATTTCAGAAGAAGGTCTACAAAAGTGATCTTTCCTGATTCTTCGTGTCGACGGTGACTCTACTACAAGTTCCCCATTTTCATCCTTCTGTCCTAATCGTATATCCATTGGACAACTGTTTCCCTTTGGTATAACTTTCAGACATCATTCCTGTCGTGATACCTCTCCATCTCCCCCATCGTGGGCTTCTCGTGATCTTTCGTCTTCCTCCTGACAAGCCGGGTCTCTTCCCTTCGTCTCTGTTCGTCAGCACGAGAAAATCCTCCCGATTGGAGCCATAAATGCATGACGACATCGAAAGAGTGGACAACAATAAATTCCCCGCCACGAGGAAAGCATAGAGAAGCTGAATGCATCGCCACAGAATATAAATTACTGTCCTAGCACATAATTAAGTCTTTGCAGCTCGTCTGGGTTTTTTTGCAGTCAACCCTGAATTACTGCTAATAGCCAATAGACTCTAAATTATCAAGCAGTTACCCTAAGTGGCTTCAAGTGAACAGCACAAATCGATTGAAGCGATAATCCAAGCGTGCACTTCAGTCAGTGTCAAATTGTAATCACAATTCAAATGCAAAAAAGACACAAAAAATGGTGTTAATTCGAAACGTGACATGTACAACATGACAGATGAAGTGCACTGTCATCCGAATTTTCATCAAAATTTCCCCGCCACGAGGAAAGCATAGAGAAGCTGAATGCATCGCCACAGAATATAAATTACTGTCCTAGCACATAATTAAGTCTTTGCAGCTCGTCTGGGTTTTTTTGCAGTCAACCCTGAATTACTGCTAATAGCCAATAGACTCTAAATTATCAAGCAGTTACCCTAAGTGGCTTCAAGTGAACAGCACAAATCGATTGAAGCGATAATCCAAGCGTGCACTTCAGTCAGTGTCAAATTGTAATCACAATTCAAATGCAAAAAAGACACAAAAAATGGTGTTAATTCGAAACGTGACATGTACAACATGACAGATGAAGTGCACTGTCATCCGAATGAATGGTGGCACCCCCTTGCTGTGCCTTTCTCTTCCAGCTGCAGCGCGTCAGCTTGCAGCCGTGCACCCACAGAGTACATCACATGTATAGATAAATCAGATTCACTGTTTCCGCTCGTTGATTGATCGCCTCCGTGCAACTGTGTGCGATGTCTACTCGAACTAATTGTTACATCATCGGTTTTGATAAGAATTAGTTCAAGTACGACACGTGATGAGGTAATAGACTTGCAATAGAGGCTTGCAAAGCACACCCATACGGAAGAAAGTCTCTGTGCCAGAGCGGGGCTGTGCATCAGTTCCCTCGTGGCTTCTAGGGCATGGTTGATATCAGCACAGGCGTCTACCACTCAACGATTAATTCATACATTACACAACAGTTTTCGACGGGGGCAGGAGCCAAGCAATTGCCTCCTGTCGAAAACTGTCCCCAAGGTCCACTTCACAGACCCCCACCGATGGCGACGGCAGTAACAGAACAATAAGAGGCCACACAATCAAATCCAAGGTTCCCTCGCTCCCATCTTTCTTTCACAGAAGCATGTAGTCGTTCACACATGTTTACCTCATTTTCGCAAGCTCCTGTTAATAACCACGAGTTAATGTGAAAGGAGCCATTAACTCAACCCATCACGCTCCCAATTGGAGGACCCGGCTTTAGTTGTCCTGGGGCCAAATGAACGGCGAGACGGCGGCGGCGTCCTCTTCACAGTTCAAGTCTGAAATGCCACAGCAAGACGAGAAGTCACCTTCAATTGTTGAGTCTTCTCTTTCGAGTTCGCGTGTTAACCGTCCGCCAGGTGGGCACTCGAGGCGAATTGGCCACCATCACAATGCCTCCCTAATGATGAGGTGTATCATGATTATTCGTTTGCGCCTTTTCGGTTAGTGCTTCTCGTTTGTATCCCAATAACTGTTAATACACAGCCCTCGAGCTAGGCGGAGGCTGGGGCCGAGTTGGCCAGCGAGCCAGAAGTGTTCCTTAACTCCATTAGGTGCTGATTGATCATGTGATGATTTATCTGCCTCTATCCCATCTCTCAGTCAGTTGATGGCGTTGGTGGGGAGGTCTCGGGGTTGTTCAACTCGGGATTGGTGCAATTTGAACGGAAAATTATGCCTAATTTGGAGAATGGCCCGCATGCGAAATCCACTCCAGTCTAGTGAGTTGATGTCATCATTAACGGGAACATGACTCCAATTTCCTGCTAGAACACACCACACCAACCGCGGTGTAGTGTCCGAAAATCCCCGCAGCAACTGTGCCAACAGTTCATCTGCACCCCACATCGACCATCGCCCTCGCCGCACGTGTTTCGTCAACAATTTTGTAAACAAATCGCAGACACAAACCAGAAACGTGTCCAAATGCACTTGTAAACAAATGTGAAACTCACCACGCCACCAGCGGGCAGGGCGCAAACTCAACGCACAAACGTCAACAGCACGTTGCTCTCTCGCTTCCACCCTCGCCGATGACAATCCGCGCCATGTCAAACGACGATTTGTTATGGAAACGTCAAAACAAGTGCTGAAAAACTCTCACCTGCCACAAACAGCGTCGACGACGAAGTGTATTTTATCGTCCACCAGATCGGTCGATAGTCATGAATCTCAGTGAATTTCGCGTCAATTTCTTTGAGATCGTGTCTGGCCAGATGTCCCCTTGAGTTCGGATTCGCGTGAATTGTGTTGTTTTTATTTGATTTTTGTTTATATTTTATGGAAATTGTCGCAGAATTGCAGCAAAAACACTCGACAAACAGAAGCAGTCTTGCTGGGGGTTGTGATTGCGGAGACGAACTGTGTGTTTGTATTTTGTGTGCGTTCTTAGTGATTAAGCGATGAAGGTGCACTTCAGGGAGCAGTACGGAACCAAAGGGGAGGAGATTCTCTATGTGACACCAGCAGGTGAGTTTTGATATGCTTGCTGTGGATTTTATTTGTCTGGCAAATAGATTCTGCTGACGGAGCAGAATGCCATGGCAGCGAGAGCAGTCTCTAGGGGATTCGTCGCCACGTACTATGTGTGTATGCCGGAGGCCGAGGCGATTGGTGAAAAACTAAAGCGAATCGACGCGTGGATGTGCAAATTTGCTGCTTTGGCGTTAGCTAAACGAACGATGCTCGGTGGAGACTCGTCTGATGTGAAGGCACAAGTGAATTAACAAACCTCCCTGGAATCAGAGTTGGAAGTTCAAGCCAGCCAGGGAGAAGGGAACCGGTTCTCAGTAAATTCACACAATAGAGTGTAATTTGACATCCAGCGGGCAACTATTTTAATTTTATCAGTGCAAGGGAGATTGTTTTTGGAAACCACCAGATAATCGGTTCCCGATAACAGCACGCGAATTAATTGTCGACGCTAGGCGTCCCCGTGAAACGAGGTTATCGCAGAGACGATAGCGAAATTCGAGGCAGTAAGAAAAGCAAAACTTTGATGGGTGCGACTGTGACTGTGAATTGCGAGTCCAGTATTCGTGCGCCTTTCAGAGAAGAGTTTAAAGCCACGACTACACGACGGCTTGTGTGTCAGAATGCGAACCACAATCTGCTGGACATCCCCTCCTTTATATGTTCTCCTGTCCAATGCTTGGCCGAGTAGGAAATTAAAATATCGTGATTTCCTCCTTCCAATGAAGTTCAGAGTCCATTCGTCAGTCTTTCAAAATCTCAACACCATTTCAAGAAATGTTCAAATTTGTCATTTCACGCTATCATGCCCGTCACTGCCATTGAGAGTCAATATAAGACTGTCTTCCTCCATTTTTGAGTTTAACCTGCTTTCACAGAGGGCCGGAAATCACCTTCAGTCTGTTATTAACACAGATTGCTTCTGACGTCCTCTGGTAAATACAATAACAATAGGAAAACTGATAGATATAAAACTAATTCCATCCTTCAAATGCCGACCTCAGCTGGCAGTGCTTTAAGCTGTCTACGACTCGGGCTAAGTTGGAATCCCTGTGAGAGCATAGTTAACACGCTATTCTCTGGGTTTCAAATCTGGACCAGTCACCATTTGCCGTTGGGATCAAATTATTGGCCTTCAAATGCCGACCTCAGCTGGCAGTGCTTTAAGCTGTCTACGACTCGGTCTAAGTTGGTTAGGTGCCTGTCCTTGGTTTGCGGGTTTCCCGGTTCGAATCCCTGTGAGAGCATAGTTAACACGCTTTTCTCTGGGTTTCAAATCTGGACCAGTCACCATTTGCCGTTAGAATCAAATTATTGACACTATCACTGCAGTGGTCAATCAGTGGTAGTAGTCTGACTGTGGGTGTAACAAGGGACCAACATGGTTTAAGTGTGCTTGTGCTGGAGAATTCAATAGCAGCCCCCTTCCATACCTCCCATAGTGCATCGAGTGTAGGCCTAGTTATGTTCCAAATTGGTTGACTTTTTAGAGTTGACTCAGGACTTGACGTAGCCCCAGAAAACATGAAGATGGGTCAAGGCGCATGATCGGATATTGATTAACTTTCGCACAATTCTTCCTCACAACTTCGAGGATTACGTCGCTTGCATGGCGTGTGCGTCATTTTGTTGGAGCCACAGCTTGGATATGTCGGTATTGTCGAGCTCTGAAAGACGGACACAGAACTGCGCTTACAGACCTTTGGCGGTAACAAAAAGAAATAAGATCCGCTATTGCCGCCTTGCCATAAACCGCCATAATCCTTGTGGCTGCATTGATGCCTGGTCGAAAATGTATCGATTGCATAGGCGCCCGCAGACAATTTTTAGGAGAATTCGTTTTCTTCTGTTAAAAAAAAAAAATAAAAAATCCGTTCCAGTAGGGGGGAGAAGTGCCCTACCTTGCCCCTTAAGGAGGGGCCTGTGGTGGATTGTGTGGCAAATTTGCTCGTTGACATAGCCGCTGAACCAGAAATGGGCCACGTTCAGATCTCCGGCAAACATTTCCTGCGCCCAATTAGGGGGCTCACGGCGTTGTCGATGGTCATCTGCTTTCAACCCTTGCGTCAACCCAAATCATACCGCAAAATAATCCGGATATTGCCCAATTCAGCTGTTCGATAGTGACCGCTAGGGCGGATATGCAAATGCATATGGTTGGTGGCTTTACGTCCAAAGGAGTGTACGCACGAGCAAACTTTAAATTGCCTGCAAACTGAAGCTATGATGAGAACCGATCCCACAACGAAATTCACGTTACGTATTTACAACTGAGCAGGAATGCCGAATACAAGTATTTTATAATAAATTCTGCCTTTTCGGGAGAGTGTGAAACGATGCATGAATTGGCAAACCTTGCTGAATATGTCCACAACTGGATGTCAGTGGTGACTTTGACAGCTGCTAAAATATAACAATTGGAAGAACTATCATTGCTATCTGGCCAGCCTTTAAATAATCTATTTTACGTAGCTCCGCTGGGTGTCTAGGTTCGATTTCCGATCAGAAAAACTTTCAAAATTCAGGAGTCCACATGTCTACAGTCACTGTCAATGCTCTGTATCCCTACCCTAGACACCCAGCGTGTAGTATACATTTCGTCTTGACAGGTATACTATGCACATCATGAACTTTACTTACATTATTTCGCGAACAACCGTCAAAAATGCATGAACAACTGTCAAGAAGCCTCTCAAATCCGTCGCCTAGCTAGGGATCAATCAGCTGTGAAGTTGGCCATCTCTCTAGTTCTTCAGTCCTCTGCACTCATCACAGAACACATAACACAAGGGATTCATGTAGATGCAAGGCCCATGTCTAGCTGGAACTGTAGTGAACAGGCTTTCCAATTAAACCACTTTGGCATAGGATACATCTCAAGCGAGCATGCGGAGCTGGCACTTTTCAGTCTAGAAGTCGAACAGTCAATAGATCTTCCGTCTACTGGGCCCATTCACACTCGGACGCCTGTTTATTCTGATTGGAATACATTGTAGTGGCTTGGTAGATGGAAAGCCAGAGAAATCTCTTGTGACATAGGAACGTGTGTCTCCTAACCGTTTCATTTCCATGGCAACCTAGTTGCCTACGTTACCTCCGTCAAATTCCTCCTTACGTAATGCCTTTTCGAGTTTTTCCAAAGCGGTGGCACGTGTCTATAGGAAACAGATGCAGTTACTCCAAGCTCAAATCATTGGTATCCAAAGTGCAACAAAAACAGTCAGCGCTGACCGTGTTTTTTGACGGTTAGGCAGGCCTTGAAGCACAAATCAAAATAGTGAAGTTTGATACGTAAACCAAATGTTTCACACTACGGGATCTTTGAATAAATAACACAGTCCTGAACACAAATGCGATATCTGGACCAAGCATGGCGTCACGAAATCGACTGAGCCATTGTACCGAATTCTAAAAATGACTAACAATACATGGAATATGAGCCTTTCTAGCCGTGTAACTATGGCTCGACTATAGTGCTCAAACACATCCCAACACAACACTGCAACACCCTATATAAGTTCGTTACTCAATGGAATCTCATTCACACGCACATGCTAATTGCTATCCTTTTGTTACATCGTCTCGAGCTCTCGTAACTGGTTAGGGAAACTTGGAACGCTCGTGTTATTTCTGACTATGGCCGGAACGAAATACAAAACTCAGAAATGACTTCTACCTCTCTTTCCCCATCTGAAGCTTTGACTTTTCCCCATCTTTCTGGCAATTTGTGGATTCCATCCCAAAAGAACTGCGCCGGCTTGGCAGCCAAGAATAAATCTAGCCAAGTTTTCATATTCTGCTCTAATGTGAACCGTATTTCAGTGAGGGCGTTCTGCATCGACCGGAACAAATGGTAGTCAGAGGGGGCAATGTCAGGGCTATAAGGCGGGTCGGTTCTTAACCGGAATAGCAACGTGGGGCCGAGCGTTGTCATGGTGGAAAATTATTGACTCGTGTCTGGTCGCATATTCCATGCGTTTTTCGGCTACTGCTCTCTTCAAACGGATTAGTTGTGTTCGGTAGCGTTGTAAATTGATGGTTTCACCCGGTTTTAGCAGCTCCATAATACAGCACACCCTTCTGTTCCGAACATATACAGAGCATTACCTTCGCGCCATGGATATTCGACTTTGCCATTGATTTGGCTTGTTGGGCAATCCAATATCACCACTTTTGGCACGTTCGCTCAGCTAGCGCATGTTCACCATAACCACAAACTTCCACCAAAATACGATGACTTTCGGCAGCAGTTTTCTTCATATTAAAGTAATGAAGAAGAACTCCCCGCAAAAACACTTTTTCAGGCACAAAGTTCTACATATTTGAGTGAAAAAAAAAAGTATTGTTATTTACGCTTCAAATGAATGACATATACTGAAATGAGGTACAACGACAGTAGCTTTCCAACGCATGTTCCAATGGAATAATACAAGTTACGCCATCTCTTAGCAAACTGCACGAATAAAGTTATTTACCCAATAATAATTTGTTCACAACATTTTCCTTGGCAGCAACATTGATAGAAAACAGGCTAGTCGTGGGCGCAGGTTGTAACAATAAACGGTTTATTAAAGATGAATTTCAAAACATCGCAACTGTCCGGTGTATCAAACATAGTTCCATTTTCCTTCCTATTCTTCACTCCCACGTAACTAACGCACGTCTGCGTGCACAAGTGGTTGAACATTTTAAAGATGAATCCAATGCTAAGTTTCCACTGGACGGAAACCGCGAGGTCCGGATGAACTTGAAACCTCAATAGGCCGTTTTTACCGACCTTGAAGTGATTTCGCTTTGCAACAGCTATTTGTTGACAGGACGTAATAGTGTGAGAACACCAGAAAATAGAAGAGACAAAATGAGAAAATGAGCACCAAAATAATTTGAAATTCACAGTGTAGGGTTCACAGCCCCTCACGGACGGATGAACTCGAGGAGGATTTAACGAGATTTATCTAAAACCGCGAGTTTTCCAGAACCCGAAAATGTATGGCCGGAACCTGGTAGGTTCAGAGAAAATTGATGAAACCTCCCGGTTTCAGTCCACGACTGGGAACACCAACACCTATATGCACTCAAATTTATTCATGCACAATATTTGAAGCCACATGAAACTCCCCCAGTTTATTTGCACATCTGGCCTGGCCATACCCGCAATAGTCACAGGCCCTCTTTGCCATATATTTACACTTGGCCTCGGTAAGCCCAGTCATTTAGTTTAGCGCCTTCGGATCAGTCATCCATCCTAGGGTTAGGCACACATATATACGCTTGCAAAAAATGACACCAACCTATAGTAGAGCGGTAAACAGAGGCACACCACAGGGTGGAGTGCTCTCCCCTCTTCTGTGGAACGTAGCAGTAAGTGATGTTCTACCTTGATGCTTGAAAATGACAGGGTACAAGGTCATTGCCTATGCCATTGCGGACGTAAGGAACTTTTTAATCCACGATCAGGGATATCATGCCATCGCCGAACTAGTACTAAAGATGTACTAAAGAAATCGACCCACTACAAAATCCATGTTTTTGATCCTCCTACAATATGTTGAAAGTTGAATAATAATGTGGTTGGCGCTACAGCCAGGGCCTAGCTTCTCAGCAACCACTCGTGTTGTGCGTGCTATTGTTCTTTCAACGGTCAATTTGAGAAGCTTTTTCTAGACGATTGTACTCTTTGAGCATTGTCATTGACTCGAAAAAGGTGGGGCCGTGAAAATTATGTTGCTCGTACCAGGAATCGAACCTAGGCAACGTAGGCTCAAGTGCGTAGGACGACACACAAACCCACAAGGCCACGGCTGCCTTAAAATTGGATGACATCCCAATATTCCTTGGTCTTATTCTGAATACGAAATGTAGCCAGCATCCAAGAACGTGTCAAAAATTCCTCCAAGGCGCTAGACTGCTAAAAAGGGCCAAAGGGTACAAATGGGGACTACAACATGGCATGGTCCACTGGCCTATGTCAATAGTCGGATCATACTACTGCAGGAAGTAGCGATTTCCTGGACTGCTCTAGATAAAGACATCAACTGAAAGTGAGCAACGAGTGGCGTGTCCCTCCACAGCTCTGAGCATACTCCTCAATCTAACGTTATTAACGACAAATCTCCACGACGAGAGCGCTCTATTCGAATGCGCTCCACTTACCGTCCAGTAGAAACTTGTCAAACGAAGCGAAGGAATACTGCCGAAGGATGGGCTTGGTACCCAGTCACTGCAACGTCTATCAAACGGAGACTATAGCGATGAAGGAAAAAATCAATGTGATAGCAAGAACAGATATCGTCACCAGTTCTGACAGCCGGGCAGCGCTCAAATCTCTGAGTGCAGTCACTTCCAACTTCCTGAATGAATTCCCTGAATTGCAACAAGACGATCAAGTATTAGAGCACACAACTCATGTGGGTGGCAGAGAGTTGTGGAGCGGACGAAAAAGGCACTGGCTCCCCACTCTTTCCGGATGGAAACCTGCCATCGGTGCCTGTCATCGATGCCTATCGGTACTGCTGAGCATCTCCTGAAGCTTGAAATGCTCACTCATACAAATCGTAGATGGTCTACCGGCACTAGGTGCCTCTATATAAAGCAAATGTGGCATATTCTATGATCAGGAGCCATTCCGTTATCGGTGCCATAACCGGACATTGTGCCTTTGTCGCGCCTCCAAATCAGGCCTTCCCCATAATTACTTCTGCAGAGACAGGAGGAAACGAGGAGAAGGAAGAAACTATTATGCTCTCTATTATGCTCTCCTTCCTCTCCCGTAACAGAAGTCACTTAGGCGCCTTCAACTTTAACACGTACCGGCGAAACTTTATAGCATTAGCTTCAGTCATCTCCACCGCTTTATGAAAAGCGGAATAGAATCAATCAGATCAGCCTGAGGTAATACAAGGGATATTCAGGCATAAGTTTGACTGCTGCCAACCACCAGTCGGCCACTCCAACCTTTATGCTGAACTCAGGCCCAGACCATTCACAATACGTTAGTCCGATAAAAATAAAGCAGATAAGTAAGTCTACGAACGGCTCTATTCAGTGGTGTCACAAAAAATGCGAGACTCAGCCAGCGCCGCCTAACCTAACCACCCGTTGTCTGTCTTGCTCGCTCTGTAGAAGGGCGCAGGTAGCAGCAATCTGAGTACTCTAAGAATCAGGTTGCAGTAGACCTTTCTGCGTAGTATACAGCTTGAGGCTTCTAGTTTCCTAGAGTTTGTGTGCCTCCAGTCCGCCTCTCGTCCGTAAACTGTTTCTTAGCGAAAACTTCCCAATGCACAAATGATTCAGATCATGGAGGACCGACTTGACGAATGGGGAACTTAACAGTGCTCTGTCAATCTGCTCTTGACCATCGCCACACAGCTAATCATCTGTCCGAAGTCAAGCACCCATATGAACTCCAACAAAACTGGTTTCCTCTCCAATTTAACACTCAACTTAACTCCATAAACCCAGTCCAGGCAACAGCGGTTTGTTAATTGACGCACACGACCGTCGCGTCGTCGTCGAACAATGGCATCATCTGCGATCGAGATTACTTGCCAAAATCCAAAAGTGAATGACGGCTAGCCCTTCAATGGGATTTCCCTGCCAAGCGGATGCAGTGCACCGTCCACCGCCCATCGCCCATCCCCGTCAAATGTATTTGAAAACGATTTAATTTAGCCTTCTCACTCACAACCAACCTATCTCCTCTTTGCAGACCAAAACAGCATTGTTCGAGTCCCTCTGAAGGGCGACCGACTTGTTATCCGTGAGAAGTTTTTCCTCTTCAGACTCCTGCAAAAAGTGTTCCTCCCCAAGGGCTACCCGGACAGCGTGAGTGACGACTATGCCGCATATCAAGTGTGGGACACAGTGCAGGCATTCTGCAGCACTATTTGCGGTAAGGCTTAATGAGTTTGTTCTAGAAGTTGTAAATGCTGAGCCCCATCAAACAAAATAAAACAAAAATAACACTCCACAGGAACACTGTGTACACATGCGATACTCAAAGGAATCGGGGTGGGCAGCGACACCGTCAGTCCGTTCTCGGCGACTGTTACATGGATATTTAAGGAGGGCAGTGGTCACATTGGCAGGATATTATTCTCGTGGTGGAAGGGCTCCCAACTGGACGTGGACTCGAAAAAGTGGCGGCTGCGGGCGGACTTTCTCAATGACATCGCGATGAGTGTTGAAATCTATATTCTTCCAAAATACCCACTCTACTCCACGTACATCCTCTGCTCCACAACTGTACTGAAGGCAATCGTCGGGGTGGCCGGTGGAGCGACACGTGCCGCATTGACACAACACCATGCTGTGCGTGGGAATCTGGCAGATGTTGCATCCAAAGATAGCTCTCAAGAGACTTGTGTGAATCTAATTGCTTCCTTTATTGGACTGTATCTATTGACTGTTATTAAAAACCAAACGTAAGTATGTGCGTGTATGTGTGTGAACGTTGGTGTGTGCATGAGACGTACTGGCGCACTCCCGTTCGTGTTTGCCATCATTTTATTTTGAATTTGGTCTTTTGTGTGTGGCCTTGTGTGTGCGTCTTCGGTTTATTGCCTCAGCAATTCGTGTGGATTCGTGTCATCTGTTCAAGGCCATTACTGTGTGGTGGTTCGGTACGCTTTTAAGGACTCAATTCACAGCAGGACATTTTTTTTCTTTCGCTTTGTTTTCTTCCCTTTTATGCGAACACTTGTTGCAGTACGAGTGTTTTATGAACGGAAGCTCTCAAATGATGACACTTTATTGGAGGTTGTTCGCATGCCAAGCGCACAAAATGGACTCCCGGTTGGTCGTAAATGTCTGCTTGCCGCTGGGTCTTGCGTGTAGGGGCGATGAAATGATGACATTTCTATGAAGTACTGCGGTCTGCATTTGTTTTTAGACTCATTTTAACATTAATTTGTAGAGACTGGGTTGACGGGGAAGAACAATGGGAAAAGAAATTCAAATGAAGCAACAACGGTGTGAGATTTCAAATGGAGACTGTGCGCGCACGAGCCTTGCGCTGGTTCACTTACTGCACGAAGATGTAAACTAAATAAAAGTGACACGATACACTTTATTTAATCCATGATTTGTTTCATATATGTGGGCAGTTTGAATTCATTAGTTAGGATAATACGCGTTAATATGCGAGCGCGTGAAATGGACTGTGTATATCAGAAATGAAGTATTATAGAGATGCCCAACTTCACAGCTGATTGACCCCTAGTCCATCGACGAATTTCAGAGGCTTTTTGACAGTTATCCATGCATTTTTGACGGTTATGATTGGTCTATGATTGGTCACTTTGGCTTTAGAAAACGATATAAAAAAAGGTTTACAAATAATGTTAGGGGCAAGAGAGGAAGAAGTTGGGCATCTCTATCTGTTTTCGGATCGAAACCGATAGTTGAAGTTAGGCTTGCCGGAGGCGGAACAACAAAAGGTTGAAGTAAAACCGTGAAGTAAAAAACCTTCGCGAGCGCGCTACGAGACGTGGTCTTTTGCTAGTCCAGCTACATAGCTTTCTTGCATAATTCGCCACCCTGCACCTCCCGGTTCCCTTGAAGTAGCCAGACCATCACTGCATACGGGCACGCCAAATTCCATGCACGTGTGTGTGAGCCAAAGAGCGGTCGTGAAGCAGCTAGACATTCAGTGCATACATACAAACATCAAGTCTTCAGCACATGTGTGCACATCGCGAAAAAATCGCACCGTGGGAGTAGCCAAAATATGGTCGTTGATCAAGTTCGTGACAAGGGGTGTCACTCACGATGTAGATCATTTTCTGATATCCCAAATTTGATGAAAAGCCGTCGGTCGTCAGCTGACTGGGGTCTGTTGATTTTCCGTCGGCGTTTTGTGATGCATTTCGTGATGTCAAATTTTCTTAGATACTTCATTTCTGGTTGACACGTGGGATTCAAAACATGTGTATGCGACGAATAATTTTAATGCTGATCCAGCAGATACGAAACGGTTTAAATAAAAAGCGCGAAACGTGTTCGGTTTAATCAAACAATTAACACTTTATTTAAACACTCTCGACTGACCGACGACAGAGAAGCAAGTCCCAATAAGCAGAGATAATGGAGGGATAGAGATATCCATCTTCAGCCATTTTTGCCCCTTGTCCACACCGGAGGTGTAGTGGTGTTCCCTTGTATTTCACACAAACCATGGATCCACCACGCGACAGGAAAAAAGGCGGCAGATTGCCGATGATTTGCCCATGATCCATGTATCGGTGTGCGGAGGGTGTTCAAAAGTTGACTCGTATTCTTAAGAGCATGTACTTATATGTATTGTTATAGGAAACTTCGTGAATAAAAATATAATGCAATGTCCACTGAACTGGAACTATTTGACCTCAATTTAATTCTTAGATTATATACCTACAGCCTGTACAAACTGTCCCAGAAGTTATTCCACTCTATAAACTTAATTAATGAATTCTGAAATACATACATTCAAATTACATTTTGATAGCAACAATGACAAGATGTTGCAGTTATAACCAATCCATAAAAACTTTGTCAAAATTGTTAGTTAATTAAACTCTAATTCACCCCTCTACTAGGTCGGGGAAGGGTATCAGCTGTTCGCCAGCTGATCTCAAGAGCTCACACGCATTCACAGACCCCGTATAAAAAACGCTGTCAGATGAAATCAAGGGGCAAGAGAAGTAGAAGATGGATATCTCTATCCCTCCATTATCTCTGCCAATAAGTGTTATCAGAAAAATCGAACATGCGAAGAGTGTATAACAATTATAAATGACATTTGAAAATACAGTATTACAGTTGCAGTCAAGTTAGTATTTTTACAAAAGGACTAGATCCACGAACAACAAGATCTCTTTAATTTTATGTGTTCAGATTTGTTTTGGCTCAGTTTTTCTTCTTGTCATATCACTTGTTAGGCGAAAAAGAGGAACATTTATTAAAATGTTCCAAGATGTTCCGCACCGGGGTTAAAAAGAGGAGATGTCGTCCGAGTTCATAAACGTCACACTGCGGCAGCCCTGCAAGATTTGCGTTCATAAATGTAAATAAACTGCAGTGACTGTGCATGAGAGCAGTCGGCAAATGCGTTCATAAACGCAGTCAAACTGCGATCAAATTTGCAGTGATTTTTGTTTTGTTGCAGGGAAACCAAAAAGTGGACTTTTTCATGCGAAAATGGTCCCTAAGAACATCATACGGAAATTCTTAAAAGAAAATGTCTGTTATTTAGAACACCCTTTGACTTCCAATTCTTTTTAGTTAAAAGCATGGCCCTTTTGCTGCGTATTTTGCTACGGTTTTATTATTTAATATTTTTGAAAGTTGCTCAGTTTATTGCATTTATTAAAAATGAAACCCAGTATCACACTCTTCTTAGACATGATGTAGACTTTCATTTCATAAATACAAATGTCAACCAAACACTTTTTGTGTCGTCCACTGATGTTGCATTTATGAATACTTTTTTGACAATGCTGACCTGCTGCAATCTTGCGGCAGTATTCGTGTTCATAAATGTATTGAGAGAATATTTCGTGCAGTGCAGGGGCAACAATGTTGCAATTATGAACTCAACCGTCCTCCGACAAGAGGACTCATGGCAACCCTATGTTGACGTCTCGATGCATCAAAAACCGTAAAAAATACTTCTGGTAAAAATTTATTGTTGTTCTTGCTTGAGTGTTCTTGAACTGCTTCACGAATCGCAAGCTTGTGAAGCCTTTCACTAGGACTAACAAGTAAGCATTACCTTTCGTCGATTTACCGAAATTACCCAAATGATCGATGTGAACGGGGTCAAATGGAACATTTGAAAAAAAAATTAATGAATTAGTACTGTACCCATAAAAACAAGCAAAATAGCCAGCCTATGAACTCGATATTTTTTGCCGGAGGTTTTTGACACTACATGGAGCACTCAGATTTAAAAACAGGCCCAACCTACTTTTGCAGCAGGTGCTTCTGTGATGAGGAGCCTACATCATCAGCTCTCTCCACTTCAGCCACCTGATCCGAGCAAAGGCGGGACAGTGACAGATTAAGTGCTCGGCAGTATCGTCGTGTTCTCCACAGGCCTCGCAGAGGGTTTCGTCGCTTAGGCCAAGCACATTTAGACGTTTGGTGGCGGTGTGTGTGCCCCTTTTGTACGCCTATAAGTCATCTGCAGTCTTTTCTGCCAAGGGATATCAAGAATACCGCAGAGTTCTTACAGACATTTGGGATCATACGCTTAGTCTGTCTAGAGAGTCTTCCGATTGTGCTCTCGTGAGGCCCAACCATCGATGAAAGCTCCAACACAGGTAGACCCAGCACAGGTTCAGATCCTTAGAATGTTTCCTCTGATCCTTGTCTAGCAAGTTCCTCGGCGACCTCATATCCAGCGATCCCGTGATAACCCGGGACCGATCAAATTCAGAGAGGACTTGCATTCCTGAACTACCCTGGAAGTGGTTAAAGGATTCAGAAAGGCCTTCAGTACAGTTTGGCTGTCACTACAGACACAGATAACCACCTGTTCCTCACAATATAGTTCGTGGCCATTAGGATCGCATAGGTTTCCGCTTGGAAAACCGACGCAAATTTACCTGAGGTGTGCAGTCTAATGTTGTCGGCCTCCACAAAGGCGCCAGCGCCATTCCTTTCCTGGCTCAGATATTTGCCAGAGCCGGTCCTGAGTGTAGGGAAAGTCGGCTTCGTTTGTGCGCCGTAAATGAAGTACTGTTGCCCGTGCATCAGACTAGCGTCAAATGAAATGCGGTGCGCAAGGTCCTCGAAACTCCAGTGCATGTCATACCAAGGACCGCTTCGTTTAAGACGGAAGATGACCTTGAGAGTGCATCACATGATGCGAATATACGTTGTCGGCGGTTCTCATTGACCGTTCAAATGTGTGATAAGCGCTGTCGGTTGGTGGCGCAACTGGGTTTTTTCAGCGGCGCTGTTGTTGAGATGGGTCGGACCTGTACACACATTATAGTCGATATGCTCCAAATTACTTACTTACTTACTTAAGGTGGCGCTACAGTCCGGGGTGGACCTGGGCCTCAACCAACAAGCGTCTCCAGCCAGCTCGATCTTTAGCTAGCTGTCTCCAGTTTCGCACGCATAGTTGGTTGAGGTCCCTTTCCACTTGCGTGCGCCACCTGAGTCGCGGTCTTCCTCTACTGCGCCGTCCCTCGGGGGTGGATTCGAAGACTTTTCGGGCCGGAGCATTGGTTTCCATCCGCTCTACATGACCTAGCCACCTCAATCGTTGGATCTTCACTCTTCTGGCTAAGTCGATGTCGCTAAACAGCCCGTATAGTTCGTCATTAAATCTCCTCCTCCACTCACCATCTATGCAGACGGGACCGAAAATCACACGAAGAATTTTCCTCTCGAAGCAACCAAGAGCAGCTTCATCCGCTTTTGATAATGTCCATGCCTCCGCGCCATATAGCAGGACTGGGACGATTAAGGTCTTGTAAAGCGTTAGTTTAGTTGTTCGAGAGAGGGCTTTGTTTACCAATTGCTTTCTTAGCCCAAAGAAGCAGCGATTGGCAAGAGTTATTCTTCGTTTGATTTCAGCGCTGGTGTCGTTGTCTGAATTGATAGCGGTGCCTAGGTAGACAAAGTTTTTGACTACCTCAAAGTTATATCTGTCTGCTGTGACGTTCTGACCGAGACGTCGGTGTTGGGTGTCCTTTCTCGTTGACAGCATATACTTGGTCTTACCCTCGTTTACCGCTAAACCCATCTTCGCGGCCTCCGTTGCAATACCCACAAAAGCGCCATTGACATCACGCTGCGTTCTTCCGATAATGTCAATATCGTCGGCATATGCGAGCAGTTGGACGGACTTCTGAAAGATTGTTCCTCTGGTGTTGGCGTTCGAGTTTTGAACAATTCTTTCAAGAACGATGTTGAAAAAGTCGCATGACAGCGCGTCGCCTTGTCTGAATCCTTTTTTGACATCAAAGGTCTCGGTTAGGTCTTTACCGACCTTGATGGAGCAGCGTGCATTCTCCATCGTCATCCTACACAAACGGACGAGTTTGGTAGGGATGCCAAAACTAGACATTGCTCTGTATAGCTCGTCTCTATAAATGCTATCATACGCGGCCTTAAAATCGATAAAAAGGTGGTGGGTATCGATTTGTTGCTCCTGGGTTTTCTCCAAAATCTGCCGCAGTGTGAATATTTGGTCGATGGTGGATTTTCCTGGCCTAAAGCCACACTGGTATGGACCGACCAGGTTGTTGACGAATGGCTTTAGGCGTTCACACAGTACGGCAGATAAGATTTTATATGCAATACTTAGGAGACTGATGCCTCTGTAGTTGGCGCAGTTCAGAGGGTCTCCTTTTTTATGGATCGGGCAGACTATGCTGAGGTTCCATTCATCGGGCATGTTTTCCTCCGACCATATTTTACAGATGAGTTGGTGCATGCTCCTTACCAAATCATCGCCTGCGGCCTTAAAAAGCTCGGCGGGTAGGCCGTCAGCTCCCGCAGCCTTGTTGGATTTTAGTTTGGATATGGCAATCCTCACTTCATCTGGGTCGGGTGGACGGAATTGTTGATCTTCATCGTCCCTTTCATTGGGGTTGAATGGTTCGTTCTGCCTGACAGCGGAATTTGGTTCTTCGTCGCCGTTATACAGTCTGCAGAAATGGTTTCTCCATATCCTCAGCATCGACTGTGACTCTACTACGATGTTCCCTTGATCATCCTTACAGGCTTCGGTTCGGACTTTATAACCTTGACTGGTTAACTTTACCCTTTGGTAAAATTTCCTTACCTCATTCCTGCAGTAATATCCCTCTAGTTTGCCGATCGCGCGCTTCTCATGCTCCTTCTTTTTTCTCCTGAGAAGCCGGTGTTCGTCTTTCCTCTTCTGCTCGTAGAGCTCCCGAGCAGCTCTTGTCCTTCTTTGCAGTGCCGCTTTGTATGCTTCTTGCTTGGCTGCATTCGCCTGCCGACACTCGTTGTCAAACCAGGGGTTTCGTTGTGGTGGCGGATTGAAACCCAGCACATCAGAGGCGGCATCTCTGATGGCTTTTTGGCAATGCTGCCACTGATCTTCAATACTTGATGTTGGCGGCGTAGGATTTCTTAAGAGGTTAAGGGAGACACGATCGGAAAAGGATTTGGCAATCTCTTGCGATTGTAGCCGGCTGACGTTAAACTTCCTCACAGTATTTCTTTGTCTTAGCGGTGTTCGGGATATCCGCAACCTTATCTTGGCTACAACAAGGTGGTGGTCCGAGTCAATGTTGGCGCCTCGGAACGTTCGAACATCTATAATACTGGAGGAGTGCCTTACGTCGATCGCAATATGATCAATCTGATTGACGGTTGATTGATCAGGAGATCGCCATGTTCCTTTGTGGATATCGAGATGTGGGAATCTTGTACTGGCTACTACAACATTTCGCCCCGCAGCAAAGTCGATCAGCCTAAATCCGTTATCGGATGTGGTGTCGTGTAGGCTGTGCTTTCCGACCGTACTACCAAAGATGTTCTCTTTTCCAAGCTTTGCGTTAAAATCGCCAAGGACAATTTTAATGTCGTAGCTAGGGCATTGCTCATAAGTTTTGTCCAGGAGCTCATAGAACTTGTCTTTGGTGTCGTCATCTTTCTCCTCTGTGGGGGCATGTGCGCATATAAGGCTTATGTTGGCAAATTTAGCCTGGATGCGAATTGTCGTGAGGCGCTCGTTCACGGATCTGAACGATAAGACTTCTTGCCTAAGTCTGCCTCTAACGACAAATCCACATCCAAATAGGCGCTGTTTTTGCTGTTTGTAGCAGTTACCGTAATATATATCACAGTTTTTCAGCCTTCTTTTGCCCGGTCCATCCCATCGCACTTCTTGGATGGCGGTTATATCCCCTTTGCAGCAGTCTAGGGCTTCCGCTAATTGTTCGGCTGCACGTGGCCTATAAAGGGACCTTACATTCCACGTACAGATCCGAAGATCGTTGTCCGTATATCGTTTGCTGGGGTTGTCATCAGTAAAATCCTCCGTTTCCGAGGCTTGTTGTTGCTTCGTAACTATATATTTTCTTTATGTGGCCGGGCAGTTACCCCGACGGCACAACCCCCAACCTGGAGGGCCAGTTCCTTTTTTGTCACCCCTAGGACAAGAGGTCGCACTTATAAGTTTGGCAAGTTGAGCTCGGGTGAACTACAACCAGTACCCGATGGCTACCACTTGGAGGTAAAATAAGCACAATTGGTGTGTAGAAAAAGTTACAACACTGGGCATCGCCAGGTTGACGCCAGTCAGTGCCTACCCGATTCCCGCAACACCCATGCTCCAAATTAGCCGTTGGCTATTTGGGTGCAATTTATTATTTTGTGTGTGGATTCATGACGATACGTCACATGTTCGCCTGCAAAAAGGCTAGGGAACATTTTAGCTTGATTTGACATTTATTTTTGCGATAAGGGAATTTTTTCGAACGTGGGACTTTTTTCACGCGAAATTCATAATAGGCGAACAAAAAAAAGGGAGATTGTGTTCGGGCGAGGGAGTAATGCTGTTCGGCAGAGATTCATGATATAGCTGATTATTCCTCAAGTGAAGGTGACGACCTTGTTCAAAGATCAGACAGTCCCGGAACGAGTTAGCGTCATATCGAAGCAAAAAAGTGGACAAATGTATCGAACAGCCCTTTTATCTGGTGGAAGGATAATAAAGAGTTTAAGATGAAATATGCCATAGCACGCATATATTTGTCACCTCCCCCAGCCAGTGCTCCCACTGAAGAATTTTTTAGTAGTGTGGGACTAATGTACGACCACTTGCTAAATCGCCTAGACCCAGAAGAGGCGGCCAAGTTGCTGTTCATTAAATATAACGCTCTTATTTTTATGTTTAACCCTCTGATCGGCCAATTTTGCTTTCCGACGAAAAAGGCAAAATTTGGAAGTATATGCTTTTTACCTAAACCCCGCTTCAAGACGGTGCTGCCGTTTAGAGGATTAAGCACTCAAATAATTAATGTCTCCATACAGCAAATCTTACATCCGCGTCAAAAATCATGAAAAAAGCCTTAAAATCTGCAGCCGCAACATCCCTGATAGAAATCACTACAGCCCACTGGCGGATAGGACACCATGCACACAGATATGTCCTGATACTCACTGATGTAAATGCAGCCACAGCTGTGGCTGAAACCCTGGAGTATCTCCTATGTCCGGACTTTCCGACTATTCTTTAAATCATTGAATGATGTGTGCAATACTACGGCAGAGCGTGGGAGCATAGGAGCTACTCTCCGATAAGTAGTGTTAATAAAACATCGATAGTTTAGTCGATTATTCGATTGTATTTAACTATCGGGGCTATCGATAGTAAGGAAAAATATCGATAATATTTCCAGTCGGGGTGTTTTGTTGTTGGGGATTTGATTAAAAATTTTGCTCGAATTAAAAAAAGCTAAACTGAGCCTTAATTCATGAACTGAGAACTGCAGTCGGTTGTCCAATGAACACAGTTCTGATTTTTGACAGTTCAGTTCAGACTCGCCACCAGGATAATGGATCCTCCATCATCTCTGCTCGCCACTTTCATAGGGGAAGTCCCGTTTTAAGAAAAATACTACACGGTTGTATTTATTTAAATTCTATTACATGTCTGTGAATATTTGAAATGGTATGAATGCCGGCACACTCAAACATATTCTTGTTCAGTGAATTGTATTACGCACACGTTCACTAACCTGATACATTACACCTGAAGTTGTACATCATTGTAAGTGATTTCTGGATTTCTGTGGTTTATTTATTTACATTTTTTACAATTTTGTTCGTGTTTGGTTTGGTTTATTATTTCTAAAGTATAAAACAAAAAAAAGATGAATAGAAAAAACCAATCTACTGTGTGGAATTTTTACAACAAAAACTATCAATTTTGTACCTGTAAGTTGTGTGGGCAGGAATATAATCTTTCAGGAAAGACCACTTAAAAAGAAAACACCACAATGGAACGAGGAAAGAAGCTGGTGGTTCATCCTCTGAAGTAGATGGAGATGGAAATCAAGTTGTCCCAATTGCATCCAAACGTACATATACCATCAAAATTATTTCCAAGGAAGTCAAAAATACGATCAAATTCAATAATTAAAAATGACCTTGATGCTCTTTACGCAAATATGATAGTCATTGATAGGCTCCCATGCAGGACTTCGGATCACATAGGGTGCCTGGCAAAAAAAACTCTTAAATGCAAACTTATTCCCAAGCAATATGAGGAGTTAAAAACTAAATTAGTAGAAGCCCTATCAAGATGCAAATATTTGAGTATTACAAATTAACGTACACTTAATTAAGGTACACTAAAACTAGCACTAAACTTAAGGTGCACTCAAAACAACTTGCGACTTAAAACTAGGTTTACTCTGTCTATGTCATAATATTCGCGCACTATGGTCTATGTGAGGCTCAGCCGCTACCCTTAACCGAGCCTACCCTAAACAAGAAGAAATGTTGAATCAACGAATGTATCCCTCCAGAAATGGCTCAAGTATTCGACCATTTGGTAATGGTAAAACATGCGCACCTGCTACGTAGCTTAATTTTCAGCCCATTCAAATCGACACCACCCAAATGGCGATCTTATTCGACCACGATGCTTGATCGGTCAATGGTCACATGCCATACAAGCATTGCAATCCTTGAAGTTGTGAACAAGAAATTTGGTGACTGGGTCATCTCACCAAAACGACCATGTTCTCTGCGGCAACGTCAAATCCTTAGTCCATTCTAAGCGGCTAACCAATTTGGACGAGCTCGAGGCCAATAATCGAGACGCTATTGCCGGAATAACGCCGCACATATTGGACCAAGTCATGCAAATAAAAGCACTACCAGCGAAGTCGAGGTGGTCATTGGATTGATGTACACTCCATATAATGGCATGAATGTAAAGGGTGATTTTTTTTGGCAACACTGGTTTAAACAGCTGACGCACGTTTCGTGTTTTGTTTCACTGTCAAACATCTTCAGTGCGGTCTATAATTTAACCATGAATCGTCTTACAAACGAACGACGCTTGCAAATTATCGAATTTTATTATCAAAATGCGTGCTCTGTTAAGACAGTTCATCGCGCGCTTCTTCCGAAAAATTGTGTTCAGCGACGAAGCTCATTTTTGGCTCAATGGGTACGTAAATAAGCAGAATTGTCGATTTTGGAGTGAATATCAGCCAGAAGCATTGCAAGAGCTACCAATGCATCCAGTTTGGTGCGGTTTATGGGCTGGAGGCATCATTGGACCGTACTTCTTCAAAGATGATGCGAATCGTAACGTAAGAATGGTGAGCGCTACCGTGAGATGATATCCAACATTTTTTTGCCCAAAATGCAAGAGCTTGACTTGCATGACATGTGGTTTCAACAAGACTGTGCCACATGCCACACAGCACGCGCAACGATGGACTTATTGAGACGCGAGTTCGGTGAACATTTTATTTCACGTTCGGAACCGGTCAATTGGCCGCCTAGATCGTGCGATTTAACGCCTTTAGACTATTTTTGTGTGGGGCTATGTTCAAGCTCATGTCTGTACAGACAAGCCCACTTCAATTGACGCATTGGAAGACAACATTGAAGCATTTGTTCGTGAAATACCGGCTGAAATGTTGGAAAGAATATGCCAATATTGAACTAAGCGGATGGACCATTTGAGGCACAGTCAAGGTCAACATTTGCATGAAATTGTCTTAAACATTAAATTATATGGACCGTACTATCGATCAAATAAAGATTTCTTGCATTTTTCTGAATTTTAAGTGCTTTTTTTTTGAAAAATGTTCATATAGCTTTTAAAAAATCACCATGTACCTTCATTATTTGCTTGAACTTCCTTTTCTATCGTTCTAATCTAGTCGTCCTGTATTGGTACATTGATTGGTACAATATCCTCGTGTCCGTAAGTTTGTAACATGCTTAAGTTCCCCTCGCGGCAGACCTAGTATTGTTTTTCGCCATATCCACTGTAATTCCTCAAGAACCTCCTTTGTAGCCAACAATAAGCTTCCATTCTTGCAGGCTGTATTCGTCAGACAAGATGACGTTCTATTATATAGCAAATTCAAAAATTTCATTTCAGGATGCTTTACACCGTTTTTGTGATTGTGATCTTTTTACATCTCTACGCAAACCTGAAGGCCGTGAAAGCAGTTTGTCTGCGCACCTTTAACGAGTCCCGCTATCTGATAGCCCTGGAGGAGTTCTTTCGCTCTGGACGCATGCTCTCGCCACAGCAAGTGAACAAACTGGAACGCGTGACAATCGGACAAACCGTATCCGTGTCGTTGAACATCCATTTAGGCCTATCCGCCAAACACCTAGTCGATGAGTTCAAAAGTAGTCACGTCATTGAGAACATAGTCTCTTCATTTGACCCTCACGAACGTTTCATCATCGCCGAAAGCAAACGGCATCTCGGCGTGTATCTGCACTTCGATACACGACCGCAGGATGTACTAAAAGCTTATTTCTTTGCTGTCTCATATTTACAGGATCGCAGCCAAATCAAAGAAAAGTACTGGGAGGTGCAGAATAAGTGGCAGGAGTTCTTGAACATGGCTCAGCAGGAGGGTAAGTGCGGTACAATAATCGCAGTCCAGACGTCTCTTAACGCATTACACTTCTCTTGCAGGCTGGAGCACCAATAATCACCTGCTGATGGTGGACGAGTTTCGCCTCGACTGGAAGGCATAGACACCGGACGAGGACACGTTTCAGCATATTTCCTTCACGCACCTACCCCATAAACAACAAACACAAAGGACCAAACCCCACAGAAAACCGCGTACGTACGTGTCCCTTTCCACTGTCCCATGCCCATGCCCGTACACAAGATGAAACCACACGATATTAGTTTAGTAACATTTAAATCTCAAATGGGTTGAACGTTTTGATATTTCATTTGCTCGCTACATTAGTTACCATTTTCTCATTGTTTAGACGTATTCCAGTACTCGTTGTGTGTAGATCGAGATCGAAACCTTATGTTTGGTCGTGACGTAGGTATCGTTACCCGCTCTCAGTTAACGCCTTCACATATCCTACTAAAGTAAAACGATAACCATTTCGATTTTGATTGGTTGTGTAAATACAAATGTTATTGACTACAAGTATCGTTGTTTTATACCACAGACATGATGAACACAAGGCAAGACTATCTTCTTCCATGCTCAACTGTTTTGCCTTAGATCCTTAAGAGCAGCTATCTGTAGAGTGTATAAGTGTGTTCTAGTTGGTGTTATGCTTAGAAAGAATGACATGATAAACTATTTCAAAGCATTCTTCTTCAAGGCCTTAGGCGCGTGAACCTAGACGGTGGTAAGGGTGTCACTTTGTTTTCTAGACTCTTTTTAATGATTTGGTTTTTCTTTTAATTTTCATTTAAACTAGAAATTTAGATAGAAACCAGAAGTGAGGTACTACAGATGTGGCCAACTTCAGCTGACTATCGGCGAATGTATGTGTCATTTTGACAGTTATTCATGAATTGTTGGCGGTTATTCGGGAAATAATGTGAATGCCGTTGGTCCATTTGGTTTGAGAAAAAGATAAAAAAAAGTTGTCAAGAATTTTAAGGGTCAAGCGAGGTAGAAGTTGGCCATCTCTATAATATTTCACTTCTCATACAAACATGCACTGCGTTACACATTGACAATTCAACAGAACGAACAAGGGTTTAATGCACAAGCGTGCTGCTTTTCAACTAGTGTCTAATCAAACTTTCCAGTCGGTATTTTCAAGGTCCCGGTGACCATAAAGTGCCTCATTTTTGATTACCTCATTAGTCCCCATCACGACTATCCTACTTGTGAGGCCAATGACTCTTGGAGGTTCTGAACTTGGCCTATAGCTGCCTTCCATCGCTGTCCTTCCTGGGCACGCTGCTTGCCGTCATCAAGACCAAGCTGTCTTGTGTCCACGATATACCTTTGTTTGGTCCTCCTCTCCTTCTCTACCCTGGACACTCGGATTCGAAGACCCTCTTAGCCATGCACTCGTTGTGGCCGAGCCAGTGCAGTCGACGGATTTTTGCCTTACAGACTACATCTTGTTACATCTCGTAGATTTCTTAGTTGTGTCTTCTCCTCCATTCATCTTCCTCGCAGACGGGACCAATGACCATATATCCCGCGTAGAATTTTTGCTTGCTTATCGTCCAGCTTTCGGCTACATAGAGCAGAATAATCTCGTAAAGCATGATCTTGGTCATTCGAGTCAGGAGTTTTGAGCCCATCGCTTTCCCTGTCTAAGCAATAAAGTCCTTCCTTGAATCGGTGCATTAACACGGTGGTGACAGCTCAGGAGTTCGCATGTGAAAACTCTGTGCTGTACAACAGGCATAAGGGACCCCTTCCCCAGCTTTTCAGTCAAATTTTGATTGCGACATGCGACGTAGAATTTTTCAGACGCAGCAACTCATCATCCCCGAACTTTGGATGAAGTTTTACTGAAGGCCCTTCCCACTGAGTTTGAAGTGTTTTCAAATGTCATTAGCTCTCAATTTCCTGCCTGTGACTGCCAAAACAAATGTCACTCGCTCTCAATTTTTAAAAGGCAGCGAAAACCACCTGTAGAGATAAAATGAGGAGATGAACAAAATAATTTGATGTTCACGCTGAGGCTTGTTCAGGTTCACAACATCTCACGGACGGGTGAACTCAAGGAGGCTGTAACTCGGTTTCTCGTAAATCGAGAGCTGTTGATGCCCCGAAAAAGGGAGATTTGAAGAAAATTTTAAGAAACCACGCGGTTTTGGTCGCATGCCTGCTTTACCAAAAGTTTGCACAGCACACAGTTTTCACATGTGAACTCCTGAGTTCAGTTTTGATTTCTCTGTTCTCTATGACTGCCTCCTGGCTTAGCTCTTCGTTAAGCAGCGTACTCTTAAAGTTTACCCTCAACATTTCGATGAACGTGGGTACTTTTTACTTTTTAATACAACTCTACAGCAGCTCATTTTCTTTTAGTCGTCTATTCATTTTGTGCTCCCCTTGTTTGTCGCCTTTTGATACCCCTCTCCAGACTCGGTAATTTCAAGGTCACCTCCTTGATGACGGAGCGACAATCAATCGCATGTCGTTGGCGTTTGTGTGAGCCAGAGGGACAGTTAGTCTGCCAGTTCACACTTAGACCATGTTGGTGGGTATGTCAAATTAGCACCACTCATTGACCACTCCAGTGCTGTGCCGCTAATTTGATCCCAACGCAAATGGTGACTGGACCAGATTTGAAAACCGGGAACCGGATTCGTACCGGGTACCCTACTAACCAAGGGCAGGCACTGAACCAACTGCGCCATCCAGTCTCTCACTTAACTACTCTTGGTACACTGTGTGGAACCTGCGGTTGCTGCCCCTATCCAGGTCAACGCGGTGCCTGGATCCATTTGCTTTTATGCTATCGCCTTATTAGACCTTTACACAAACTGGTCGGGGTACAGTTTTACTCACTTGTCTAGGGCGAGTGCTGAATTCTTGTGGTTGCTATCCAAAGGAAGCAGCTAAAAGTCTCCACGTGAACCTGGCGAGAACATTTGCCGAAATCGTCCAGATTGGGAGCAATCAATAACGTTCCTCTGTGTTCCCAAGCTCGGCTCTCCTTCCATAGACGGTTCACTAGAGCAGTCTGTGTCAGTTCGTGATGACACACATAAATAAAGGTTTCACTTTGATCGGATGTCATTCACCTTCTTCGTCTCCTTCTCTTGCGAGGGTGCTGTCAAGCATTGGAGGGGAAGTGTCCTACTTTTTTCGGGCGGTCTGCTACATCTACAAGATAGACTTATGAACGTATGAGTCGGTTCATAAAATAGATATTACAGCGACACTTTTTCCTAATGCGGCGACTGTGGCGTTGTGGGTCTGTTCGTAGACTCTTACGCGCTTGAACTACGGTACCAGGGTTCGATTCATGGTACGAAATGTTCACGATCGCACCTCTTTCGAATCACTGACCGTACTCAAAGAGTAATGTCTGTATGTCTAGAAAAAATCTTCCCAAATTGGCCCGTCAGAGTTGGCATAAAACTGAAGTCAACTGGTGAGTGAAAAAAAAAGTACGCACAACACGAGTGGTCGCTGTAGGAGCTGGGCTCTGGCCCTGTACGGGCTGTAGCGCCACCCAAATAATTATTATTGTCAAACAAATGTCTTTGCCTAAAGGGTGAAGTTGCGGAGCTGCCAGAGCAGTCTCCATTTTATCAAGATAATGGCTGCAGTTCAGGGAAGTCTTTAAACTAAATGTGACTGCACCCAGAGATTCAATCGATATCACATTGTTTCTGTACTGTACGCCGCGTACGGTATCACAATGGATCAAACAGGACCTAAGTGCGGCGCGAACTCACCCGCGTCAACTCGCTCACCACACATTGTTCCTGAGCCAAGGCAGAGCCTCTTTGATTGCTACGCCCGTAGTTTGCTATGATTTGGTACTCCAGCTCTTTGGAGTAGGCGCCTATTAGCCCCCACTCCTGTCTTCAATTCGAGCCACCTGTGGCACAGGCCGCCGTTGAAGTAATGCACCTGTGGTCACACGTCGCTGCTATTAGTCCAAATATGTATCAAAATAAAATCAAACTAGCATCACACTCGTCGTCACTCAAGGACACACTTGAAGCAGTTCTCGCGAAAATTATAACCTCTTTGACAAATGAAAGTGCTTGTTGTGCTCGGAATTTTTCTACTCGTCGCAACGGGTGCGGTCTCTCGCCGTGAACACGAAAAATACTGCTGTAGCAAGGGTTACCAGAATGTTTCGCCATCGGGGGTAAATAGCACGTGCGTAACCCTCAGGGAACTTGTAGAGACTAAAACCGAAGAAACTCTAAGGAACACCGACAAGAGGGAAAGATTTCCAGAACTAAAAATTCAGATCTTGATTCACGAATTTTCGCAAGCAGCTTTGCAATGCATTCCCAACAATCGAGTCTATCGCAACGTTCATGTGGTCTTCGATGATCTTCAGTCTGTCATGGATAAGCTTCCCACACCGAAAAATATGCAAAAGAGGATCGTGGAAGCCCAGGATTACATGGACGAGCACTTCGACGATTTACACCCAGTTCGATATAAATTCCCACATCATCGGCGGCGCATCGACGAATTCTTTAAGGAGTATTCACGAAAAGCAGTGGAAGTTTTCAAACGCCACCACGACCATGCTGAGGGTGCTAGGGAGGTATTTAGGCGTATTCCCTTACTCGAGGTCACTCGCGACATTATACGTAGAATAGACAGTTGCTTGGAAGACAGCCGGACTCACTTAGAATCCGTTTTAGGAGATTGACATCACATCTGTCTGGTTTTGTCAATGACCTTCGTCGGAAGAATAGAGAAAAATCATTGCCACACCGTCACTCAATCGGAAGACTCCTTATGCATTTCACTGTCGAGAAGAGGGAGATTGAAGATTTGATAAAGGACGAAGAGATTGAGCGCGAATTCACATCAAGTCATCGGCAATAAATTCAGTTTCTTTCGACAACTGCGTCACTGCGTTTAGTGCTTATAATTACGAAGTCCCAACAAGTTTCCCCCCGAATGTCAATGTGTAGACGCCAAGTGCATGCTTCAATTGTGCCTGCCAACCTTCAGAGGGAGGCTCACAGACAGACCTTTCAGCTTCTAGATTTGTTAAATTGAGACGTGAACATAGGCAGAGTTCGTTTTAAACTCCGACTCCCGCTTCGTAGCCTTGAGTAGTAAATCCACAATCCACGCAAATAAAGTTAACAAACGTAGCAGTTTAATTTGAACAGATTCCATTCCACTTATATGCAACGAACATTCAATTATTCAATTAGATTGATAGCCCTTAGATGAAGTGAACGGACATTAGAGAGTATTTACATTTTGGTGCGCCATCAAATTGTGTGTGAATTGTATTTGAAAACGTAGACGTAAAGTAAAGTTAAAGTTAAACTGTAGAACAAAAAGAAAATAATCTATTTTGCTAAACCTTTAATCGTGCAATATAATTATTATACATACATACGTGCATACAAACAAATAAATTAGCACTTGAATAAACTTATGAGCTACTACTCCATTTTGAATTCTAGCGTTTAGACATTTTGCAGTGTTTATTGAAAAATCTGATATTTATCAAGAGGATATTCGATTTGTGATTAATGCTTATTTGTTTCGGAATCTGAGGTCGTCTTCTGGCAAACTGGTGCTTAGGAGAGGTGCGTCCATATCCGCTCCTCTCAGAACCAGTTCGTGGGATCCAGAAGAACCCAGAGTAGTTATTTTGTCTCTTATTTTGTTACAATTAGTTTCCTTTCAAACTAGAGACGTTAGTTACTTAGCTTTAGCTAGACTGTAAGATTTTTTAGAGTGTTAAGGACAAGATTTGTTTTGTAGAAGAAGTTGAATTTGCAATTTTTATGCGCTTTTATTTTCCAAAAGAAATGGATTTGTTTCCAGAGACTTAATGGAATTTTGAAGAAGTATTAATTGGACGAGAATATTTTTGATTTTTAATAAAAAACAAGAACTTGAATTGAATTCTGAAGTTGTTTCATTTATTTCCTTGAGGATTCACAAAATGGTCAGTCTGCGCAAATCGTCGTCTTCGGCCTCAGTGCTATGCTCTCTAGTTGTGTGCCCAGAGCAGACGCGGGCATCCCATGCTGCGTTTTCACCACACCGGCTCGGGACGGAGTCAAGCTGTTCCTGTGCTCTACATGGCCCAGGCACCTTTGGCGTTCGATCCGTCGACGCTTGAATCGCTGTGCAGCCCGTACAGTTCGTGGTTGAATGTACTTCTCCAGATGACATCAACGGTACAGACCTAAAAATTCCATTCAGAACTCAACTAGGCGCAGGGCAAGGCAGTGCCTTGTATATGGCAAAATAATCCTTCGAGAGAGGGCCAATTCAATCCACGCACGAGAGATCTCCAGGCCACTCTATCGACCGGCATCTACACTAACTCATCACGCTATACCCAAGTAAAGCCAGACGAGCTTGGGACCTGGTTCAACCATCTCAACCTGATGGAATTGCATTAAAGTCGTGATCATGGACATTATCGTTGTCCCAAACTTTTTACACCTTTCACCACCAATCCAAAATGCAGCTGCTTTCGATTTTTGTTATTTTATTGCAAAATTAAACTGAAAAGAATTATAAATCAAAATTTACCTACACATTGAGTTGAAGATAATTGAAAACTATAAATTCAGTGGATGCAGCACCGGTGCCGCCACAGCTTGCTCTTTGAGAAGTTGCTGCTCCTCTTTGTAACCTGTTTGAGATAGATGCTTCACAATATCAACCCAATCCCAACCGCGTGGCCGATCACCCTTGTGATCTGTTCGCTCCCATTGTCTGCGTTTCTGCGCTTTCGACAGCTGTTCCTTTTTCACAGCCTTCTTAGGATCTGCGGTATCGGATATTTTGATTGCCGCCACACCATTGTTCAAGTCAACTGACTGAACAACTGGCGTATCCGGTTGCTCAGCCACCAATTCGTCCACTCGATCCTTGAGACATTCAAAGAGAGTGTACGTCATTCCACAGCCTACCCATTGTTCGGCCTCTTCTAGGAGTATCGAGGCTATTTTCTGTTTTACTGGTGGGATTCTAATGTTGGAACAGCAAATATTAAAAATTCAGTCAACTCACAAGTGGCAACTCACAAATTTCTATTGTAGAAAGCATCCATGTTGATTATAGGCACTTCCTCTGGATACTTGTCGCCCCATTGAATTTCAACGAGGAATGATTTTATGTCGTCTTCCTTTCCGTACTGCAAGAGAGATTCACGTAATATGTTGAATTTGTTTGTCTTTCTCGGAGATTGAATCGCATCGTGCTGCCTACCTTATATTGATAAGTAGTTGCATTTATCTCTTTAAACGAATCGTCACCCTCGTAGATTGACTGCAAGGCTTCGCGTTCTTCGTTCTGTGATTCATTTTGCCCAGACATTGTGTTTCAATTTATAAATTAATTCGATTTTATTAAGTGAGTGATTTAAAATCTTTTCATCCTCGTCAACATCTTTGATGGATTTTGAACTGTCAAATTTGACAGTTGTCGGCTGCAATTGTATTTTATCGTAGATTCGAGATATCGTACAATTAGCCAGGCAATGGAATAGGGTAATGATGTGAATGGTGCGTTGAGTAGTCCTATTTATGTATAACAGTGGAAAGTGACACATTTTTGCTTGATGAAGATTTTGTGTTCAAATCAGAAGCTGCTTACTTTCGTTGAAACCCCGATAAGGTTAAGCAATTGTGCTCTTATTCGACGTCAAACTGGCGATGTTTCGATTACTCTCTGAGGATGAATGCGGACCCAAGGGGGGAGAAATCACATTCTCACACAAGCATTGCCCTCAAGGTTAGTAGTCGGTTTCAGTTTCGACATTCAAAGCTTTCGCCTTTCGGATCGGAGGATCCTGTTCGGGAGAAAGTCATAAAATTCAATTTGAAATGATCCTGGTTTATGTATAAAAATGCAAAGGACACGAGGTACTCTTGAATGAATTGAATATTTTCGACCGACTTTAGTCAATGTCACATTAGAATGTCACATGAGATTATACCAGTTACCAGAACTTTGTTACAATGCATCTAAAAAGTAGACGCTCCGTTCCAACTCCAAGTAAAGCAGGTCCAAACACTTTTGTCTGAATGAAGCCTGAAAGGCCAAAGCATACAACGCCACTCGAACCATTAAAATCTTGTTCATGTGTCGGCAGGGTAGAGGTAAATAACTGGGCTTCTGACATAAACTGAGAAACAACTCTTAGAAAGACGCCTATCGATTACGGAATATCTGTTAGTGAATTGACAAAATTGCCCCAGTCACAGGCCATTGAAACTATTCACCCTTTATCCATCCTAATGGCTCTTGAATCTCTTACGTGCCTGCCATCATCGCATTGCCTTCCATTTCCAAATTTCACGTAATTATTTCGAGTACAATTATTGTCTCGATGACACATCGTATAACAGTTCTTATTCGTTCCACCGTATTTCATCTATCAGCCGTTCCACAAACCTAAGCACGGACCAGAAACACGCACGCAACTCTGTTCGTCTCTCTCCAGCTACTGTGAACGACGAACTTCTGAAACACCAAGCAGGCAGATGTCAAAAGCATTTTCAACTCCACTCATTCATTTCTCACTCCCCTCGGCAGAGGTGTTGCAATATAAATTTTTATAGATAAAGGAAGAAAAAATTTAAATTCCCCAAAAGAAAAAATATTCTAAATTAGTGAAAAAGCGTATTTTATAGAGCAACCAACTAACAGATAAATGAAAGTAACTCTTTTTCTACAAAAGAAATTCCTCCATTCTCAGTGGCCTTTTGTAAAGCAAAATATATAAAAAAAAACGAAGAAATATTAGACGAAGTAGTCAGAGCAAGAGCGAGAGCGAGAGCGAAAAACGACGACGAAACAAGAAGAAGCAGAAAGAAAGAAGGAACGTCGAGACTCATTTTTAATAATCGCTTTATAGTCGTTTTTTGGTGTTTTTTTTTTTCTGTGTGTTTCTCTCTTGTGCTCTTGCCTTTCTTCGTGTGGTGTGTGTGAGTGCGTACGGGTGTGTTTGTGTATATTGACGAGGAAGACGAAGTCGACTAACAAGACGACGGCGACGACGAAGACGGCAACTGAAGTCTCTCTCTAGCTGGTGTTCTGCTTGCAACTGCTGTGAATAAGTAAACAATATGGCGTGTGCTACTTTAAAACGTTCCCTAGATTGGGATTCGATTAATCAACGTCCAACAAAACGGCGTCGATGCAATCCATTTGGACAATCTACCTCGATGATGGGCGGAGGGCGCTCCTCTGCGCCTAATTCACCGAGTACCTCATCAGCGATTGCAGCTGGTTTGGTTGTCGGAGGAATGACTGGCGCTGGTTCCAGTATCGGTGGTGGCATGCAACGCTGCCCCTGTGGACGTTTAAATACCACAAGTGCTTCCAGAAACGCCATCGAAAGCCAGGACACAGTGTCCGAAAGTCCATTCGCTGGTAAAATGTCACCCGATAAAATGGCACAAAATATACGTGACGAAATTAAACGCCTCAACCGCCGCAAACAGCTCACATATGCAGCCACCGAAAGGATGGTCGACTCGGAGTCAAGTGGCTCCGAAATGGGTGGACCCGATAGTCCACGTCGTCGTCCAGAGACTCCACCAAATTTAGCAACACATCCAGAAAAGGCGCTATTCACATTCAAACAGGTGCAAATGATATGCGAACGTATGCTGAAGGAGCGTGAAGATGAACTCAGGGAGAAATATGATGCGATCTTGACTACAAAACTGGCGGAACAGTATGATGCGTTTGTGAAATTCACATATGATCAAATTCAAAGGCGCTATGAAGCAGCCCCTAGTTGTAAGTATATCGTTATATGTTCCCTAAAAAGTCTCTAGCAGGTGTATTTGTCTTGTTTTCTTCTTACCTTGTTTTCTCTTTGATTGAAATGCGCGTGTAGATCTATCGTAATCGGACCTCATGGCGTACTGCAGCACTAGTCCCTTCAATACTATAGCAAAGGAAATCAACAACAGAATTCTCGACTCAAGGAAACAACCAGAAGTGGAACAACTTCCAGAAATTCTCGCAGTCACGTCGCAGCATATATTCAAAAACAAACAAACAAACATTACATATACATAAATAAATATATATATACTAAATATATTTATATACAAGGAAACCACAAGCAACAATACAGCTCACAAATTAATTGCTAAAAACCCAGAATAAAAAGAAAAAAATACCTACAAATAAATTACAAACGCAAAAACAAAACAAGAAAACCAACAGTCATCATCAATCCAATTCCAAGTTCGGTTCAGCAAATTTTAACTAATTTTCATGACTTCATGAATTTCCACGGGAGGAAAATTCCAAAGACTGGAATTTTCATAGCGAATTAGTGCTAGATTACATTTTTTTTTTCACTTTCTATTCAATTTCTTTTCTTTTTTTTTTTTTTGATTTATCACAGTTGTCTTTTGATTGATTTGAATAAATTTTGAAATTCAATTGATTTCGTTTCTCACCGAGCTACGTGCATGCAGATGTGTCCTGCATGTGCGTGCACATTTAATTTTTAAAGAAAACAAAAGAAAATACTATTATTAGTCGTAATGATTATGCGTAACATAAGGAATCACGTTTAGTTCGTAGGCACAGGCATTGAGAGTGTCGAGATCGATCAGGAAGAGGATCTCAGTTTTATTATTTTTTTTTTTTTTTGTTGGCTTTATATACGCGCTTGCAACAATTTTATTTTGTAATTTTTTCTGTTCAATTTACTTTTTCCAATCAAACCCCGCTCCCCCAGGATACACTTAGAGTTAAATTTATTTTCTTGCTATATATAATAAATATAGTAATATGAAATACAAATTTGAATGATGATTATGATTTCTTATGAAAACAGAAAATAATAATTAGAAAAATAATAACTTCTCGAAAATATACAGAACTTTCATATAAAATACGAGAGAAAATACACAAAAATCTGGAGTTTGTTTCTTTATACGAATGCCTGCTGTGTGCATGTCGTGGGCTGTCGTCTTGGGACGGCGTTTGAAAGTGCAAGACATTTTGACCAGACATGATGGAGGAAAAGAAAACGCTGTCAGATGAATCTGAGGGGCAAGAAACGTAGAAGTGGCCCATGTCCTCCTCCATCATCTCTGATTTTGACTCAGCCTAACATTTGTCTCAAAGTTGACAGTCTGGCTCTGAAATGAAGTACGAAGGGCGTTCAATATATTCTCGGTATCGATATGAAGGAAAATGCTAATTCGATTTAAATTCCTTTTTAAATCCTCAAAAAAATAAATTTCCTCTTTCTCTTCAAAATACCCCTTTATTGCCGACTTGAGCTCTTCATCATCCGAAAATCTTTTTCCACGAAAACATTTTTCCAAATCCGGAAACAGGAAATAAGCACTAGGGGCAAGGTCTGGACTATAGGGTGGGTGTTGGATTTCTTCGATACCACAATATCGCGCAGCAGCCTTGGCGTTGTCATGAAGAAGCAACACACCGCTGCGAGTTTACCAAGTCTTTTCTTTTTAATTTCCTCCCGCAAATTGTGCAAAGTGGAAGCGTAGGATGTGGCGTTGATGGCTTCACCTTTTTTTGTACTCAATGAGCAAGCCCTTTGAGTCCCAAAAAACTGTGGCCATGAGCTTCCCGGCAGACGGAGTGACTTTGAACTTCTTCGGGGGGTCTGTTCGTTTTCTATAGACTCTTGTTTGCTTTCAGGGTCAAAGTGGTGGACACATGTTTCGTCACCATAACAATTCGATCCATATCACCGAAAGCTCTCTACAGCATGCGATTCTCACTTTTTTCTAAGGCGCTGTGGCACCCACCTTGCACTGGACCTTTGAAAGGTTAAGATGGTCATGAAGAATGGTGTGAATGGTACCTATTGAAAGCTTGGTGATCTCTGCCATCATTTTCACCTTTATTCGGGCATCCTCAAGAACAAGTTTTTTGACTTCTTTGATGCTTTCTCCCGTACAAGCAGTAGCCGGGGCGCCGGAGCGGGGGTCGTCTTCAATGCTCTCTCTGCCTCTCTTGAACTCACTTGACCACTTTTGCACAGTTGATGGTGCGGAACCCTGGTAAACAGCCACCATCTCTTCACGAATAGTTTTTTGACTTTTTCCTTGCTTAGTGAGAAATTTAATTACAGCGCGATGCTCAGTTTTCACCATCATCGTCTCAGTTGCCATTATGATTCTGTTTAACTGGAGATAAAACGCGAATTAATAATTGAAAATTCACATAAATAAGTCAATTTATATATAGAACCACAGCTTCACCCCGATACCGAGAATATATTGAACGTCCCTCGTATGATAGAGATGCCCATCTTCTACATCTCTTGCCCCTTAAAATTTTTGACAACCATTTTTTACAACGTTTTCTAAAGCCAAATTGACCAATAAGAGAACGGCATTTACGTTATTTCGTGTATAACTGTCAAAAATTCATGAATAACCGTCAAAATGTTCATGATTATCCGTCAAATTCGTCGATGGACTGGGGTCAATCAGCTGTGAAGTGGGGTGTCTCTATCATACTTCATTTGTGATCTGGCTTCTCATTGTGAAGATAGTACAGTAAAGCCTCGACAAAGTTAAGTAGATTTCTGTCTCCATGGGTATCTCTAAAAAGTAAGTTTTTGTCTTAACTTTGTCAAGTCATTTTTATTTTTTTTTTTATCTTTTTTCCATTTTCGCTCTTTATTACACATTTCAACAGTGTTATGAGCTAATCGGGGATCGTGAGCATAATTGAAAGAAAAACACCTAATTTCAGGAGGACATCAGCAGAAAAAGGTTATCAAACGCAGAATTAAAAAAAAAAATAGAAAAGTCATTTTAGCTTGTGGATATTTCATATTTTACAAATGTACTGCCCAAACTCGATTTACGAACTTCAGGTAGTTTCAATAACTGAGGTTGTTGCACTTAACGGTAACAGAACCTGCATTTGTAAATATTTTTCAACTCGGATCAGTGTCTACAAACTACTTAACTTTTTCGAGTCTCGACTGTATAGCCTACCATGTCAACCGATATGCAAAAGCTTTAAGTTACAGTCTACTGGAAATTGAGCAGATTTGTGTCCTATAACTTACAGGAATTCGGTCGATTTAATTTTGTCAAAGATGGCAAAAATATGCCCTCTTCCTCCTTGTTGGATCACATAAGATTGGGCGTAGTGCTTGGTGTGCAATATTTGAAATAGTTCAGGAATCTACCGAAGGTTGATAGTTCAGGAATATACAGAAGATTGATGTTGTAAGTGTCAGACTAAGAAGAATGGTCTGCATTAAGGCACGATAATAATCGTCGCCGGTTAAAGGCCGGTCCAGCTGGAAGAGCTTGGCTGAAGCACAGGTCCACCCCGGACATAAAAGAATAATGGACGTATCATGGACATGGGTTCTGGAAACCTATGCAACATTTAAATACCATCATCGATTTATTTCGCTCGTTGCCAAAGAGTCAAAAGTGAATGATCACGGTGGTCATGTCTTTGTGTTCACTAAATTTCATAAGTTGACCTAAGACTGTGAACATACATTAAGGTAGGCGTCCTTAAAGAACGCCATCCGTTAGTTACTCTATTCGTGAACTTCAAGAATATACAATAAACAAATCGAAGCCAGACAATGTACAGTGGAATAAATGTCTGCTTCTGATGGCTTGCAGAAAATGTTAGTTACTAACAGTGTCGGATTTTCTAAAGAGGAAGGATTTACTGCTGTTTTAACCTTGTCTCGACTGGATCAGGTGGACTTTCGCATAATATTTCATTTAGAAAGAGACCATTACGACAGGCCTAGTTAGATAACACACATCGTCTTAAGCATTTTACAACTGCCGTGGATGCTTTATAGAGCACTTATCGTGCAAGGCTTACAATTAAGTGTAGAAACTCATATCAAACTCCTGAGGCTTTATGAGCTACATTAGAGAGAGAATTTATGAGAACATTAGAACAGTTCCCTCCAATTTAACTCCACTGTCTTGAATTTATGAGAACATTAGAACAGTTCCCTCCAATTGAACTCCACTGTCTTGAACTAATGAGAACATTAGAACGTTCCCTCCAATTTTTTAAATACAAAAAAGCACGAACTCCACTGTCTTAGACTCTACAAACCAGACGGTATATAAAGGGATCAAACAAAGTGCCTTAAAAAAAAAATTGAAAAATATACAAGTCGGAGCCAGAATGTGTGCAGTTATTGATGGCTTGCAGAAAAGGTATAGTCACTGTCTGATTTTATAAAGTTCATACACTGCTTTTTCACCTTGGGTAACCACAAGCACGTACAGTACAACTGTGTAGAATAAACTTATCAAACTGTGCCGATCGAAGTTCACATTAAACTTGAACTCTTCTCCTCTCGTGAAGGAACTGCACGCACAACATGAGTGGTTGGTGTCAGAGCTAGATCCAGTTCCACCCACAGCGCCATCCAGATTATTAAATATGTATTAATCGCACATGTAACATTTTTGCATTGAGTTAAAAGAACCACCATGCGCGATTTAAAAATTTTATTGAACACAATTATTTTTTACAATTAAGTTTACAACTAGACGTACAAACTAAAGGTTATGTTGTTGGCTCAACAATAGGGGCCCAACTGATGTACTTTGTTGAATTTAATGTTTATTATTATTGTCGGTTTATTGTTTTTTTTTTTTTGTCCTACAATGGCTGGTGCTTACATCGGGTTGTTCAAGTCCGTGTGTCCATAAGAGCCAGTATGTCCAAGACCGATGATACTTTCGCTGGCGTTACAGTGGTGGTCGTATTTTTAGATGTCAACGCTCTTCCCGAATCTATCAGAAAATTCTTGCTGGGTTTTATTTTGATCTGCGTTCAACTTGATAATAAATGGGATTCGACTCCGACCCCGTGAGACAATGATTATATCTCAAGCCCCACACAAAATGTGAGGATAAGTGTTACCGTGGAGCGTAGAAGAAAAACAAATTATTTTATCTTTCCTTTGGGTTATTCAAACTCATTCGCACTGATCACTGACGCACTGACATCAAATTCATTATCCTCATAAATTTCCAAATTTGAAAGTAAATCACTAAAACTAAGGTACTGGGGGCCACGTCATATATGGCCCCAGGGTTCGATTCCGGACAAAACAACTTTCAAATGAATGGCCACCTCCCTCAAGTCGATCGAAGTGTATAGACATTATAACCTATTAGAAAATCTTCGCTTTAATTGTGGGCAACTGCAGCTCTTCTGTCCTGTGCTAGAAATCTGAAATACGGACCTCGACTTTAAGTTTCTACCACACCTTGGGTGCTGCAAAGAACAGTTTATTTTATCCGTCCAATTTAGTTCAGCAAGTTTTTGAACCAATGATCTATTTCCTTCGAAATTATACAGACTTTGCTTGCTTTATTTATTTTGGCAATCAAGATGATTAAATGAAAAAAAAAGGTGTAGGACCTAAGAAAATGTGTAGACAGGCAGGCGGAGGGAATCACCGAAGGTATAAAGGTTCCGTACTGATGACAGAACTAACAAATGAGAGCTCATTCAAAACAAGATTGCCTCTTGCCACATCTCGGCAACAATAGTGAATATCAATAAACTGGAGAATGTGTCGATAGCCAGAAAGTTTGTAGACACCCCAGCTGGGTAAGTCTATATACGTCTGCCGTGCCTAAACGAGAACACCTAAAGAAATGCCTTAAAATTCTTAGTAAACTGTTTCTTCTTCCTTCTTTAGTTGACATTCGATTCTTCCGAAGCTATTGACGTGTTTTTAGACAGAAGAGTAACCAGAAATAGTTAGAAGTGATCATTTGGCGTTGCTTCAGTGATTAGGGAAAACATTAAATTACGTACGTGTTTCCACTAAGTCTGTTAATTTTCTTCCAAAAATTACATGAATAAAGTGTTTGCTATAAAATAAAATTACATTATTTGAGGAAGCTGGAACATCGTTTGCAGAAGGTCTGTACCTTTTATAATGGTGTCCCCAATTGAACATCAGGGTAAAAATTATTCTTATTTTCTTTCAAAGGTAGTTGTTGCACAATCAATGGCTTAACGAACACTCAGCAGTCGAAACGAATACCGCGGGCTTCAAGAAGCACTTGGTGCTTTAATGCATGAGGAAGAGGAAGATACAGTGATGGGTGGTGTACATCAAGCTGATCAATCAATTTCATTATACGTGGCAAAAAAAATGGCGGTGGGTTTTGTTCACGTACATATATGCTGGAGCTAGCCGTGGCAAACGCATGGCGCCTTCACATTCTAACGAACGATGAAAAGTTAGATCAGCTTCAACGTCGCTTGTAACGCGTGTCTTCAAAAATTACATTACCAATAAAAAAAAGTGTGTGCAACCTTTATGCCTCGAAAGAGAATGCTTTGAATTTGATCACACTGCTTAAGGCCAGTGTCCCCATTTGAGGACGACTTTTTTTTTGTTTCTTTTGTATTTTCTTATAACAATAATACTCTTTACCAATTAATAAAGAAATTTTGTTATTTCCACCGCCAAGTTTTATTTGGGTCCAAATGGGTTAAAGAATTGCTGAAAAACGATGAATATTGAGAGCCATTAACCCAAGCATAGCTCTCGGGAACAGTGCTACCTCAATGTTTGTTTTGCAGTTACTCCTCTCGATGGTCTAACAGCCACTTTAACCCCTTTGAACACACTTGTGAAGAAGTGGTTACTGTACATTGTGCTTGCAGTTTCAATACATGAAGATTCTTCTTCTTAGCTTGACCTAAAAAAAAAAACTGAGCACTCAAGCTATTGATTCTCTAAACTAGGACTGAACCCCCTGGTAAGATGAAGGTAACTGCTACTTCTAGCTCCAAGCCTACTGTCGATTGTTTTCTGCTTACATAGACTATTTTTAATTTAATTAAGTTGACTCCAATCCAATGTCACAATGGGCTAAGTTTTTCAATAGTTGACCTCACTATCCGCCCGGCCTTTACTAATCTGACGAACACGTTTTCCACTCGATGAGCTGATTTCTCAGAGGACATACGGATTATGCTGACGATAGTGGCGTCATTCCTTTGAGGTTCTCGGCGGCACATGGACATTTTGCCAACGCCCCATGGTTCGGCAAAGACAATGTATTTACAACATTGATGAAATCGTATTACGCCTCGCTATAAATATCTTTCAACTCGAATATGTCGTACAATGGCTGGCTCTCCAGGAACTCTACAGAAAAGATTTCAAGAGATTTCAGGGCATTAAGTGTGCAAGTGTGTATGCATGGGCTCAAGTTGGTGTGGTATTCTGATTTCTCTTTTAAGCTGCGCCCCTTTTCATACCTGATCAATCTTTCACATATATCGTCATTGTTCGGCAAGGAAAATAAAAACGCAACGCATTTGGCAGTCAAGATGTTTGACGGAAATACTGTGTGTGGGTATGTGCGTTTGTGTGTAGCATGTAGTAAAAGGAACAGTTTTTCTGTTTAAGGTCCAACGACAGCAGGTGTGCGGCGATTATCTATCCCTGTGTGAATGCCCGCGCCTGTAAAGAGTTTTTTTTTTGTTTTGTTTTGTAATTGAGGGGATGGAAAAGTGGAAGCGCATTGGTGTGGAGGCAAACGAATAGGAAATGGATTTTGTTCTCTCGTGTGCGTGCGTCTGCCTCTCAGAATGATTCAAATCTAATTGCTTGAATGGCAAACATCGTGTGAAATGCTAAAAATAAGAGAAAGCAACTGGTCTGACCAGAGTCATCCAGATGTCATCAATTCTATTAAAATATTCATATGATTCATATCCGCAGGTAAAGTTGCTTGACTCCTCCGTTCAGACAGAATTGTGACTTAGAAACAGTTGTTCATTGATTGAATCATTCCAGATTGACAGCGAGGAGAATCATTCGCCGATTCACTGCATGTTCAGGGAATATATTGTAGGTATGTGCCTCTACAGAGAAAAGCGGATTAGCAGCAAGTGTGTAGTGAACACTGACAGACAGTGCAAGAGTGTTTGCCCCCCATTATCTATTCTGCTTGTGTTTGACAGCGTGAATGTATGCGTTTTCAAATTAAAATTCAAAAAAAGGCCGTTAAGTGGTGCTTATTTCTGTGTAATAAAACTAGGACAGGGCTGGTTTTAGAGCGGTTACTTCCCCACTACGAATTGTTTTTGTTCGTACTTGACTTCAAATAGTGGTGGATGAGCGTACACACACATTTCTATGCGTGTACGAACGAGTGTTTGTTGGAATTAACGAATACAATAAGACGCTCGGGTCTGTAAGATGTCATTCTCTGACGCACTCAATAAACCTTATATAATTCCATGGGGGAACTGCCAGCATGTGTTCCGCACCCCCGGCATATGCTTACTGCGATGATCAGAACGTTGATATAATTTTATTAATCTATCCTTAACTGATTCTACTCCTTTCTCTATGTGTACACTACATCAAAAAATTGCGTTTAATACTTTGTATACTTTCTTAGCCGACATTTCATCGAAGACACAAGCTTTCTGGTGACTTCGGGCGATATTTTATCCCACTCCTCCAAAATTAGCTCTTTTAAGCGACTTTTGCTTGTGATCCGATGTTCTCGTAGTTTCTTCTCCAAAATGTCCCAGAGATGCTCGATGAGATCTAAGTCAGGGCATTGTGGTGGATGATGTAGCACTGATTTTACATTATATAGCAGTCATTCCTTCCCCAATCTGGATGAATGCTTGGGGTCGTTGTCCTGCAGCTAGCTCTCAAATTATCATTAAGTATTTGTACGTAAACGTTTTTGTCCATTGTTGTTTCTACAAAGACTAGTTTCCCCACGCCATTAGCTCCCATAGCACTCCATACCACAATAGATCCCCCGCCAGTCATCAGATTTATAAACAAATTCATTTGAGTACGCTAAACGCTTAGGTAAAGGGTGGCCCTTAGGCCGATGTTAAATGTGAACCACACCTAAACGTAATGTTTTTTCTGCATTTCATTTGACATTTCTCAATTTGAACCATGGAAATATACACAATCGAGCAACGCGTTAAAGTTACTCAGGCTTATTATGAAAATGGGCGTTCAAATCAAAATGCATATCGTGCACTTCGTGATTTTTTCGGTCAATTTAATCGTCCAAATGTGCGTACAATCGGAAAAATCGTGCAAAAGTTTGAGCAAACCGGGTCTGTAGGAGATGTGAAAACACCAGTGCATGCTCGTACAGTTCGTACTGCAGAAAATATTGCTGCTGTTCGCGATTGTGTGGCTGAAGAGCCATCCACCTCAGCTCGTCGTCGTGCCCAACAATTGCACCTCTCACGCTCGTCGTTGATGAACATTATGCATAAAGACTTGCATTTACACGCTTGCAAGGTGCAATTGACTCAAGAACTAAAGCCTCTTGACCATTTCAAGCGTCGTCAATGGTCAGAATGGCGGCAAGAAATGGCAACAGTGGATGATCAATTTTCGAAGAAAATCATCTTCAGTGATGAGGCACATATTCACCTCAGTGGATTCGTCAGTAAGCAGAATTGCCGCATTTGGGCGAATGATAATCCAAGAGCGATTGTCGAAAAACCAATGCACCCACAAAGAGTGACTGTTTGGTCATCATCATCGGGCCGTATTTTTTCCAAAATGAGGCCGGTCAGGCAGTTACTGTGAATGGTGTTCCCTATTGTGAAATGATAACGATATTTTTATGGCCCGAATTGGAAGATATGAATGTGGACGATATGTAGTTTCAACAGGACGGTGCCACTTGCCACACAGCTAACAAAACAATGGCTCATTTGCGCGACAAATTCAATGGCCGTGTTATCTCACGTGGTGGCGATGTCAATTGGCCGCCAAGATCATGTGATTTGACACCGTTGGATTTTTTTTTCTTTTTTTAGTTTATTTGAAAGAAAAGGTGTACGTCGATAAGCCAGCAACAATTCAAGAGCTAAAGGATGAGATAATTCGGCACATTAACGGCATAGAACCTCAATTATATTTGGCCTTGGATATGTACGGTTTTTTCCTTGCCACTCTACCATGGTATCCCTTGGTGTGCAAAAAAATATTTTTGGAGTCCTGGTTTTGGGGTTGTTCTTCACTATTCTTTATAAGCAACTGTCGATCGCTTTTTTACGACCTCTTCCCGGTGCGATATCGAAGCTCTTATTTTTTTCGTAATTTTTTATACCGCTTTGGATTGTTGCACGTGGTCTATTCACAATCTCTGATACTTCAGCGTAACTTTTTCCTTCACCTTTATGCCTGAAACACAATAGTGCGTTGCGTATGTCCAATTTTTCGAAAACCATACGGTTTTAGTTTTAAGGTTTTTTAGAATATCGCTTTATGGTGCCGATCACTGTTTCCTCTTCCTCCTTGCAAAGCAGACAAGTTCTCTTTTCTCCCATAGTTATTTATTTAAGCCGGATGGCAATTGGGAAACATAGAACTAGTATGTACCTAGCTGAAATATCACTATCGCTAGTGAAGAAGACCTACAGCCGATTCCGAACAGCTTGGTTTTACAAGACTCAGAGCTTTGTGAGTGAGAGAGGTTTAATCAAAGTTCATGTTGCCAACTGCTCCCGCGACAAGGCCTGCATCCGCAGCAAGTGCGTCGACCAGTGCCGAGGAACCTGCGGCGTGAGCGCCATCTTCGCTGCCCCGACGAAATGTCCGCCAACGCCTTCGTCCAGTGTAGTCCGATTCCAAGTAGGCCCCCATCCCCCCTCTAACAGCTCTCCTTCATGACCCATAGCCCAGCCCGTTGGCAACCCATGCCAGCCGTCTCCGTGCAGCCCCAACAGCCAGTGCCGCGAGATCAACAAACAGGCGGTGTGCTCGTGCATCGCAGGCTTCATCGGCCAGCCACCGACCTGCCGTCCCGAGTTGATTGCGCAACTCGGACTGCCCGCTAGACCAGGCCTGCCAGAACCAGAAATGTCGAGACCCCTGCCCCGGCACATGCGGCTTCAACGCCCAGTGCAACGTAATCAATCACAACCCGTTTTGCTCCTGTTTCGAGGGCTACTCTGGCAGCCCCTTCACCAGCTGCCAGTGACTGCCACCTCCGCCGGTCGTGCAGAGGGATCCCCGCGTTCCGTGCATAACCAGCCCCTGCGGACCCAACTCACAGTGTCAAACGATCGGAGACTCGCCGTGATGCTCGTACCTGCCCAACTTCAGTGGCAGCCCTCCCAACTGCCGCCCTGAGTGCGTTACCTCTTCCGAGTGCCCCAGCAACTTGGCTTGCATCAACCACGGACAATAAGAACAGCTTGAAAAGGGTACACTCATTCTCGCTTTTGTAGAATATCAAAGAAAAAACCGGGCGCAAAAGTTCAAACTAGTAACATTAGGATTTTTGGAACTCAACCGAAGTCTACAAGCCAACGTAGCTGTTGAAGAACGATCAGTTGCCCAAAAATCAGGGTCCCACATTTAAATTAAGAAAAAACCTACGCTACGCTTCATCTAAGGAAACGAGGAAGTTTTAAGTTATTTTTCTAACGACGCGACTTTGAAACTACTCTCATCAGGTTTTCGATGCATGCAATAAAATAGGCTCTTCGAGGACTTGAAGATAAAATTGCCAAATGTTCTGTCTCTCTGTAGATAGTGCCATTACGTTCCAAGCAAAATAATGTTCTTTCACTTTTTATTCGTCTTCCGACATTCCTACACACCAGCATATAATTTAGAAGAAAATTGTGTATTATGGGAAATCAACACACACACTCAACTGCTACGTCAAAACGAACATATCCGATCGAAACGAGACTCGCTGTAGCTGTCACTACACAAGCAGCTGTTGTTATTTCGGCGCCAACAGTTTATTTTTGTTTTCGTGCTCGTTTGTGTTCGCTGCTGTAATTCCCCATCACTTTAGAAGCATTTTGCCGACACCCTCGAAATGGATCCAAGTGTAATCGAATTTATTGGTGAAAAATCAACGATTGGAGTAATTCCAAACTTTTCATTCGACCCAATTCACTTGATCTCTGGCAGTATTGGACCCTTTCGTGCCGGAATGCCAGTGCACGTACCACTCTGGCTGGCGATACATCTGCGAAAACAACAAAAATGTCGAATTGTTCCTCCAATTTGGATGGATTTAGAAACCCTAGAGGAAATCAAAGAAGAGGAAAAGCGCTCGAGGTAAGCTATCCACAAACAGTCAAAGCGAACAGAAGAATAATAGATTTCTTTTTTCAGATTCTTCACTAAAATGCCAAGCGAACACTACATGGTGGAGGCTCAGTTGATTTTGAGCACGGCTCCCGATGATGTACCCAAATGCGAAGAGATACGCACAGTTATCAAGGACATTTACGATATTCGTGATTCAAAGCTGAGAACATCAATCGATGCGTTCATCAAAGGCGAGGGAACGTATGCGAAATTGGATAATTTGACGGTGTTCGAGATTCATAGCGTTCGACCGGTATTGCCACACTCCTTGGATCACATCTCCAGATACCAACGTACAGCTGTCTCCTCACAGAGGGACACCTCTTCATTAGGTTTAAGTACAAGTGTTAACACAAGTTCATTCTTCTCACAGTAGGAAATGGAAAAACAGCAAAAATTAACAACATGATTTCTAGCTCCTTTTGTGATAATTAAGTTCGAGGTCTCCAATCATGTAGTTTAACCATTAGTTCTTGAATATGTTGTTGGGAAAATGAAATGATATCAAGTTTAAGTAAATAAAGGCATTTATTAAACAAAAAAGCATATGAAACGACTCCGAAAATGTGGGACAACGCAACAGAGGACTCCTGCATCTAAGATGGCGCACCCAGAAGGAGAAGGATCTGCGAAACGGAAGACAGCTGGCAAGCGAACGCTCTAGTTGGGAAGGCTTGTTGGTTGAGATGTCAAACGATATGCTTTTCTCATTTTGAACTTTAAAAATATCTAGCTGCCCAGTTCTTTGGATGGCATTGGTTGGCGATCTAAACCTTCCAGTGCGCTCTCAGACCTCGGTCGTAGTTTGACTATCGGAGGTCTCTACCATACTGTATATGGGAAACATGTGCTTCTATGTGATTGATAAGTTCCACGAAGTAGAATCACACAACACTGAGACCAAGAAGTGGATTCTCGGGTATTTCGTCCATTCAATCTGGCTGTTTGAACGGAAGATCTTAAGAATATGGACAGGTCTCGACAGAGTTGAGAAAGCAACTACTACAAATCAACAACCGTCCTAACCAGGAAATCAGGAACCTGAGAAACACCATCCCCGGACAACGCGTTAAATCTGCTAAACGAGCAGGACTTTCTAACGACGTCGAACAATAAGCTGCATGGATTCTACCAGAGTCGCCTAACACATCACCACCCCATCCCAAAAGGACCACCATGGACACACGGACTTGAACAACCCGATGTAAGCACCAGCCATTGTAAGCAATAAACCGGGAGGTACTTTATTCATAAAACGCATGATTCCCTTATTAGTTTTTACGGGTGGTTCCTGTTTAATTCTTGGCTTGCCTAATGTCCGCTCCACTAGTGAGCGAACTGTAGAACGAACAAACTATCTTTAGTACCTACCACTTTTTTTTATAACTTGCGCGCACAGGGCACTGTTCGTACCCTTAAGTGTCCGGGTTCAAGACACTGTACGGGCCGAAGCTGTAGAGGGAGAGGAGGTACCTGTGCACATTGGTTTTAAATATCTGCGGATTTTATTCTGGGGGAAATATCGGACTGGGGAGAGCATTCCATATTCGTGTCGTGCGGCTGATGAACGAGTCTATAAATTTAACTGTGCGTCCGAAAGTAGGCTTAAGGGTAAACTGATGAGCATTCCTGGCGAGACGGGTATTGCGGGTGAATTCATGGAGAGGGGGAATGCAGTTGGCAAGCTCACTTGAGCATCGTTTGTTAAAACATCGATAAAATACGATATTCGAGCGAGTCAAGTGACTCTGCAATATTGTTGTCTCCTATAAGTTTTATCGCTCGCTTTTGTGTTCTATCTAATAGGTGCAGGGTGGTTTTGGGGGCACCAGACCAGATATGAGCGTTGTACTCAAGTTTGGGGCGTATATACGCCAAATCAGAAGGGGTGAAGAATTTCTTGCATCGATTGAGGAAACCTAAACATTTCGCAGCATTTTTAGCGACCTCAAATATGTGATCGTTCCAACTAAGTGTTGTGTTGATACACATACCAAGGATGGAAAGCTTTCCGGTTTCATCGACACAGGTGCCATTCGTGGATAATGGCTGATTAAAAAGGGTTCGCTTGAGTGACAGCATGCAGCATTGCAACACGGAGTCTTGGAACGAATATGAAAAGCTGATTGTGCTGTCATCAGCGAAGGAATGGATTGGATTAGAAGTAGCAGACAAGAGAACATTTATAAAAATGAGAAAGAGTGTCGGAGACAGAACAGACCCTTGGGGGACACCAGCATTTATTTGGTGGATATCAGACTTGATCCCATCCAAAACAACTTGAATTGAACGCTTCGAAAGGTAATTTCTAATCCATTGAAGAAGAGATTCATCGACACCATAGGCACGCTTTTTCGACAAGAGAGCTTGATGCCAAACTCTGTCAAATGCCTTGGAAATATCAAGCGCAACGATCCTGCTTTCGCCTGCATTGTGCAAAGATTGGTTCCACTTTTCGGTGAGATAAGCAGATCACAGCGGACCTGTTGCTGCGGAAACCATACTGCCGGTACCTACCACTCAATGAAAAGATGCAGAACAACTTCGTATCAGTAATTGAAAGCAATGCAAGCAGAACGGACAATAATGAAGGCTAGTTCATGATACGAATCTGGTTTTATTTGTTTACCAAAGACAGACGATGACAAGTTGGACACACTACTTTACGTTGTAAAATTATACTCCCTTATCTTCCTAGCCGTGTCACATGTCACTGTGACAAATTTATATTGTCATAGGCACTGCATGTGACGCTTAAGTGACTAATTGAATACAAATTTATTACAGCGACATGTGACACGACCAAGAGAGTAAGGGGGATAAATAAAACGAACACAGTCATTAAATGCAACATTTAGCCTATATTTGCAGACTTAATCTAATTGCGAATACACAGAGCAATGAAAGAAAAGAATGGGTATTCTAAGTGTTTTGAATAATTGGACATCACCTTCTACTTTTCGGAAAGAATCCTTAACTCCATCACATGCATGATGGCATTCCCATCAAGAACCATAGGCGACAAATCATTAAGATAGATATAGTCTTAATGGTGTTCTAAAATGTGTGTCTTTAGGACAATTTGCAGGGCAAACAAGAACTTCGTTTATCCTGGCAGTATCTCTTCAATGATTTCATCGGCATACATGTGTTTTTTGCAGTTTCAACATTCCCTGAAACAACATTCCCAGACTTATTGTGAGTTTCATCCGAACAGCATTCCACTTTTCATGAGATTTGGGCGAAAATTTATCCATCTTCGAAGAATGCCCTTTATTGTGAGTTTTTATCAGAAATGAAGTATGATAGAGATACCCAACTTCACAGCTGATTGACCCCTAGACGAATTTGACGGATAATCATGAAAATTTTGACGGTTATTCATGAATTTTTGACAGTTATTCACGAAATAACGTAAATGCCGTTCTCTGATTGGTCAGTTTGGCTTTAGAAAACAATATAAAAAATGGTTGTCAAAAATCTTAAGGGGCAAGAGAGGAAGAAGTTGGGCATCTCTATCATACTTCATTTCTGGTTTTTATTTCGCGTGGAATATGACACTTCGCATGGACAATTTTCACATGATTTTTGTAGGCGAAAAATAGAATAGCAAAGCGTAAAGTTGCTTATTTATTTGAAAACAAAAAAGTGGAAATCAATTATGCACGAGTTACATGCCGCAACATGTCGCTGCACCTTCCACCTTGGCACCGATATATCTAAGCATTTCTTGTTTGTTTACTGTACATACACATCAGCTAATTTTGTCTAGCAAGCGTCTTTTCATCTTCCTTTATTATCTTAGTTTTTGCAATTCAATTTATTTAGAACTTCGAATAAATCGGCAATTTACTTAGAATCTAATAAATGTCGCTAACGCTTGAATACATTGTTTCAATTGGGTCCATCCCTTCCTGAACATAACTCACGCAAGCTCATGTTTCAAAACGTCTACAACTTCAGCAAACACATGGCTAAACGACGATTGTGTCAAGCCGTAGTCTTTGACAACTCCCTCTTGGTATCCTTACTTACTTACTTAAGGTGGCGCTACAGTCCGAGGTGGACCTGGGCCTCAACCAACAAGCGTCTCCAGCCAGCTCGATCGATTCGAAGACTTTTCGAAGACTTTTCGGGCCGGAGGATTGGTTTCCATCCCCTCTACATGACCTAGCCACCTCAATCGTTGGATCTTCACTCTTCAGGCTAAGTCGATGTCGCTAAACAGCCCGTATAGTTCGTCATTATATCTCCTCCACCACTCACCATCTATGCAGACGGGACCGAAAATCACACGAAGAATTTTCCTCTCGAACGAACCAAGAGCAGCTTCATTCGCTTTTGATAAAGTCCATGCGTCCGCGCCATATAGCAGGACTGGGACGATTAAGGTCTTGTATAGCGTTGGCTTGGTTGTCCGAGAGAGGGCTTTGTTTACCAATTGCTTTCTTAGCCCAAAGAAGCAGCGATTGGCAAGAGTTATTCTTCGTTTGATTTCAGCGCTGGTGTCGTTGTCTGAATTGATAGCGGTGCCTAGGTAGACAAAGTTTTTGACTACCTCAAAGTTATATCTGTCTGCTGTGACGTTCTGACCGAGACGTCGGTGTTGGGTGTCCTTTCTCGTTGACAGCATATACTTGGTCTTACCCTCGTTTACCGCTAAACCCATCTTCGCGGCCTCCGTTGCAATACCCACAAAAGCGCCATTGACATCACGCTGTGTTCTTCCGATAATGTCAATATCGTCGGCGAGTAGTTGGACGGACTTGTTCCTCTAGTGTTGGCGTTCGAGTTTTGAACAATTCTTTCAAGAACGATGTCGAAAAAGTCGCATGACAGCGCGTCGCCTTGTCTGAATCATTTTTTGACATCAAAGGTCTCGGTTAGGTCTTTACCGACCTTGATGGAGCAGCGTGCAGTGTCCATCGTCATTCTACACAAACGGACGAGTTTGGTAGGGATGCCAAAACTAGACATTGCTCTGTATAGCTCGTCTCTATAAATGCTATCATACGCGGCCTTAAAATCGATGAAAAGGTGGTGGGTATCGATTTGTTGCTCCTGGGTTTTCTCCAAAATCTGCCGCAGTGTGAATATTTGGTCGATGGTGGATTTTCCTGGCCTAAAGCCTCTTGGTATCCACCCTCTGCAAAGAAACGCAAACAAGCGGCCAGATTACAATTGGTGGCACAGTACAACCTCAGCAATTCGAACCAATAAATACCTACCCTAGTTCGAACCAGGTAGGATTTTCGGATTGCAGGCTACCCGTTCGAGCCTTCGAATTAGGGAGGTTCTTCTGTACTGCAAACTTTTGTTTGCTGGGGACAAAGAGTTGCTCAGCGCGTTCAATAAATATTTAAATGCTGGTTTATTAAATCTGAAAAATACTCGTAAATGTGCTATCAATCATTAAGGAAGAATATATTCCTACAATGTTTCACGCAACTCCAGAGGATTGGAATTATCTCTTAAACTCCTTCGAATTGCTTGTTCGTCTTTTCATTCTTCTTCTTGACATAATATTTGTATTGTTTCACTTTTAGTTCGTTTAGTGTTACTTTTTGGCGCTCAGATTTGATTCTACTATCTGTCAAAGATTCCTACTGTCAAAGAACCTATGTTCGAAATGTCACAGCTAATTAGAAGCGAGATTTTGTTCACGTGAAACTCACAACAGCTAAATAAAATCCCGGGCGAACAAAAATTTCCACGAAGAACCCACAACACGGCTGATTGATAAAATGACAGAATAACGCAGGTCCTAGTACACAGCCTTGGGGAACCCCCGCTCGAATAGCTTTAGGATTAACGTGACCAGTATTCTGCACCCTATTTCGCAGAAATTCTGCCCTAGCGACGAAAATTCTCCGATTTCACACGAATCGGGGGATTTTAGCTTCGAAGTAACATTTCGAACAGCTGATCACATCGGAGCATTTTACCGACAAAACGTTACGCAGCACAGAAATCGTTTTTCGATAGAAATTTGTGTCAGCCCAAGGCAAAGAAAACTCTGCATTTGAGAAGATAGTATCTTTTCAAAGACTTTTGATGAGAAACACAAAACCATAAAGCTGAGAAGCCACTACACCCTCTACAAATACTACCTCAAAACTCGCTAACACCATTTTCACGAGACTACGACTGGAGCATACAGTTCATACACATCAGCATCTACTGAGAGGCACCCCTCCACCTGCAACACTTGCAACAGATTGTTTGTCAACCACATACTCGGTTCCACCCACCCACCTCAACTCTCCGCAAACAAACCAGTCCATCTTCTGCTTACATCTCCATCCCATCATAACATTAATTTAATTTTTGATTATATTAAAAAAACTAAACATAGACATTTAAAACTCACTTCAGAGCCGCAGGTCGTCAGCTAGCGCTCTATATTCGTATATTAGTTTAAAATTCAAATTATGATAATAATAATAATTAATACCCAACTATCGCAACGTCGCATTCGAGCGGTCTGTCGGAGATCAACCGCAGAGTAATTCATGCCAACCCTGTTTCTAAGGCTCACGAGGCAATTGAGTAATCGAACTGGATGGCGCAGTTGGCTAAGTGCCTGCACTGGTTAGTGGGGTCCCCGGTTCAAACCCCAGTGAAAGCAAAGTTAATTTTCAAATCTTGTCCAGTCACCACTTTGCCGTTGGGATCAAATTAACGACACTATTACGGGAGTTGTCGATCAGTGGTGGTAGTCTGACTATGGGTATCACAATGGACTAGCTCGGTCTAAGTGAGCTGATGAACTTACCAGCAGCCCCCCGGACAACGCGGGAGCGGTCGGTCTTTGACGTTTTTGGTAGGAACACATATTAATCGGTGTGGAACGGTTGAGCGGGGAAATTTCATAGACCCTAATACCGCGCGAGTACAAATTTCTAGGCAGAGCTACTCCCCAGTCACTCGTGCGTTTTGACAATTGAGAAACATTTTTTGAATTAATTCCTCACTTTGTAATATTTCGAGGGATTTTATTTACAGTAAGTTCATATTTTTTCATGGACTTTGTACTTCAGAACCTTTGAGTAGGTCAAATTCGTACGTTGATTTCGATGTGGAAAACAGAGCCAGCCACTGCTTACACCATAAGCAGCTCGATAAAACGCGCAGCAACGCCAATCACAGACCGACCGGTCCAACGCGCCGTTGCGATTCAGCCAAAATTCTGATTTTTATACGAATTTTATGTTACGGTACGTGGTGGAGCTAGGCCCGCACCCACCATATGTGTCCAAAGCTCTAATGGGCTCATTCTGAAAACTAAATAAGGGCTTTCATCATTTCCTCTGTTCACATAAAAAACTATGCGCCTACAAAATCCCCCATATCTTGCACAAACACACCCAAATTTCCATAGGAAAAGGTCTCAAAATACTACACTCAACTCTGCTAGGGCATATGACAACAATCGTAGGAAAGGGATCAATTCAAGTTTAGGATCCATTCTCAAAAATTAATAAAAGAAGATTTACAACTTCTAGTTATCAACGAACTCTAACAAATGGCAAGGTAGTTCCGAGGACTTGACTGATTTATAACATTTAGCGAAGTTTATTTTTTATTGTTACCTGTTTTTGAAGTATTTATTTATTTCGTAAACATTTTATGTTAATATTTACTTATTTTTATTAAATATTTGTATAAATTTATATTTATATGTATTGGGTCTGTAAATTAATTCGTGCGGTTTGCTAAGAGATGGCGTAACTTGTATTATTCCATTGGTACATGCGTTGGAAAGCTACTGTCATTGTACGTCATTTCAGTATATGTCATTAATTTGAAGCTTTTCACTCAAATATGTCGAACTTCAGGCACATGAAAAAGTGTTTTTGCGGGGATTTCTTCTTCATTTAATATGAAGATAACTGGTGCCGAAAGTCATCGTATTTTGGTGGAAGTTTATGGTGAACATGCATTAGCTGAGCAAATGTGCCAGAAGTGGTTTGCACGACTTAAAAGTGGTGACTTGGGCTTGGCTTTGGGTGATTTGGGCTTGGCGCGAAGGTTATGCTCTGTATTTGGTGGGTGCAGTATTAAGAAGGGTGTGCAGTATTATGAGCTGCTAAAACCGGGTGAAACCATCAATGGACAACGCTACCGAACACAATTAGTCCGTTTGAAGAGAGCAGTAGCCAAAAAACGCTCGGAATATGCGACCAGACACGAGGCAATAATTTTCCATCATGTAAACTCTCGGCCCCACGTTGTTATACTGGTTAAGAGCTATTTGGAAAACAGTGGATGGGAAGTTTCACCACACCCGCCTTATAGCCCAGACCCTGTCCCTTCTGACTATCACTTGTTCCGGTCGATTCAGAACGCCCTCACTGAAATACGGTTCACATTAGAGCAGAATATCAAAAATTGGCTTGATTCATTCTTGGCCGCCAAGCCGGAGCAGTTCTTTTGGGATGGGATCCACAAATTGCCAGAAAGATGGGGAAAAGTCGAAGCTTCAGATGGGCAATACTTTGAATAATACTATTGTACAATTTTGAAAACAAAACCGCACGAATTAAGTTATATACCCAATACGTAACTGAGGATTAGGGCTACCGGGAATCTGGAAGAGACTTATGCTACACAAATTTATGCAAGGGAATTCCACTACACTCTTAGGCCCCGATTGCGAGTGTCGACTGTCGAACATCAATCGTGTGATTGTCGATTGAATTTCCAGCAACGATCTAATGTTGTTGCGCTTCTCACGTCTAAGTGACCGCAAATTAAGGGATTCGACATCCTCAACTGTCAGTCGTATACAAATTTGTCCTATGCGCGTTTTTAATTCACAATACTATTCTCAGTCAATTGAGTTACACAATACCAAATTAGATTTCAATCGAAAGATTTGTCGACTATCGATTCAGTCGACAATCGACAATCGGGCCCTTATTCTTTACGGCTCAATGCAGACATGGACTAGGAGTAAAACGGCCGAAGTTGGGTATCACTTACATCCATTATCTTTGCTCAGATCATAAAAAGAAGTAACTACTAACTACAGGAGGTTCAGGAGCATCCGGAGAAAAAAGCTCACTTCATTAGGGGGTAACAAACACGCTGCCAATTTACTGTCAGGTACTGTACCTTCGGTTTCCAAATTGTTTAAACAATTGCTTGGACCAAAAAATAAGCTCGAAATTAGTTACAACCCATCACGAATAAAGACAGCTACTTCATTTCTTCAGGAAGTATACTTAAACCTATTTTCCAGCGATATCATTCTGTGCTTAAGCCTGATCTCGGAACCTACTGAAACTGGGAATTACGCTTGGACTTGTCCACGCGTTCTGCAGAGGCCACGTTGGATCCATTCTTGGTTGAATCTTCTCTTCCAATTACTGTCAACGCAAACAGAGACCAAAGACTTCTTCATCCGCTTTTGAGATTGTGCATTTCTCCGTGCTGTACAACAGGACTGGGATGATCAGTGTCGTAGGGTGAAAGTAGTTGGTCTCTGGGATAACATCAACATAACCAGGCGAGAGGTCGCAACGGAAGACGACTAAGCAGTGAGTTACTTCCTCAAGATCGGAGATGACATATTCCTAGAGTTCTGAGCCGAGTGTGAGTTATCCTCGCGCAGACCTACCGGCATATTCTCCTCTGAAAGTGTGGATTACAAGCTCTTCTGCTTGTAGTCGCCGCCCACCCGAACCTCAGAGACTAAGGGTGTTCATAACCCGCCGTCCTCTTCAGGGGGACAGAATATATCAGCAATTGTTCGTTGGGAGCCGCCTGCAGAGCCCAACGGCCCTCATACTCAACAGCATCACTTGCCGAAAGGAGGACGACGTAGTGACTGCACAAAACTCAACCGGTCTCAAAACAACATTCTGGGATTTGGAGGAGAACACCACGTACGCTTTCCACGCACAAGCCTTCACCTCCGGAGCTGGTGGGAACACATCCGACGAAGTCCAAGTCACTTTGAACTAGGCATCTCAGTCCATCCCACGCGTCATTGTCGCCACTGACAACTAAGTCGGGATCCTAGACATGGAATTAAATTCAACAGAAATTGTGGCAGGAACATGGTCCTGGGAGGCATATTGTGTCCAGGGGGCTGCTAGTGAGTTCCCCAGAACACTTAGACCAAGTTAGTCCATTGTGATTACCCACAGTCAGACTTCTACCACTGATCGACCACTCCCGGAATAGTGCCGTTAATTTGAACGGCAAAGTGGTGACTGGCGTATTGACTTTGCTTTCACTGGGGTTCGAACCGGGGACCCCACTAACCAGTGCAGGCACTTAACCAACTGCGAAATCCAGTCATTTAAAGTCAGCTTGGTCCTTAGAGAGACGGTTCGATTACACAATTGCCTCGTGAGCCTTAGAAAAAACTGTTGGCATGAATTACTCTGCGTTTGATCTTGGTACTGATGCCACTTGTACTGTGTACTGCGGTACCGACGTAGACCAGTTACAGATGATAGAACGTCCAAGCCGTCTATGCCATATGTACATTCCTCGTGTTGCACACCGCTAGACGAATGTCAGGAGGTGCCTCATTGACGGCGCGTTTAGTTTGACCAACCACGTCAATGTCATCCGCGTATGCTAACAGCTGCAACGACTTCTGGAAGATCTTGCCTCTAGTGTTGGGTTGTGAGCCTAGCTGATGTTGAAGAAAACACATGAGCGTGACTCGGTGATCAGCAAGAATGCTCCATCGTCATCCGACACAACCTGATGAGTTTGGGAGAAGTCTTCAAACTAGACATGACGAAAAGCTCGTCTTTATGCACGCTGTCCCATGTGGCCTTAAAATCGACGAATAGTTGATCGATTTAATGTCCTTGGCTCTTTTCTTGAAGTCTTCAAACTAGACACCACGTAAAAGCTCGTCTTTATGCACGCTGTCACATGCGGCCTTGAAATCGACGAATAGTTGATCGATTTGATGTCCTTGGCTCTGTTCGTGAAGGTCTAGTCTATTCCAGCAAGTCCCTGGCCTGAAGCCTCACTTATATGGATCAGATTGTTTGAGGTGATCACACGGCAGAGAAGATTAGGTTTAGGAGACTTATAACTTCATATCTTCCTTAGACTGTGTGCTCTAGAAAGCAAAGCTGTGTGGTTTATTGAATCCACTTCACAAATAGGGATCTCCAGACCTGAGTACTAGCAAATCCAAATCCACTTCAAAAAAACACAATTAAGTTCGTAAAAAAGTATTGAAATACATAATTCTTTATTAAATCGATAAAATTGTATACTTGACACAAGAAAACATGATTCCTTACATCTACGACTATGTTAACGTTTACAACTGCATTTCGAACATAATAATCGATCCATTTCACTTCACATTTTCCTTCGCCTTCCCGTACAACTGTTGGAAGGGAATGCAGTTTGTCGCACATGTGCTGCAGCTGCGCAGACCACACAATATTCTGAGACTTCAACTTAATTACAACTTAGATCACTAATGACTACAAAGAGAATACCGAGCACGAAGTGTGTCAAGGTTCATTGTAACTCTATATATTACCAATTTCTTTCATCGTTCACATACCTTATTTACATTTACATTTAAAAACTTCTCGAGTCTACACAAAATCGATGCTTGATTTTTCGGGGGAAAAACAAACAAAAGGTCAAAAATAAAAAGCTGATAATGGATACAAAATAATATAATAGACTTAAGATAGAGGCTCGAAAGGAGACGTGGTTCTTCTCCATTTACACAGAAAAACAAGAACAACGGCGCGTCATCTTTGATTCGTTTATACTTTGGTTTATCTCCAGCAGTAGAGGAATTTTGTTGAAACATATATTTTTTGCTTTTTTTTCATTTCCGATTCAAACATTTCACGATACAGAAACTTAAAATTGAGTTCTCTTAAAAATCTAAAAGAAAATCAAACGAATTAATAACCAGTTCAGGTCCTTGAATGGACCCCTGAGATGTCTCATCTGTCGAAACTAGGTTTTTGTGGGTTGTTTTTTTGTTTTTTTTTGAAAAATCCTTGCGGTGTAGAAAGTAGCTGACTATAGTCTACTTCACCGAAGGATCTACACGAGTGTACCGCTATTTACAATGAGCTCAAGTTCGAACAAAATACACAGTATTTACATATGCAGAGCTCTGGTGGGGTGTGTCTTGGGGGACTTAATGCTAGGTTGCCTTAGGGACTATGTTGTTTGTTTTTTTAGTTCTCTTAAACTGCTACTATTTTGCTGGGATCCACCTTGACCCGGAGGAATACAGTGTCATCCTTGATGAATGGTCGTCGATGCAACAGGTCATGTGAGATGAACCGTGGGAATCCGAAGCCGAGTTGGTCTACTTCGGTAGAGGGGCGTTGGAAGTTCTCCCACGTTGGGTCTGGAATGAAGGACTCGGCAACTCCGCCTTGACCACTGTGTACGCCTTGCTCGAAGAGTGTGAATGTGATGGAGTGTGCGAAGGGCCACTTTAAGAGAGCATCGTATTCGCCAGGGAGCACCTTGATGTAGACTGACACGTGTGTGCCCTCGCCGGGTCCGTTGCCGTTGAGGAACATTGAAGCCTGCAACTTGTAGCCATACTGACTGGTGAAGAATGGCGGAGACACCAATTCTAGTCCGTCCTTGCTCTTGGCCTCGGCCATTTTTGCCGACCAATCGGTGATCTTCCAGAGGAGAGTTCCGGTGTAGTTTGTGGACAACTTGGCGACGGCAGACTTGAGCATTTGGATTTGCTGGCCTTGACGTGAAGACAGTGCAACCATGAGGGAGAGATGTGATGCCGCATTCGCTTCCAAATGTGATTCGAGCAGATGCCTGGGACCTTTGAAACGGCAGCCAGCCTCTCGGAATGTGCAAAATATGGCCAACGCCTTGCACTCGTCTCGCAAATGTGCTTCCATGTCTCCGCGAGCAATCGGACCTGCCTCACACCGCTGTGGGCATGTGATGGGGGCACGTGGACACTGTGCCCCATGCAATGCCAACGTATCGGCAGAAAACTCTCTCGTGCAATGTGGGCAGCGACGCAGTCGCTTCGAGCAATCCTTTGCCTTGTGGATATTCATTCGTCCACGTTGCACACGGATCCCGCACTTTGCCTCGCAGTAGATCTGCTCCTGACTGCAGGTGCCGGCATGCTCCTCCAATCCTTGCCCACTAAACTCGGTGTGACAGAATTCGCATTTAGCGCGACGTTGTGTGCAGGTGTACTGCAGGTGATCTGTCATCATGATGCGTGGTATCTGGGCGCCGCACTTGTTCGGGCATTGGGTGGCGTCATGCTTGCAGGTGTTCAAATGCCCCTGGGAAGGAAAGAAGGAAAAAAATAAGGTTTATTAAGATGAAGCCGACAACATAATCAAACGTAGCAACGAATGGTGTTTGAGGACACAACTCACCTTGAGTTTCCTGAGTTCGTCGGACCACTTGCAGCCTTGCTTGTGATGAATGCAAAATACTAGGGAGCCCATTATTGCTTTCTCAGCATCTGGCCCTGGATAGATCTGGAAATAGTGAACAAAAAAGATGACGTTAATTTCGCTTGTGTGAAAATAAATGAAGCACTTATTCGCACCTCTTGTCAGTTGAGACTGAGAGGGCTTCTACAAAATGTGTTTCCCTAGAAGGGTCTGCGGCTACCGCTTATCGCTTGTGGCGAGTAAACAAAAACCATACGTGTTGGTGGTAATCGAAGTGGGAGGAGATAAGGAAAATTCGATTACACTAACGCTTAAGATATTGAAATAGTGTGTTTGTTGTGAAGGCCGCCGCTATACCAACCATCGTGTGGAGGGGATAGTGAACAGAATTCGCAGATATGCCAAGGCAATTGCCGAGACATTCTTGCCTTATCAGAAAGATGAATGCAAAGTACTACAGAACACAAAATCGGATGTGAATGTGAGTGCTCGGCGTTCGGTGAAGTTGAGTTATTGTTGTGGAGTTTGACCTGAATAACTCGGTTATGGATGAGAAAGAAAAGAAATTGAATTTAATTTCAGATCAAACAAAGATCGTTGAGTCATGTTTAAGTATTCGGAAGCAGCTGCGTTGTCAATTCATGCAGTGGCATGAGATGCGAGTCACATTTCGGTGTTTCTTTTTGTGTGTTTGAGAGAGAGAGAGAGAGAGAGAGAGAGAGAGTAACAGTGCATAAGAGATGGCAAGTTGAGGAGATGACTGTGAAAAGAATGTTGCACTGCAGTTCCGTACAGATGGGTATGAATGCATGCGAGAGAAATTGAACAGATTGACAAAGACTGGTAACTGAACAGGATAACTATTCAGACAGGCTCTGAGTTCAGGTACAAGGCAATGTGAACAAAGAAAGTTGGGATCTGTCCCGAACGCCTAAGAACATAAGCTGATCTTGTGGAAGGAAAGGAATCATCATGAAGCAGTAATCAAGATATCTTCGAATGAGGGGATTTCCTGAAATCATCAAGGTATCCACTGGGAAGACATTTGTCACAATTAGAATTCCCCATCATCACTGCGGAAAAAACCCTCCAATTGCTTGCCTTTCTGCAATGTGTCAACGGCAAATTATTTGTGTCAACAACACACTCGATCATCAATCAACACACCCTTTCTCGATTTCCGGCAAAGACGGCCCGCGCAGTCCCACTTAAAGTGTAATCGATTTATCACACTCCCCATCCATAAACCGGTATCCATTGGCAAACACAGAGCAAAATATAAAAGTTCTCCAGCTAAGCTTGGTCTTATCATGATCTCCATCACTAAAATATTTGTTATTCAAACATCGCCCGATGCCATGCTGGCAGCGTAAGGGCCGGGGTTATGCCATATTGCGTGCGTTCCAATCCAACCCAGACAAATGACAATGGAGAATGGTGAAAGGGAGCGAGAAGGTCAATTAAGAAAAGTCAACCGGAAATGATTGTCGAAAAGAGTGCGCGGCTCAATTCAATGAATCCGAGGTTCGTTCTTCTGCTTCATCTCGTCCGCTCACTCACATCCAGACATTGTTTTTCAACAAATTGTAATCAAGTCGCACACAAACACAATTGCCACAGCCAAGTCGGGGGACCAAGAAACGTCTCATTGGAATGGAACAAGGAGGAGACAAAATATCTGCGTACACCCTCCCCCAAACGTCTTCTTCTGATCCCCTCGTGCCTGCCTGATGTTGCTGTTGCCGCCCAGACACAAACAAGTTCCGAAAGAAAGAAACCAACAAAATGTAAAACCAGATAAAATAATAATCAGAAAGAGAAAAAGGGAACAAAAATGTAATCTGCACTTAATAGAGCGTTTACACCATCCATTTGCATCCACAGCGTTAGAAAGGGGTGCCCCCTCGTGGCGGCGCACAGGGGAACGAAGGAAGGGGTCTACTAAGTTAATGCGTGCTGCAGGAATCGAAGCGCGACCGGATGTGTGCCATTGCACTCCACAAATCGCTAAATCGGAAAACCGAACAGACTTGAGTCCAGTGGTTGTGTGTTGGTTGATCGATGCCGACGACGCGGCGGTGGTTGGATCGTTGGTCGAGCTGCCGACGATGGTCAAGTCAAGACGACAAGGGTCGTGTTACACTAGTACATGCCTTTATGTGTATTCCCCCTTCTTTTGCATAATTAATTAAAATGCGACCACTACTGCACCAAGCAATGGAATTTCCTCAAACCCGACTGATGACTGAGGCAAGGCAGCAGTGGCAACCACGGGTCGTCTGCTCTCCTCTGTCGGCATAAGGTTAGAGATTAATGCGATACATAATTTGTACATTCGCATGACATTCGGATCTGAGTCTGGGAAATTCTTGAATTTCTACTTGGAATTTGTTTAAATTATGACACGGCAACGACGACGAAGACATCAACGGCAGAGGTGACAAGAACTTTGGTGCTCTTTGCTCGTCGTCATCGTGTTTAACCTCAGTCCGGGCGCTTTGCACGCTTTGCGAAAGACTCGTGTGCGCGCAGGGGTTTCATGAATGGGAATTGCGAGTCATGAATTCATGCATAAAGCAGTAAAAGGTAACAGAATTTCGCACAAAAAATAGTGCCGGTAAACTGACATAAGGCACACTACCGCACCGCACCGGTACGGGTGGTGGGATCTCTGAACACACTCGCACACAAATCACTGAATGTGAAGCGAATGAACATGACGAAAGTTCGCTGGAAATGGTAACGCATTTTTTTTTCTGCTAAATTCCCAGAAATTCTTCGCACCACTGACTTTCTAGAATTGCTTGCCTTCAGAATATTGAGTTCATTCTCATGTGAGTGCAGTCACAGTTTGTTTCGGAATTCACCTCGTTTTGGGTGAGAGGGTTTGGAAGATGTAATGGGATTTAGCATTGAGCGTTGAGAGAGAGAATTAAGCAAATAGAGCTGTGTTTCAGAGTCTGGATCGGATGCAACGACAATGTTGTTCGGATTTGCGGTGAATTAGGAAGCAAAGGTAGAGTGTAAGGCACCGCTGGTGAGCAGAGGTGAATTTAAGAAGGGGTTCTGTCAAAAATTTTACTTCAAATTCAACAGAACCTGTCACCTACTGTCATTTAGTGGCACACCCAACTTCTGCCTCGCTTGCCCCTTAAAATGTTTGACAACCATTTTTTATATTTTTTATGAGATTGACCAGTCAGAGAACGGCATTTACGTTATTTCGTGAACAACTGTCAAAAATTCATGAACAACTGTCAAAAAGCCTCTGAAATTCGTCGATAGACTGCTGTGAAGTTAGTCATCTCTATCATACTTTATTTCTGCCCACATTCACATTACTGTCAGCACATGCAAGTTGTCAGTTGTCGCTAATCGCTAATCGCCTTCTCTAGAGTGGGGTTGTTCAAAGAGTATACAACTTTAGTGGTGCGTGGCTTTGTTTAATAAAAAAAAAACTTTCGAAAAGTCATTTTTATTTACTTAGGACTTGTAAGACCAGCACCTCCTTCGCAAAGTCGATATTTGTATTTGCCTAAGATTGCCCTTATTCCACCACAGAGCGTCAAAAAGAAATAAAATTCTTTCTCGTGAGAAACTGTTGAGACCATAAACCTGCACGCTACCCAAACAAACAAAAGAAGCTTAAGCAAGCAGCATCCAGGAAATTCTTAAGATTTGAAAAGAAGTTATAGTTTTCGTGAATAGCCAAATCACATCACGCAAAGCCAAGACAAAACTAATTGAATTGAGGTTCTAAACCCTGGATCAGTTCAGATTTGAATTCATTAAATCAAAACACACACGCGCACCCTAAGCTCTTGAAATGTAAATGATTTCAACTTACGCATGAATATCGAGATCCCCCATGCTTGTCATCATCATTCGCTGTGATGTAAGTGCACATCTTTTAAACCGATTGACAGTAACCTGCCACTTGACACTTCAAACACGTCAAATTGCTCCATCAACGAACGAATGAATGAATGAATGCCTAGTGATGTGAAGAAACGGTGAATTTGCACATTAAATCCGACCTTGCAATGGAGAAACGCACTCAGATCTACTGGCAGCCGTGGAGGGATGTCGGTCTCACATGTGTGTTCACACTTGACATCTAACATACTGAAGTTACGTGCGAGGAGTGAACCTTACGAAACATTTTAATTGCTCACAGATGTGTGCCTGGTTGGACTGATGGTCTCTCCTTCGCTCTTGCGTGTCTTAATTAACTCATTCATAGAGAGTCTTCCAGCAGCGCTGAAGGTGAAGCTCATTTAATGGCTTCAGCAGGAAAGGCAACCCATCTTTCAAATGGTTTCCAGCAAATCATAAAAATTCAAAAAAAAGGAAAAAAAGATCTCCATAACGACAGCGATGATGGAAAAATATTAATTTTATGAGGGTAAGCGACTTTGCGCTCAGCATTGGTCGGGCTGTGGCTCGGTCTGGGTTGGGTCCCCATAGCGTTACCGCTAGATGTGTGATATAAAACGTCACAAATTGAGTCAGTATCTGCCACTGCATTGCATTAAATGCTTTGTGAGGATCTAATGAGATTACAAAGAAAGAAGTGACAAAGACTCCCAACTCAGCATGTGGAGGAAATGTGTTTGTGTTGCATCCGAACAGACGCTTGGTCGGGGGTAGGACCCATATGCTAGTGCACTACAAAAATAAAAGAAGAAATTAAGATTGAAACCTCGTCCAGCTACATGCGGAAGGAATGCCTTCACGAACACATACCATTTACAATTCTCCCATTTTAATTTGAAATCCGATTAAGTGACGGGAATGTGATGTGTGTGTGCATCTGTGCATGGGTCCTCCTCCTTGAATGATCGCCCCCGAAACAGGGGAGGGACTGAGGATGTTTGCAGCACGTGGTTGAAATAATTTATAAGCCTAAAGGCACACACAACAAAAAAGACAACCTCCCTCCTCCTCTTGAGGTATATGACCTTATCAAACAATTTTTGTTTCCAACTCATTCACAAGCAGGCACAGGCCGCGTTTAGATAGCCAGATAAACAAATGCCATTCTCAAGTGGAGTTACGAGTTGTGGAGCTGTGTCTGTTTTGCTGGCGATAATTGATTTCGTATGAATGCCGCCTTAAATAAATTCAGGAAATCCTCGTCATGTCAAAACTGAAATCCGGTTGTTGAACAGAGAGAGAGAACATCTCCCACAAGAGGTTCTGTTTGCGGTGGGGATACTGTTCTAAGTGGCTGAAATTCTGTGAAGGCCCCCCACCACCTCGTCGGTGGGTACTTACATTTAATTAACACATGCTTGCCTGGAGTCAGACTATTGGTTGAGGCAGACGCGGTGGACTTGAACCTCATTGGGTGCGCTTAGATTAATTGGCTAGACGTTGGAAGGGCAATTAAAAAGTGCATTTATGCCTCTGAAACGGTTAAGGTTATGAACGAGTGAACTGGATGGGTTCTGACTGACTTTGATTGCCATTTACTTTGGCGTTTTGTTTTTATGACTTAAGTAAAAAAAAAAACATTTCCCAAACTCTGGAATCTACTCGAGTTCAAGAACCTTTCATAAAAGTGTTTTAAAAGATTTAAGATCTTTAAAAGATTCTCATAACGCTCTGCATGCCCTTTTGGACCAAGAGTGCGTTCAGTAAAGCACTCGTCACCAGATGAGTTTCCAATCAGTTCCAAGCTCCGAATGCGAAGGGTGTCTGCTGTAAATCAGTAGCTCTCGATTACAATTAAGTGCGTACTGGATCTCTCTCCCATTTGAGCTAGAAACCCAACAATGTCACGGGTGTGTTCGTTAAGTAATTCGCTTTTGATTACATGTGTCCACCGGAGGAACCCGACAGCTGCTTAGAAACAGATTTAAAACATTTACGAAAAGTTTTCTCTTGCAGAAAATATATAGAATCCGTGGACAGTGTAAACATAGCCGCACAACTGTCAAATAGAGTGTGCCTTAAAATAAACATGAAAACAAATTCTTTATGTGACACCATGTCAGTAATGGACAATTTGTCACAGCGACCCACATTCACCTCAACCGCTTTTTTTCTGCATGAATATCTTGCATGAGAAAATATTTCCTTTTGCCATTTCTGGCGTTTCATCACATTTCTCGTGTGACACTAATGACAATAATTAATTATTTCTGTTTTTGTTTTTTTTTTTTTTTGCGCACCTGTTTTTGTTGTATGGGAATGGAGACATTTGACATCTGTCATACAACATCATCGAGAAAGTAACTTCCGTTTGAAAGGGAATTTCACGGGAAAATTCTGTCACCTGAACAGAGATTGTAACAAAAAGAGTGACAGTGACTGTGTTCACTTGTGCGTGGAAATAATTAATCGTCGAATCATTCGAAAGGAGTTCTCACCATTTTTCTGTTCTCCTTGGTGTTGGTTGGAAGCGTTTATTTCGGAAATCTGGTAGTGTTCAACTAAATGAGATGAGTGTTGAATTTAGCTGTCATTTGATGTTGTCTTTATCTATCTTCCAATTGAACTGGAAATCATTGAATTTCGAGAAGCACCCTAAATGTTTCACTTCAAGGCGTTTCGATCATGAAAGCAATCTTTCCACATGTCAAACGTAAGCAAGAATCCGTTCAGATTGTAATAAAGTTGACATAAAGTCCTCTGACAGACCAGATGACATTTGTACAACATTCTCATTAAGATTCGCAGCAACTTTGTATAAAGGAATACGTTGATTGTCTCTATGGAAAACATTCTGCGGTTTCCTTTCTTGTGGCATTCGTCTACCTCCCTCTGCGTGGAGGCAAACCATTCATAACGACACATGATGAACGGCGAAAGCAGTTCTGTTTCACGAAATAAAAACTATTTACCATGCAGTCAAAGCAAGAAGCCATTGCACCCGCCGAAACTGAATTTTGTAACGATCTCTATTTTGGTTTTTGCTTTGTTTTTTTTTTTTTCTTTTCTTGTCCCACTCGTAATTAAAAGTCATGACAGCCTGAACGTGACATTCATCAGCAATGTGTCATGCTAAACGCACTCACACTCCCGCCGAGACGAAGAGACACAACACAACACACCACTCGACCAGGAGAGGCAAAGATTGTCACATGCCGAAGAAAGGGCGGGGGTAGAGAACAATTTTTATCCGATTTCTTGGATTGAATCTTAATTGAACAGATTGACTTGAAGTTGTATACAGTGCGTGGTGTGTGTTTAAAGGAAAACAATTGCCCAGACGGAACGCACAGGAAACATGTCAAGATAAATGATAAATTTTGAACAGTTATAGGTGCAGATTGGAATGCAATTGAGTAGACACAGACTGCGATAGGGAAGTGAAGTGACATGCGTAGGTGACAGCTTGTTTACACGTGTTTGTCTGAAAGGACTTGTGGGAAAATTCAAGAAATGTACGCTTTAAACGATGACAGTGCTGGCGTACTGGCGAGACTAAGATGACAGTTGAATGAAGTCTGATTTGTTCGTGGTGAATGTGCTGCAGTGGAGGGTGAGGTGGGTTGATGGAGTTGCCATTTGCAATGACTGTTGCAAGGGAGTTGCTGACGAATGACGATTACAGTGACATTTAGATTTGAATGAATAGACATTGTTTACTGAAATCCTGGGAATTGAGCATGACAATGATCTGGGAGAGCAATAAATCTGTGATGGATGCTGTAGAAGGCACTAATGACACTAATGCCAGGCAACGAAAGACCGAGTTGAAGGGGATGTAGTGGCTGTTGACTACCTACTCTAAGCAGCGAATCAGGAAAAAAAGTCATTCAGTTTTGATTTCCTTCTTAGTGCTTATTATTCGTCTAATTTGTCAGTGATCAAAAGAAGCGGCCATCTCTTGTAGAAAATTTCCCAAAATTACACAAATTCAATCAAAGCCAGGGGCTGTGACATGTCTACATTTTCGGGTACCCACGGAGTCACGTCTTCCTCTTCTCAAGTGATTTCGAGTGGCTAGACAACATTCGCTTTTGATCGACCGCGTCTGGATCCTATTCCCTCCCCCCCATCCCCCATTTACAACCAAAACATCATGTAAATGCAATTTAACTCACTTCAAAGTCATAATTCCGCCGAAAAATCCTTGTTTTGTATTCCACGGCAGATGTAATGACATCGGCGCCCTAGCCGACATAACCTCACCCTCTACTTGAAACACTTATGAGACCAGGATCTACAAGAATGCCAACAGTTATGTACACAAAACACACACGAGACACAAACAGAACCCCCTCCTGTATTTTGTTTTTTTGTTCAATTGCACTGCTCCATCCATCGTCGTCTACCGGCGGTGGCAGTGGCAGTCCCTTAGACGGAAATGTACTTGTGCCCACAACGATCTATGTAAGTCTCCGTTGCACTTGCATTGAATACAAAACGATCAAATAACCATGTGTGGACGGTTTTAATGTCTTTCAGCGAACCCTATAGCTGCAGTTCAACACAAGACAAAAACAAAGGAAAAAAGTACGACAGCACGGACAGCCAAGCAAAACCTCGCGCTGAGAGTTATTACGTAAACATATTGCAGCAGAAGCAACTTGCGGTGTATCTTTCATTTCGATTTGGGTAAAGAAAAACCCACCTCACCGCAGCGCCTCCTCTGTCAACACATGCATAGCATTCCAGACCGAGAGGAGATTGCGCATTTTTGCAGCGAAGATATCGCTTCGCAAACCAGATCACCTTTCCAAGGATGCCTCAATACGGCACACAGAAAACTGGTCACGATCCATCGATTAGTCAAAGAAAAACCAGAATGAGCCAGTTGAAGAGGGGGCGCTCGCAGGGGGGCTGGCGCAGTTGGAGGAGTGTTCCGAACAACTTACGTAAGGCGGGCTGAGATGAAATTTTAGATGCAACCCAGGCAGCACACGCACACACTTGACCCAAGCCAACGACGGGGACAGTAGATGGTTGCAGCAGGCCCCATTCCAGGGGGAAACTACTAAAATTATTCATCTCCACGATGGGTTGGGAATGGGGGAAGTCATAAAGAAAAATTAGTGAAAAAGGAGCCTCGACAACGAAAACCGGAAAAATTTTGCGCCAACGGCTTCATGTGGAGTTGGCGCATAGCACAGGTCGAGCGAGAGAGAGCGAGAGAAGGAATCCACAAAATAGTGGTCTTACCGAGCAGCGCTGAAACCGGAGAGGTGTGAGAGGAGAAGGGAAAAATCAGGAGACAGGAAATGGTTTCTTCTTGCCGCTGTTTTCCCTCCATTTTCTCCATCAAATTGATTGAGGACAACCAGACGTCGTCGACGACGGTGGCGACGGAGCCTGAGACGGAGCCTGCGACGATGGTGATGTCGGCGATAGCAACATGTGTGCGTCCGCATGCTAACTTGCGTGGGAATATGCTTCGAGCATATCCTGTGATCGTTTCTGTTTTGATTTTGTTTTCGTTTTCCCAAAGGAATGGGGACTGTGTGAAATTTTCCGGAAGGATGTTGTTGACAATGTTTTCGTTGCCCTTGCGTCCAGTGCAGGGGAAGCGCACAGAAAGGATGCATGGATGCTTTGATCTGGGAGAATACGCCTCGCACAGATGATGTTTATCGCTTGTGATCGGCGTGTAACAACTTCATCCCTCTGGGCGAACATGCGTCAGTTGAATTAGACTGCTGTCGTGATGGAGGGGGAATCATTTGATGTGCATCTTCAAAGGGATTAATTGAGGAATTTTCTGTGGATTTCACGCGAATCTAATTGAAGAAATACTTGGAACTGCATGTGCATGCTGATGCAAGGGCAACGTTGACGTTGACGCATGCAGTGTTCCATGACAATTAGCAATGAGGTGCCTTTCGATTGTGGCTGAAATTGGCTTGACAGCGAGGATGTGTTCACAAATAAGACGTGCGCTTCACAGAGTGGAACTGCCTGCGTGGCAGCGCGGATGTGTTCACAACCCAACTGCACCGGATGAACGCACCCTTTATGGTAATCGCCTGCAAACAACGACAAGAAGTGTCTTTCATTTGCGACTGAACTTGGTTTTGGCAGCAGCTTAGAACAGATTTAGTTGCACCGGATGAAGATACCCTTTATGGTGATTTCCTGCAAAACAGCCACTATTCAGAGATGCAATAAAAAAAAAAAAAAAAAATGAATCGCTTTTTACGCGACTCGTTGGTCAACTAACGATTCGACCATTTTTGGCTTCCACCATTTCTGTTTCGCAGGAAACCGCCTTTTTCGGCGAACGAGTGCTCTTAATGTTGACTAAGCGCTAATTACCGGACGGAGTCTGCACTGCGATCACTGAAACAAGACATGTGTCAAATAATTTCAGATGTCTAAGATTGGGTATGGATTTCCTGCAAAGGTGTTTAAAGGGAAATTGTGTAAGACGTGCAGTTGCAGTTGCAAAATTATGACATAGTTATGGAGAAGCGACATTGATTATAATGATATAATAGGGATGGCGATACGGCCCATAGAGGGTCTAGCGCTTCTCGGCAAGCACTCGTGTTGTGCGTGCTTTTGTTCGCTCACGCATGTGAGAAGCTCTTTCTAGACAGTTACACTCTTTGAGCTTTGTCAGTGACTCGAAAGAGGTGGGGCCGTGGAAAGTATTCTGCTCGCACCGGGAATCGAACCTGGGCAGCGTGGGCTCAAGTGCGTGGGGGTCGAACCACAAAGCCAAATTTATTTGAGTAAACTTAATACAAAATTTCATTTTGCCCCTACTAAGTAAACAAAATTTAACGAAACTTAACGAAACTGACCGAAATGGTTGTACTGGTCGCAGAGTAAGTCCGGGTCTTTATTCTTATCTTTTATCGCCTCAATGCGGTCCGCTGTGTCACTCCAAATTGGCCTCCGTCCAACTAACCAATCTCAGCATGGACTCTGCAAGGTGCGCCTGCCCCTTTCAGTTTCACAAGCAAAAAAAAAAAAACTCATCACCACAAATTTCCACATAAATATCAAGTATCCATTGCATCCACAACGTGAATTACGGCTTCTTCAATTACGTCTACCCATATTCCCATAGAGCATATCGCGGAATGAATTCGCGAAAATATTTCATTCCAACTCGTCGCCGACAGTGCCACGGTGAGTGTTGTGTATCTATGAAATTTTTCTGTGTCCGCAGCGCACACACACTGTGGGCCCCAAACACTAAGCAGCCAGCCAGCGAGCCAACACCAGAGCCGCATAACTGCCAGTGCTCTGGCTTCACCTGTGGCGAATTCCCCTTTTCACAGCGCGTATTCATGTTCGAACATGATCAGAAATGCTAAAAGCCAACACCACCAGTCGGGCGCAACTCACCGAAATGACTCGCATAATTCCCACACGACCAGCAAAATGAGATACAATAACAGAAAGGCACTGTTTGCCTGTGCCAACAGCAACGACAACAACACAAATCCTCTCCCCTGACGTGTATGAAGCTATGCTTGCAGCTCTCTAGCCATCGCTAGCCACAGGCACATGCACAACCTGGGAAGAGTTTTCTCAGGCCCAAAAAGTATAGTACCCAGCCAGCAACCAGCTGCAGAGGTGAGGTACGGGTTACGGATACTAGATGTAACTGCTTTTCGTGCCTGTTTGCCTGTGCAGATGCCGGTTTTTTTTCTGTTTCTTTTTTTTTGTATCTCCCAGCGAACGAGTTCAGAATAATAATCAAAGAACTGATGGAATGAAGGGAGAATGAGAAAAACAAGACCCAAACAGCCTTGCCTCACCTTGTTGTGTGTGAAATGAGGTAAAATCCCAACAACAACACGCAACCAACACAAACAGCAACTCAACGATGGGACAAATACCTGTAATCAGCTGCTGGACTAAATATGACCAAACAGGTCGTTGTGTCGTGTATCTACAGGTTTTCACACAAACCACTCGCACACAAGCATCGTGTCTGTTTGAAGTAAGTGGCCTTTGTAGCGAATATCAGCTGTTCCATGGTGTGTGGGGGAAATTCACTAATGGGTACGCGGTTTGAAAGAATTGAGATCTGATGACTAACTCGAGAACGTTATGCTTCTGTGGCACCAACACCGACAACACAACCGCCACCCACCTGAACCAGCACAAAAAAAAAAACGAGCACTCTCAATTGTCGACAAGAAACGGATGCAGATGTTCAAAATCTCAACAAGCACAGGTACACAGCACGGAGCAGGAGAGAGATCGAATTGAGGAATGACAAGGAAGCGGTAGCGCGTATCGAAACGGAAATATTCATCGCATCAAAAATCAAACTAAGATCCATCGCTTCGATAGAGAAGAATTTGAAGAAGACCCAACCGATGAGAACGAGATTCACAATTCAAACATCTGTGGGAATTTTCATTCCTTCACCAGCTGAACCCGAAAGAATACGCGCATTTGTTTGATTTGGCAAACAAGAGAAACGATACAAAACCAACAAAAAGAAAGGGAAAAAATTGGATGACAAGGTGGGGGTAATCTTTGAAATTTCACACGACCAACGGATGACAAGACCCAACAGAGACGAGATACATGGTTCAGAGTGGGCCGCACACACAATGGGTGGAGACACAATTTCTTTTGTGTCAGTATCTCGTCTCCTCGGATTTTTTGTGTCTTGTTTGTCATTTCGAACTATAGCGCTAATTATGCAGACGAAGGAGTTATTAAGACCTGGCACGAATATGTAAAATGATTTGTTTACCAGAGGATCGGGCTCAAGTGGAAAGAGGAGAGAAAAGTTTGCGTTCAAGTCTGCTAGTCGATTTGGGGATGCGTGCTGAATGAAGTGCGTGAGTTGTGCTAAGGAGAGTTAAGTGAATCGATAATAGGAGTATTTAGCTTAAATTGGTACGTGTATATCCAATTTGCGGCAAACGAGACAGAAGGTCTTGGAATTCTGTGGGAATTGGGGTGGCGGCGAAAAAGAATGGAGTGCCCCAGGGCAGTCGCTTGAGGCCAAGGCTGTTATTTGATATGTGGTACACGGTGAATTGAGGCGAAGTTGAAGGAATCACTTATGGTTGGCTTCCGTTCTAATTTTTGAACTCCGAAATGGATGAGTTACGAGCGAGTTAAGCGCTCTGTGACGACTCCGAATTTTGCCACGACTTTTGAAAAGCCAGTGATGCGTGATAAATGGTGAGCTACCGCGAAAAGTGGAATTCCTGGTCGTTGTTGATTGAGACTAAATCACAGGCAGTAATGAGAGACGGTAGCAGTTTAATAGGACCGAGGTTAGCTCGACTCCCCGTGAACATGTACACACACGGGGCTTCAAGGACTCATTCCCATTTTCAACAGAAACAGTAGTTACGCAGAACCTTGTTCAAAGCTATTCAAAAAGTGATTGCTTGAAAAAAAAAAAACAAACGTGTGACCTAGTCGAATAATTGACTTAATTCGCTTCAAGATGACGTCAGATGACGTGAACCTCACACGTCGATTTCAATCTCAATTGTTTAGGTCCGTAGGTAATTATCGCTGCCGACAAGCAAAAGGTCACGCCAATTGAAACCAAAATTCATGCGAAAGAGTTCTTCAGCACAAAATAAAGACACGATCAAAGAACTGGAAGGAACCTAAACCAGACCCGAAACGAGTCGAAGAAGGTTTCACAAAAATAATTTGAGTCGATGGTTTGTGAAAATTTATTTCATCAAAATGTAAAACCGTCCACTCCTGGCGTACCAAAATAAATCAGCAATTACCATTTGGAGTATTTATTTCGACAGCGTTTAGCATATTCGGCGAATTAATCACCGGGCGAGGGCTTGAAGTTCGCATGACAAACACCGTGGCAGTCGTGAACTTCAGACGAATGAGGAGAGTTGTGGAGCTAGTCCCGAAAGGCCATGGGAAAGCAGGCAGTCACAATAAGTCTATTCATCTAATCCGGTTTCGGCTGATGGATGTTCTGAACCGCCTTGACTGGGTTCTGTGAGATAATTGCACAGCGGCTGTATCCCTGTCAGTCGCGGTCGCGCCGATATGGCTTCTTAATTTTAGCGATTAATTCTCTATTGTTTCATTGGTGGATGGCAATTAATGGGTTAATCTGTGGGAACTGCAAACAAGTGCCAAGGTCTCGCGTTTGCTAGACGGTGCCTGCTTCCGCGCCCTTTTCTCTGACGTTGGCATTTGTCAAACCAAACAAACGACTTCTGTTAAATCTTCCAAGCGTTGTTTATTTTATCTGAGGAATTCACCGCTTCGACTTATCGCAGATATTTCATCGAATTCTTTTGGGATCACATAAAATCCCCGCTCGACTGTTTTCGGCTCCGGTTGAGTGTGCATTTTGAGTTGTCTGCTCCTTCATCAGTTGCCGACCAACCGTTGAATGTTCGCTTGTTAAGTGGGCGATGCTCATGCACCCCAATGCATACCGCGTGTGCACGCGTGTGTCAAGAGATACAAATTGTATCTCTTTTTCGACGATTTTCTGTTTACTTGTGGCCCGGATTGTGTGTGGAGTGGAATGTTTTTGTTTATTTAGTTTTCCTTGTCGATGAGAGATTGCTGAACAAATTTGATTTTAGGCGATAGCAGTGGAATATGGATTGGGAATTCCGTGTGTCACTCTAAAGGGATTAAATGAAGGTTCTGGTTGGTTCCCTTCGGAATGAAAATAAACAAGAAGCACTTGAGACCGGAGATAAACCAAATTTGGGCGAATGCGCTTTGATAAGAATCAAAGGGAGAATAAGATTACTAAGGAATGTTGAAAATAGTTGAGAGGGGGAGTAAACGACGGGCCGAGTAAACAGAAAAGCTTTGACATTCAACAGACCGACCCTATGCTCGTTTTCGGAATGTTTTTTGACAGATCGGTAGGACGTATAGAAAGGATGATGGATTCCATGCCGCGAGAAATATCGGCAGAAGTGGAGGGGCATGCGATTTGAAACTTAAGGCTTAAGCTGAAGTTGATTCGAGTAAAGTAGAACTTGTACCAGAATCGACTAAAAAACAGCAGAAGCTTCGTTTATTTGGGTGTGGACTTAGGCAAAATGCTGTCTGGCATTTACGTGAGTATAGAGCGATCAAATTTGCTTCCACACGGGCAAAAGAAAAATTTAACGAAACTTAACGACACTTAACGAAACCGAGCAAATACTTCCCATGGTTATGTCTGTGTTATTAGTCTCCTTAATTATGATTTGAAATGTAATTCAATGCCTGACCTTGTTTGCGAACAATTTCAATGACAGATATGATCATCTTCAAGCCGGAAGCCATATTATTCTCAACGAATGACTCCCGCTCGGTACAGCGGCATTAGATTAGGTTTCAACAAAGTCATAAACTCTTATGTCCTCTTGGCGGTGTTGGCATAAAGTGATCATCTTTCCGGCTCAAGTCGTCAACGCATTGCGAAAGCTGCTGTGCGTTGTGATTTAAGACACCGCTTCTGCGTGATTACCTTTCAAGTCATGAAGAGGGTATTTTTTGTTGGTTTTTAATTTGAGTTACGACGGACATTTTAGAGCTTCATTGGGCGTAGTTGCTGGCAACTTTCCCACTTGGACAACAGAGGCTGTGGGAAACACACTTGCGGAAGATGATATATGACGGTTTTCTAATCTCCGGTGGATGCGTACATCACAGAAGTAATTATGCCACAAGTGAATTTGCTTCTTTTTCTGTGCGTTTTAATGTGACGGTAAAGAGTTGGCACACGAGTTACAGGCGCTGCTTTGTGGTCTGCTAAGTAGCAGGTGAGTTGATGTGTGAGTCAATTGCAGGCGATGTGCTGTGTAGATTGAATGCTGGTGGACTGGAAGTGTTGTGATTGAATGTCTTCTGGCTTGAGCAAATGTCTGTGCCAAAGTTTGACCATTTCCGTGTGGGTTTTACAATAAGACAGTGTGCTAGAAAGGGCATCCCTGGCTGTATACTCTGTCAATAGACATCACACCGGACAGACAGACTAGGGTAAGACCCTATGGATTACAAGTCCGTATGTGCAACTCTCTCCAGCCTAACCTATCCTTTACACATTATCACTAAACAAAGAATAGATATCTTCCGAAAGTTTGTTGAGTCAATGACTGATCGAAGATCTTTTCAGATGGTTTCTGATATCAATCAATGAATGAATCCAATCAAAAATTACACCTCAACGAGCCCCTTGTTCGAAAAAGAAAACAAAAGACGGATGTGTGAAAACTGATGAACGTGATCTTCATGCTCTGAGAAGCGGAATGGTCACGAATTAATGACTAATTCCTTCGTTATTTGATTCTCTCTCCATGTTCGATTATGGAGCCGGAGTCATTGGAAAATTGTCATCTCCAGTCTCTGCCTGATCATGCCACGCACAAATTAATCAACATTTGTTTATTAAAATACAGCCATCCTAATGAGCTCGTCTTTTGTTGTCCGCAAGGCAGTTTCACAAGGCAAATTAGTGAAACAGTATCGAATTATCTCGAATCTCGAAGACTACATCAACTTGAGCAATATCTTACAAACTCCCCAAAGCTATGATCTGGACACGAGAGCATACATCTTGAGACTGTGATTTATTTTCACTGTCTCGTCAGCCAGGCAGAGATGCCACTCATTAATTGTTTCTCCTTCATAACGACTTGATAATTCTTTTGGAAATACCTATCTTCCCAAAACACTCTCAAATGCGCGAGTGTGTGGATGAGATCGACAGTGCAGTGGTTCGAACGAGAGTGAAAGTAAGAAGAATTTCGCGAACAACAACAAAATTTCACTTATTCCCTTAATTTGCGGCTTTAGCCTCAATCATGAGTATTTAAGACGTTAACAAAGCCGAAAGAAACGTGCTAATTTGTTTTGTCTACGAGAGTCGATTTTTAACGCGTTTGAATGGCGTTAATCTCCGTGAGACACTGATTCTGGGAGGGAGTTGCATAATTCTACTGATTTAGTGATGAGATCGTTTGAGAGTAACGATTCTAGAGTGAGTCACAGTCACTGGCGACTGGCGACTGGACGAGTTTGAATACGTAATTGAAAGTCGATTGAGGCGAACAAATCATTTGCGATGGAAACTTTGATGGAATTTGCATTTGATTCGTTTTTTATGCTGTCATGAGTCTCGTGGGAAATATCAGAGTTCTGGAGGGAATGAACGATTTTGACGAATATTGCTTCACTTTTGTTGTCTCTGCAACTGCTGGTGGAATGTGATTTGACAAATGGGCGGAAGTGGCACGGAATTTCTTCATTGGAAGAGGAAGACGCCTCACTTGGGAAAAATAAACAGGAGTGGAGGTGAAAAGTGTAATTGACCTCCCAACGAAGACAGGGCTGTCAAAATAACGAGGTATTACTCTGATTTTGTGGAAGAGACTACCAACTGCTCATGTCTGTTGCCATGTTCTGGAAGAAATTCACTTGCTGTGTGTCTAGTTTGGACAGGACTGTTTAGATTTCAGGCACTTGTAGTTCACAGTCAGCGCCATCAAGTTCTGAATTGAACAACTCTAGTTGTCATTCATTAACAAATAAAATACACAAGGTAGAGACACTGTCTCGACAAGGTTGGGGCAAGGAATCAACAATTGCAAAGATATCCGAGCATCGGAGCTGATTATTCCCTTGTCCACTGGCGCATTTGAGGGATTTTTTGACATTTTGTGGGGCGTTTTCGAGAGATATCCTGTAAATGGCGTCCCCCGATAAGTTCTTCTAATCCGAAACAATGTTGTCAACAAAGGGACACGAGAGGTAGACGTCTGGTTTCTCTATAACAGTGGATCTCTGGTCGAGATTATGAGGAAACTGTCAATGTCAGATGGCGGTCAATGCTCAGGCAAGGGTCAGGAATCGGATGTATAGAGACATTGACGGCCTACTTCTCTTGTCGTTTTAAGTCTTAATGTAACGCTCCTTATACTCGTAACAATTTGTCAGCCACGATTCTCAGTTAACGAGTGAGCCATCATTTTCGTGGTGCAACGATGAATTCACATAAGTGTGCGTGAAGTTGAGACAGAGAATATGGGCTTCATTAGCTATTTTTCATCTTTAGGCAAGAGTTATTATCAACCAGGATCTGATGCGACTCGTTGTAGTTCAATACAGTGGAAGCTCCCATACCCGGACAACGATGTTCGCATCACTTTTGTCCAGCTAAGGTAGCTCTGTCCGTCTACTGGAATGTATGGACCTTCAATTCAAGATTCACAGTCGAGTCAAATTGTCCGCTCAAAGGGATTGTCCGCCTAGGAGAGTTGTCCGTAATAGAAGCTTTCACTGCAGTTTGTTTAGAAATTTGAGGGCTATGTTCAAGAAGTGTGCTCATTGATTGGCATCAATTTGTACACAAATCCATTTCGAAATCACGTTTTGGTCAGTCACAAGTCATTGGAATTTACAGAAATTTTTGTAAATTCCAATGATTCGCAAGAACCAAAAAGTGATTTTCGATCGAAATGGATTTGGAAGAAGATCGAATTCCCAAGTGCTTTCCGTTTGAATTTAATTGTATTGTGCAGTGGCCAAGAAATAAATATGCAGCAAATTCGCCGCGGCATCTCTCTGGAAACATGAAATCATGCAAATCATGCACACAGCTGTGTTTAAATTTGAATGTTTGAGCAGTCGGCTTCGCAACGACTGTGAAGTGCACAGCCGGCTGTATTCATGAAGGCACCCTCCATGTTTTGCATTTCGATCGATTTCGAATTTAACGAATTCACTTTCGAAATGTCAAATGACAAATGACAAATGACAGCTGTTAAGCTTGGAAGCGATATGCTCGTTTATTGTTATGGACGCAATTACCTTTGCAGATTTTTGTGGAAAACATACAAGTAGAGAGCCCCTTCCCTTGTTGAAATGGTAATTCTAGGCAGAAGCGAGTTATGGAGGAGTCGCTTGGAGAACTGCGGAATCAAGCTTCATAGACAGAAATTCATATGTACACTTATTGTCTCGTATCGACGTCATTTGGGCTGTCTAGTATCTAGTACCTCCTCACAACCTATCCCTTCAAAAAAGCATCCGAAAATGCGAAAGAAACTCCGTGACTTTCGGCATTTCACAACAATCAAGAATCTGTTTGGAACATGCAGCCCCTTGCCCGACACCAGTGTCGTCACTCTATGTTTCCCGACAATAGTTGCGGAATCGTGATTGGAATAATTTACCCAGTTCGGACACGCCAGTCACACGTTCCCAGCAACGATCCACCGATGTGACATAAGCCTCTAAACAGAGGAACATGCACAGTCACCTGGCTTTCATCGCGCACATCTGTTGCACACCCCAATCTCCTCCTTCGAGTTCGATAATGTAGATCCCCCCATTTTAAGAGGGATCATCTGATAAGGAAAGGGAGGTATTTGGGTCAGATATCAACGGGCCACAGTGCTCTCCCTACAACTCTTTGAATATCAATCAATCTCCGCTTATCGCTGCGGAAATGTACCCCCAGCGATAATTCGATTTTAGAATTGAATCGGATGCGATTGCGACAATCGAAGACGGACAGACATCAACTTCAATTGCAAAATACCGCGAAATCTCTAAACGAGTGTGGGTTCCAGAGCGAGACTCATTCAAACTGGATTTTGGAAATTCTAACAGCTTTGCCGACTGAATAGACTGACTAACTGATGAATGAAAGTTCTGAACGGAGCCAAAGATGGGTAATGGTTTGGTTGACTGGGCTTTGGGCAGCGGATGTGAGTGAGAAGCCCCATCCATCCGTCATCCGATGGCGGCCCAGGCGAACCAACCATAACCGGTAAGTTACTGGCTCTTCAACACTTCTTTCCACACATCTGCCCGCGCTGCTCATGAATTTCTGAAAGATTTTCTCTTTTCTGCTTCTGTTTTAATTTTTTATTTTTTTTTGTAGACCTGACAGCGGAACTAATTGCCTAAGATTCTTGAGCCTCGTTCATCAGAGGGGGGAGTGGAGTTAGTGAGTACTTACAATTTGAGTTAATTCCGTGATCGGCTTGTTGTGATGATTCGTTGGTGGCGGCGATGGAGACGATGAGGATGATGATGAATTTGAGTTTGAGTTTGATTTGTTATTCCTTGGGGGTGTTGGCGGTGGCACCGGACTGATCTGATGGATGTTGGTGCCACTGCAATCCTTTGAGTTGCGATTTGGCGAGAGACGCGACGGAAAACTGAGGGTTTTCGTCCACTGCGCAAGACTTCGAACCATTTTGCAGTGGGGGGATTTTAGTTTTTCACTTGAATTGAAAATTTTCACGGATTTTTCTTCACTTTCTTCTTCCGAATGTATTTATTCAACTTCCAATTTATTGACTTTTTTGCTTCACTTAAAATATTTTTTTTATTTTCTCATAAAATTTATTTATTTTTTTCTAGATCCACAGTTCACTGTTCTTTCACTGAAGTGTGCTTGTTACGCGATCGTTTTCAAAGTTCTCGAGCAGAGCTTGTTGTCAAACGACTTAACTCAACGACTAACGAAAACCAACTGACTTCGATTGCGGCTGCTGGCCGGGCTCTGTCCGTTGTCAGATGTCGCCTGCTGCTGCGTGAAATCTGCAAATTGAATCGAGTTGAATGCGTAATTGAAACGATCCCGTGCGACAGAGACAGCCGGCCGCCGTGACCGAGCCGGACGACAGGGACAAAACATAAGCAGAGAGCGGCCTGATTCGGTGCTCTCTCCCTCTGCGACTCGTTCAATTCTGAAAGTTCGTGCTGTGCCCGCGTTCAACTTCTTGTGTGTTAAACTGTTTTTGTTTCTTTTGTTATCGCTTTTCTTTTCCTCCGCTGCTTGTGTTGGAGTTAATTGAATTGTGTGATACGCTTCGCACCCGTCTCGGGACCGGTGTGGGAGAACGAGAGAGAGAGAGAGGGAGACGCCGAGAGCGCCGATGGCAGCAGATGTGCACTGTACAGTCTTCGGCGATTGCATGTTGCAGTGCAGTTGCCCACCCTCTTCGTGTTTTTTTTTTCCTTTCTCGTTTCGTTTTCCCCTTTTTCCTCTTTCTTTGTTGTGCAGGCAGAAACAGCAACAACAGCCAGCAGCAGCAGCAGCTTGCGGGTCATTTGCTTCGTTTCGTTTTATCTCGTTTTCCGTTTTCACTCTCTCTCCCACATAGTCGTTTGCATTTGCATGGCATGGCATACTTCTCGAGGTCGTCCGCGGCTGATGAGAGGAGAAACGACGATTGACAGAAGGAAGCTGGGTAGCGGTTATCTAGTGGATTGATTACAGCAATTCGTGTGGATCGTGCCGGAATGAAACTTGTCAGCGGTGACAAATTTTGATTCAACGACATCGTGGGAGGGAATGTGTCAACTCTTTCGGAGTTTTCTAAGTCCGAACGAATGGTCAAGGGATTGCTCAAGATGTGCAATCGATGTTGAAGGGGACACTGGTCAAGCGTCTGAGGATGTAGGCCTCGCAAAGCGAAAGTGAAGTGCAGAGGCGGCTCCATGTCTAGACTGGCTTTGGTATTCTTTTGATCTGAATAACGGACTGTGTGAGTTTTGAGATAACATTTTATTGTATGGCTAAGGAACTGTTATCTTTACTAGCAACCCGGATGCTATTGTTTTTTCTGGCGTTTGGAGTTCAAGACTGGCCGGGTGTACATGCAATGTTACTGCAAGGAGCCTGACGTATTACGGGTGCAAATTCATTTTCTGTCGTCGCCGAAGTGATTGAGTCGAAATGTTGTTTCTTTCTCCCGTCTTATCACGTCATCGACATTAGTTCATTATTCAGCTCTCAATAAGTAGGTACCACATGTGTAAGCTGTCAAGGATGATTCCTGCGGCACGTCACATAGAGTAGGACATCACTATTGACGTTTTGAGGTAGTAAAGGAATTTGTCTACTTTGAGGATAACTCTACTACGCGGCAAACATGAATAAATGACATTCTGGACGAGATCTTTCGTGGGATCGCTCATGGCAACCATTGCTACTTCTGTTTTGGCAAAGCATGAGGCACTACACTCAAGCTCTCTCGTTCGGACAATCCTGCGATATACAGCCGAAATCTAGGAAAAAAGCCAAAACAACACAGCTGATTATAGGTGGCGTGATGTATTCCACTTGTGGGCTGCATTTGTTGTCTCCCTCCCTCACATAAGGTCCAATGAGTTGTCAAGTGTTTGACAGAAAGCAACTGATTCTATGAGCTGTGGCCACCATGGGTACCAGTCCTAATAATTCAATAAGTACGTAGGTCAGCTCCATTTGGACGAATATGCTGCCGAATCGTTAATTATGTTCATTAGTCCAAACTCTGATTAGAAGCTACAGAAGAGAATCTAGAATCAGGCACAGCCCCAATTAGCTTCATCATCATTACCATTAGCATCATCTTTTGACCGGCATGATCCACAAAAGTCTTCGCGGGGGACATCACGCGAGAAAGATCTATAGTCATTTCGATCCTGCGCCATCGATTCTAACTCATCAGGAACTAAGATTAACCGACGAGTTTAGTCCATAATTCGCTTACAAAAGTAAACTCGAGCTTGTCTCAGGACTGAACTGAAAAGTAGCCAGAGGCATTTCAAATTTCAATTTCAAATTGCAACACCGACTGTCATTTATGGAAGAGTCTAGAGCGCGATGGGCCCTACTTACTCGTAAAGAAATCGAACGAAACTTAACGACACTGAGCGATGTGGATTTAACGGCTACATGTTTTTGTTTTTCACCCCTTTGTATTCCGTCGATTAATTAAGTGCAGTTAAGCCTCCTTATGCTATTATGCTTGGATTTTAAGATCTAAGTTCATGGGAGATTGTGTTTAATCAATGTCCCTAATGAGCACCGCCTTGGAAAATGCGTAAAAATCTAATAGAGGAGTTCTTGGCCTTCTGAGAGGAATTTCTGCTTGTGATTTTCAACAACCAAACATAATTGACTTGAGTACATGATCCCAGACGTATGGCAACTGGACGAAAAGTAATCAGAAGCATATTGAAATTCAATTCGAAATGTGCACAATTGCTACTGGAACACAGAATTCCAACGCCGACTCTCTTTTACGAATGATTAATTACGCCCCAACTTAGCTAAGGAAAAGTGAACGCGATTTAACGAAACTGAACGAAACGCTGATTGTGTCCGCAATTGTTGTTGAGAACTTACACAAAATTCCAACGTCGACGCTCTTTTACGAATGAGTAATTACGCAACAAACTTAGCTAAGGAAATGTGAACGCGATTTAACGAAACTGAACGAAACGCTAATTCTGTCCGCAATTGCTATTGAGAACTTACACAAAATTCCAACGCCGACTCTCTTCTACGAATGATTAGTTACGCCCCAACTTAGCTAAGGAAAGGTGAACGCGATTTAACGAAACTGAACGAAACGCTGATTGTGTCCGCAATTGCTATTGAGAACTTACACAAAATTCCAACGCCGGCGCTCTTAATTACGCCCCAACTTAGCTAAGGAAAGGTGAACGCGATTTAACGAAACTGAACGAAACGCTGATTCTGTCCGCAATTGCTATTGAGAACTTACACAAAATTCCAACGCCGAGTCTCTTCTATGAATGATTAGTTACGCCCCAACTTAGGTAAAGAAAGGTGAACACGATTTAACGAAACTGAACGAAACTCTGCTTATTACCACAGCGCATTCATTCTGTGTAGGTATTCTCCTCGATTGCTTAGGTCTTTTATGTGTGTGTCCGCAAACACAAAAACCCTCGCATTCTCTCTTACCCCATCATTTGAAACGCATCCTAATTCCCCCTAGATTCAGGTCATGCTACTGTAATCTTCTAATCACTCGCCTCCATCTCTCCTCCGTTCATACGAGTTCACTTGCCTCACAACCTTTGATTGTAGTCCCGCAGCCATTTGTCTTCTCAATTGCCAACCGCCAGGCTCATCTCTTCCTCTTATGCGCTCAGCTGCTTCTGTCATCTGGCAGATAATTTATTGCATTTCCTCTGCACAGATTTTCTCTTTCAGAGATTTTTGAATCAAGAATCTGTAGCCGAACCGGTAACAGCTGTTTCTCGGCTCAACGCATGCCAAAACCCCATGGAGTCGGCGCGGCGGTCGGCGCAGAAGATGCAGAAGAAAGTGCGGTCCAAGATCGAAACCCGTAATCTAATTGGTCATCCACCGCAACTGATTCTCGTGTCATCCGTGAGTCTGTGAGGCTGGGTGGCTGTGCGCGGCTGTGTACGTTTGTGTGCAGTGCCATGGACGATGCCTGCTTATCACGGTACCGTTTTGGGCATTTGATGCGTCTTCATCGCCCCCTTTGATGAGTTTCACCGGGTTTCGCACACGTCAAGCGACCACTCGAGTGACAAATTGAATTTTCCTCTTCCGCTTCGAAAGAAGAACAAGAAGCGAGGAATGTAACGAGCGTTGGTGTATGATCTCATTCCTCGAACATACCACACAGAAGAACGCAGAAAGAAAGTGAGAGAGAGAGACCGCGGGAGAGTGCATGTGTGTGTGAATTTCAAAGAACCTGAACACCACACAAACGTCGATCGCAGCAAGGTAACCGTTGTTGAGCTAGAGCAGAGCACTTCGACCTCACTGCTCCGGGAACTGGTGGTTTTTTTTTTCGGGTTTTTGGTCATTCAACCTTGACAAGGCCGTTGGCGGAGATGGTCATTTCGGTGAGGATTTGAATTCGAATCGAAACCGAGTACGCCTCCGTGGTTTTTGCTTTTCTCTTTTCATCGCTCGCTTTCATGCTTTGCTTCGTTTATTGCCATTTGCGTCGTTGCTGCTGGTGCTGTTCGATGGAATGCCCCTCTTCTTCGAATTTATGGACTCCTCTGCCCAGCCCTGGACGCACATAACTGGCTTTTGAGTGATCAAACGAAAGAAGAAGAATAGACTGGATGACAAGCGTGGTGTTGTGTGAAATTGAAATCGATGACAACTTGCAGAGTGTCGGTCCTCAGATATTTTTGTGACTCTGTCATCAGTGGGGGAGCTAATCGGTTACTTGAGCAGAGGAATAGATTCTAATTGGCAAGAGGTTGATATTGTCAAGGCCATTCGACTTGTTCGATTGTGAAGAGAAACCACAAGTCACTTGGGATTTCGATTGAATGGGTTACATCATAAACGAAGGCTCCGGCAGCTACGCTTGATCAGCTTGTGCTTCAACTTCAATTGTAAGCTCTGACAGTCTGTGTTGTTGTGCAAATGACCGGCTTATGGGGTTCAGAAGACACGCTTAGGGTGTCTTGGCACTTTTCCTTCTCATCTGGTTATGGGGAGACGGCATTTTCGACTTAATTGTCGCTTGAGAACGAACGCGATTACTCTTTAGGGCATTCCTGTGTTTTTCGGCATCCATCCGTAATGTTCTGTTCGCTGCCGCATTTGAGAACGGAATTGGAGCACTAGTCACTACGTGCGCTCAATGCGGAGCAATTTCTTACCGGTCAATTACGTCAGATTACGAAGTTAGACAGAATACTGCCTTAGAGATTATTTCAGCTATGAATTATGAACGTACTAAGTGAGTTAAAGTCACGAGGTGGAAATTTCCTGTTCATGAAGATCTTCGCTGAACTGAAATTAACACTTCACCACAGATTGCCGTGCGACCATAAATCCGCCTCGCAGTTTTTGGATGGAAATTGGATACCCATAGGGCGCAGCTTTGTCCTCTTTCTTGTGAAGATTTGCTTAGAATTTGAATGACAAGTGCTGTCGGTTCGCTGGTAATGTGTAGTGCTGTGCAGAGATGTCCAAGTAAGCAGGCTTATGGCAACTCACGTAGTCTAGCGAGCAGAAATTTTACGCCATTAGTGCTGTGCAGAGAGGTCCAAGTAAGCAGGCTTATGACAACTTACGTAGTCTAGCGAGCAGAAATTTTACGCCATTATAACCATTGCCATTGTTGAGTTTCGTCAAGTTTCGTTAAGTTTCGTTAAGTTTCGTTGACTTTTGTGCAATAAGAATGGGGACGATATTATTCGCTCTCTACGTACGTACATGAACATGACAGTTGCTGTTGACATATTTAATGAACATTTTACAATTTAAATCGTTTCTTCCTTGCTGCTTCCAGATTAAGAACAAGATACCGCATTTCAGAGAGAAAACCACGCAAGATAGACGAATGAAGATTTCCTTCACTCATGTTGACCTTCCCTTAGCACAACCCTCTCCTACTCCTCTCCTACTCCTCTCCTATTACCCGCCATTAACTTTCTCCGCAAAACGCAGTTTACACAAACCAACACCTAAACGTCTCGACACGTCAAAACACCCGTCGTGCGTTGCTTATCCAGAACATTAGTTCGCCTGTTCTCAAAGTTCAGCCGACACATCAACTCCGTTGCCTCACAGCACACATCACCCAGCATCCTTATCTATCGCGTCAAATGTGCGCACGGGTGGATCCAGTTCAGCAGAAAGGTCCATAATGAGTCACTAGCCACCACCACCTTCGTGGTAATAAAACCATCATCCGGAGTTTTGATGTCAATATTTACACCCAGGTAAGGATAACACACAAGCGACATCCCGCCGCACCGATTCTTCACACTTGACTCTGCTGCATCCCCGGACGGTCCCAGGTTTTCACGCGCACACGAGCGAACACGTTCACGTCCGCTTTGCCTGTTTCATTCTAATCAGTTCTACGCTTCATTAAGAGCTGCATACCGTCCATCAGGGGATTTCTGGAAGCGATCATAAAACTTCTGTTTGCTGGGAACCAAGGACAAAGGCGACATCCTGCATCCCGCTGGTGATTGTTCTCGGCTAACTGAATTATCATCGCGCGCCTTTCTTCGAGCCACCCAGAGCGGCCGCCGGGGCTCAGGTATCCGCCGGGTGCCCACACCAGACCGGAGTCCGGTTCACCTCAGCCTAATGCTGATTGTCATGCAATCGCGACGGCATCCTCTCCCGCTTGTGGCGAGAGTGTCCTTGCACTCATAGATAATGGAGACCCGGGAGAAAGTCATGCGGCCCTCTGATGAATGATGATTCTGACGAGAGTGTCTCCAGCTGCGCGGGGCACTTTGGAGGGGCGCCAATCCATTTCTTTCGTCCGGGCATTAATCAAATTACTCTAAACGATGCTTATCTCTAATCGGCGCAGCGTCCCGAATCGAATGGCATTGGCGGCGCTAAGGGAAGCACAATTAAAACTATCTAATCCCCCCATCGACCGATGGTGGCGGCACGGCTTAGTCAGCCCGGCCTGTCAAAGATGTTATCCAATTCCTCAGCGGACGCGATGAATGATTGATTCTGCTGAGGGCTCGGGTGTAAGTGTCGCGACCTGGAAGAAGGTGTAGCTGTGCGTAATTGGAATCGTGAGGGTCCGCAGTGCATTAACATGGTCCGGGACATGTGTAATTACATGTGAGAGCCGGGATAGAACAATGATTGGGGATCGTAATTAATGAACTCGGACAGCGATGTTCAGTTCTATGAATCATCGGCTATCTTGTTATCGGAAAGGTAGCTGTGTCGGACACAACATCGTTTTCTGTGTGACCTCTTGGGTCTTGAGATCATTTGGACGACCAAACAAAGGGAATCATTTTATGACAGCCACTCCCAAGGGGTTTGCTAACGAGTTTGGACATGTGACAGCTACAGGCATGAATGTGGACGCTCGATAAAATGCCTTGCTGGACAAAACGATGAACGATTACATCTCGAGAAATGTGTTGTGCTGTGTCGCATTTCAATTTTAAGCATTTTCTTTTGTTGCAGCTGCGAAAGTTGCACAATTTGCTGAGGAAGAGGGGGGTATCTAGTTGCAAAACGAAACTAGCCACCTTAACTGTCTTGATGAGTACTTTTGACGAGAAGTATTTTTGAAGATACCTTGTGTTGAGGGCGCTTGGCACCTGCGGTCAGAATGGAAATCCCCAACTTTTCTCTGATGACGCCGAGTATGGCAAGTTTTTCCTCATCCGAGACGAGTCATCTGAGATTCCGAGCCTGGGCGACAACGCAGCAGAGGACAGCCGCCACTTGAAGCAAGTTTGTGTGCGTTACTGTAGGCAGCTAGCCAGATTTGGCTGAAGAGGCTTGTAGGTGGATGTCCATGTCGCCCCGTGAACAAGCGCCATCCCCAGATCATGTCGTCCACATTTTTATCGACATTCGCAGGTCTCAGTTGGTCCATAGGAATGTGCATAAGTATACATCCAACACACCCGGGTGTGACACACGTTTTTGTATGTCCACGGGCGTCGGAAGGCGTTGGTTGTTTGCTTATTCAGTCAAGGACAAATCTATACTGGTATGGCACCTTCTGGAGAAAGAGAAACAAATCATGGTGAATTTGTGTTGCAATCTGTTGCGTGGAATGGAAGTGCCCGAAACATAGTGATAACTTTTTTACAAGCTATAATTTGGCTTCTACTCCAGTGACTCATTATGGGCCTTTCTGCTGAGCTGGATCCACGCGTGCGCACATTTGACGCGATAGATAAGGATGCTTGGTGAGGTAGTCTTCAATTTGTCAATATTGGGAACTTTTGTGGGAATGAACAACAGACGGTACTTTGGTAACAGCCGAATTTTCTAATCCAAAACGAGGACTACCCATCAATCCATTAATCTTTGGATTCAGTAGCAGATGGGCAACAAATCGGTTGTGTTGAGGTCCTAAAACTTTTGTTCGGCTCCGCAGCAATACATCTGAGATCATACGTTGGCTGCCATTTCGCTGTTCATGCAAAACCTGTTCTGAAATTTGTCAATGCGAACGAGGGGTGCCACCGCAGAGAAACCCACACGATCTAGAAATTAAAGTTCAGAGACGACACAAGAAAGGGTAGAAAAACGTCGGTACACCACTGGAAGAAGTCGTGGGAGAAAGAAGACGAAGAACACCAATCCGTGTGCCCTAAGGCAAATCTGATCACAATCATCTGTGATGAGCAATCATGAGTGATTTATTGAGAGTGAAAATTGTCGTCCTCATCATCTTCTGACCCGTATGATCCTTTAAAGGGGTCTTGGGGGTAGGATTTCCAGGCAACACGATCCTCCGCCATCGGCTCTAACTCATCAGGACTTATGGCCAAGCGCAACCAGACGAGTCTTTGGACTTGGCCCAACCACGTCGTCCTGGGTCTGACAAGCGGTCGCCTATCAGATGCATAACCTCGGGAGTCGTGATGAAGGGGACATTCGTGCCACGTGAGGGCCATTCGCTTTCGTGATATACTACATCGGAAATAATCCACACTTGAAAACTCCAACAAACAGCTACCACATGGCAGCCATCCAGGATCATTCACAAAATGCCCAAGTCATGCGGAATTTTCCATGACGTAGTGGAATGACAGTATTTTGTGGCACACAGTTACACCGACTGTTGATAATCTTCCACTAAGGGCTTTCTGCTTTCTTGCTTGAAATTGTTACCTATGTCCCAGCAGAAGACCAACACGAAAGGTCTGCGAGGAATGCAAGAAGCCAGTTTGTGCTGAACATTCAGTGGATACAACTCACTGCGATGGATGTCCATTCTAAAATAAAATGCAATTTTATTTTTTTCAAAACAAAATATAAAAAATAATGTGAAATGAATGAAAAATGTGAATTTATAATGAAGCAGGTGCTTTTCTGCATTTCTAGCTAACAATTTACATATATTCTTATATGCACACCCGGGTATGTTGGCTGTTAATGTAAGGGGTAAATCCCAAAAAACTGCTTGAAAATCCTGATCCAAACGGAAAATGTGAAGGCTATTGAAAACCCCAAGTCGATACGGCACATAGAACTCAGAATATATCAAAAACACACCCGGGTGTGTGGGTGTTGCCATGAGGGTTAAACAATTTTGGAAATACCGACATGGTTGAACGCATTTAGCGACCTAAAATTTTCATGTATCACAAGGGAATCACTTGTCCCTGAGTCCTTCCCTCATAAAACTAAAGCCCTACGAGACAAGAGAATGCCCTCAAGGAGGAGCTTTATCTCCCCTAATGTGGAGTCTAGTTGTAGACGAACTTCCGGAGATACACCTACAAACCACGGCATCAAATGTCAGGCTTATGCTGATGATGAAGTCATTATAGCCAGAGGGAGGTTAGAGAAGACTCTGTGTGATATCATCGAATGGGGGCTAAAAATTACTAAAGAGTGCTGCTGGGCTAAATCTAAATCCGGCTAAAAACACCAGGTACTATCATTCACACTGAAACACAAACTGGAACGACTAGAACAAATTAGTCTGTCAGGCACAATACTGGCTCCACTAAAAGAGGCAAAATATCTAGGAGTTAGCTTAGACTAGACAGCAAACTCATCTCGAAACGACACACAGAAGAGATCACCGGGAAGGCGACGCGTGGTTTAGTGATTTGTAGAAGCTTAGGGCTGCAGTCCAAGCATCTTATGATGAATGTACATAGCTATTGTTGGAACAAAAATTACATACACACCGTATAGCATGGTCCAAAGGAAGCATGAGAGACAGTCAAGAAATGTCAAAAGTCGGCATGCCTCTGTATCACAGAGGCCATGACAACTTGCCCAACTACCGCCATAGAGGTGTTTTTGGAGCTGACTTCATTGCATCTGGTGGTAGCAGAATGACAAAAGAAGGGATAGGAAAAGACAGGCGCATTACACGGCGCCAATTCAATGCACTAGTCAAACAGCTTCCACGCCTGGCCATTCCGAAGGATGACACGATCAGGAAATTCAACTGCCAAAAGGAGTTTACCACTAAGCTCAGCCCCAAAAAAGACTGGAGCAATGAATCCTTAGTCCATAGACTGAGCAGCAATACGGTGAAATGGTATACAGATGGATCAAGGACTGATGAAGAAACAGGAGCAGGAGTAATTGGACCCCGGGCAGAGTACTACGAACCCATGGGCAAACGCACCAGCTTATCTCAAGCAGAAGTCTGTGCCATAGACGGCTGAGCTCAGATAAGTCTTGTCAGGAATTATACCAACTGCGACATACCAGTAACGTCGGACAGTCGTGCCTAGTCACTAGACTCCTACATCATCAAATCCAAGCTTAAAAGTTGAGCACGAGAAACATACTCTGAATCCAAACGGGGATAGAAGAAAATAAAATGGCCGACTCCCTAGCTAGTAAAGGAAGATCGGCACCTTTCAGTGCATGAGTTTATTGTCTCAGTAAATTTACAATGTACAATACAATAAAAGACTGCTTCCCAACGACCCAACATGGAGTTATCTCTCCAATGCTGGATAAAACCTTGAAGCTGTAGAAGAGAGTCCATGTGAGACGTCGTCAATTAATTCTTGATTACATAAAAGTCAATAGAGAATCTGCGAAGTCTAGAGGCTTTTCTGCAGCTTTCACAAGCCCCGAACCATAGAGAAGAACTCAGGAAACTAGAAAGAAGGAGCCGGGGCGATAGCTGGAACAACGCTCATGGTATGAAGCAGATAAAGAAACTCTTGGGTCAACATAACTGGAAGAGGTTTGAGGCCGAAGAACAACCTCCGTATCCTAACAGGCTTCCTAACAGGGCACTGTAGACTCAGGGATCACCTAAGGAACCTAGGAGCATCAGAAAAGGTCTCTGCCGATTCTGCAGAGAATCTAATGAATTCCCTGAAATACTGGGATTTTGTGAGGGACTTGCCCACAACGAGGAAGAATTGAAGGCACTAGAGCCAGCTCTCATTCTCGGATTCCTAAAGGAGACTGGCTTAGACAGAATACTCTAGAATAAATCTCTTGCGTCTTTGCCCAAAAGGAGTTTAAAAAGAGCTATATGAGAGGGGAAGGAAGCAATTGTATGAATAGGGGGCACAGTAGATCTTTACGTTGCGGTGTAATTTACCCTTATTTACCCTAATAATAATAATTCACGGCTCCCCATGTTTCGAGTCACTGACAATGCTCGAAGAGTAATCGTGCCGAGAAGAAGCTTCTCAAACTTCGCCGTTCGTAGCCGACATTAAACTGCAGGTCCCACCTACTCGTGAAAGGACAACAGCACGCATAACACATGTGTTTGCTGTGGACGATAACGACCACGTCTACATCGCACTTTGGCGCCAATATATGATAAAGTACAGACAAATAGGGCCGAGATTTACTCTGAATCAGGGAGGTTCACTTCGAAGACCGCCATATGTGACAGTCCCATCCCGCGAGTGGTGCTCGGGCTTTTATTGAATAAGACTAGTGTAGAGGGGAATAACTTGACAAAAACCCCAATTCCAAGTGTGAACTACCGTGCCTAGGAAAGACGGACATTTTGTTAGTGTGACACTTAACGGTCAACTCCGCACATTTGAGCCAATCCGGTTGTAATTTAAATCCCCCCACTGTATAAATGGGGTTAGTAAAGTGCGAGGTCTTTTTCTCCTTAAAATGAGAGACATGAGAGGCCCCCAAAAAAACCGACTTGGAAACCCATTTGACGGAGGAGACCATTCTCATACGATCATCATCCACTGCTAGGAAAACTTCGGAAGTACCTGCTGGCGTAGCGTTAATGTGAGCTTAGCTGACCTAACAATAGTTGGTGATGACATCTGCACGGTTGCCAGCTCAATCAAATTCTCGGCATCGTGTGTTTTGCCTACGCAGCAAAATCCACATCTACAGAAACAGACGATACGTAGACTAAATGGAGCAATAACTTCCCGGCTTCAAAGGGCACAAAGGTCCCCTTGACTAGAGGGGACGATCAAGGACCAGACATTGACTGCCTCCTGCGCCATAACTTGGTCTATCCAAGAGCGGAGCAGTCTATAGGAGATAGTCCTGCTTGTCTTACATCCTCGACGATGTGCTCCCTATACCGGAGATTCGGTTGTCCTCTCGAACCAGGAGGCTCTGAGTCGAAGCCCTCTGAACTGAAACATCGTCAACACAGTCAATGAATTTTTGCCTTTCCCCGACTAGATCTACATCTTGGTAAAGCTCATAGAATTCGTCGTCAGTTCCTTATTGGAAAGCCCGATATTTACCAATAACCCACAGGGGACCCATTATGAAATACGACTACATCAAGTGTGTAGCTTGACACATGTACAGCGTCTTACGAGGGCCGAGCCCCACAAACCCTTCGTTGTCGATTCAAGTCAGTTAACCTCTTATTTTGCTGTGAAATGTGCCTAATTTGGACTTCGAATGTTCACAAACAGTAAATGTGGCCTCAAATCGATCACGCAAGTCAAAGGTACTAGATCTGCAAAACTGTCCATCCCCTCCGTTTGTCCATAATAACAAGAAGCATCTGACCAGCATCTTGAATGCAAATGCATTCAAATTCAGGTCGAATTCAATTCCAGAAGCCCTTCAATCATCCGCATTGCAACACCTCGCAACATTACTCAACATCGCATCCAATCGAATCTATCTCACGTCGTGTGCCCCATCCACTAATTCAGCGTCATAAATCAGAATTGCAGCAACTCGGACTCAAGTTACCTCGATCAATTAACGGGCGCCGCTAACCCCAAAGCGAGCCATCAACGATGCTAATGCGTGTTGGGCAACCTCTGGGACAAATGCAATAAACTCGAACAAAAAAAAATCGATTAACAGTCGTGACCAGTAATTCCGGAACGCAGCTCTGCTCCAAAATAAACAACCGAGCCGATGCCTTGACAGAGCATTCGACTGCTCAGCGATCGGTAACGGCCGTCAGAAACCAGTCGGGCCCCGTAACGGTCGCGAAATACCTCGTCGATGAGTGTCGCGCGAACTATTCGACAGCATTACCATAAGGTGACGACTGAATACGCTCGCTAACCGGCCAGCCACTCCTCCGATCTTGTCGCCTAGCGCTCGTATGTGTCACTCGGGTCTTATGGGGGTCCTCTGAGTGGTTACCTCGCCAGCACCTGTTTCCGTCGTCGTCGCACCGACTCCAAGGAGGCCATGCCGCCAAGGATACAAATATTTACATCCATCCACAATGGTTTTATCATCGGAATCGAGCTCTGTCGATAAAGTGCCGACAGGTGAGCGGAGAGATGCACCGGCACCGGCACTCGGCCCCGGAGTGCGCAGGTAGACGCAGAACGAAGTCAACGTCACGTCAATGTGGACCACTTAGGGTGTGGATTGACTCATCTAACAATGTTTTCACAGTCGCTATGCAGATAAGGCCTTGTTTCGGGCGTTGGATCACGACGCTACAGGTGCAGCCGCGAACGTCGTCGACCGAGTGCGGGTCAGTGGAAGTCGGCTCGCTTTTGAACCTGACATAATTGGCCCCCGCGAGATGTAATTTTGGTTTGATGTTTTTTCGTTTTTTGCGTGTTTCATGCGCGGAGTGGGGAAACATTTGCATAATGCGATGGCTTGACACGTTTAAAGTGAAAAATTTATGAGATCTCGACCGCGGCCCTCTTTCGGGTGAGATGAGGTAATAAGTAGCGGACAAGTAACGAGTCCATAATTGCGGGGTGAATGCAAAATACTGTTTTCGACAACTTCCTGAGGCTGGATGTGATAAAAAGAAAATTAACAACTTGTGGTATAAGTGATTTTGTGTGTCCTGGAGCTCGTGTTACATGAAACGACACAGTCTGCCAATTTACTTCAGTCGGCCTGTGAGAGGACCGACATCTTTCAGGCAAGTTACCTTACATTTGAGTGATTAGGATTTGTTGACAGCGCCCAATGTCGTGTCATGTCGGCAAAGAAATGTCAAACAGTTGAGACGCGAAATAAACTCTTATTTAACACCCCGTTTAAAACCACTTACATTTGCCTTCTGTTCACCAGATATTTTGTATTTTATGACACGTTATCTGTCCTGACCTAGTTACACGTTATCTGTCCTGACCTAGTTACAAGAGAAAAAAAATTGTCAAAAGTCATTGAACAGGTCCCAAATCTCACAGGGACTCAATTGGCGTATATATCGCATCGCTTGACGCAAGCATACCCTTGGCACAGATCTCCCGGTCAATGGCTCTGTTCGTGTAGCAAGGAAACTTAAGTGGAGTTTACCTCACGAGTAGCATATGGTAGCTACTATATTTTTGCTACATGGCCCTCATCCGGCCAATGCTCACCCATGCCTGTCCCGTGTGGTTCAACGTGGCTTGATGGAAAAAATTTGGTTGCTTGAGAGGGCTTGTCTTAGGGCTTTACCTTCGCCTTGATCGAACTCCAGAGTCCCAGTACAGAAAATGCTATTACAACAATAGAGCCAGCCTGATAAGAGTGGAACATTTCTTCGGTGAAGTTGATTCGAGGTCACACTGCTAGAGCGATGAACTCGACTAGAACAACCTGAATTCTGGGGCTTAGATTAGGATAGCGAAGGGGACTGCTAGTGAACTCGCCAGTACACTTGGTCCATTGTGATATCCACAGTCAGACTACTACCACTGATCGACCACTCCAGTGATAGTGCCGCTAATTTAATGCCAACGGCAAATTGTGACTCGACAAGATTTGAAACCCAGAGAAAAGCGTATTAAATCTGATTTCACTGGGATTCGAACCGGGGACCCCACTAACCAAGGGCGGGCACTTAACCAACCGCGCCATCTATTCGTTTTTTCTGAGGTTTACTACTCACGAGAGGGTACGTCAAAACGGCTTTGTCCCCCCAGAAGTTTTCCTCCATTTGGACAAGCAAGGTGATACAAGACGTACATGCGGTACCACTCATCTATCACATCGCCAGATCAACTGTGGATGGGCGATTCAATCACGACCGCTCCGTCGCACAACGTGCTGAGGAAGGTTTCCTACGGTAAGCAACTTTCGAATAGAATCAAAATTAGAATCGAGTTACATTGCTGGCCCCCAAGTAAGTAAAAAATGACACTATCCGACAAAAGTAAACCTGCGCCTACAGGAATTTGCAAGGCATTCGTTATATCGAGCGGAAAATTGTCAAACCATTCGTTATATAGAAACAGTAAGGGGAAAAAATTCCATTCGTTATTTTGGAAATTCGTTGTATAGAACATTCGGTATACTGGCATATCTATATGGTTTCCCATAGTCACACGAACACACTCCACCAACTTGGAGGCGTCGGATACTCTTACTATATGTTGGAAGCTAGTTTAAAGTGGTTTAAGTTATTTTATGTTAGTATTTATGTTTTAATTAAAAATATTCGGTAGTTGAGTTTTTGTTTTTAAATTGTTTTACTTTCAATTTCTCAAATGATAATTAATAAATAATTGATTGCACGCGTTGGATAAGTCGAAAGACATAGAATAAGGTTAAGATTAGCTTAGAGCGCCCGCTGAGGGCCAGTAAGCAAGTTTTAAGCATTTTTGTCCAGTAATTAAGCTTTTTATGAATTTTTAAAAATAAAAATGAATTTAAATGAAAAATGCAATGTATGGCAGCTCCGATGTTTGGCCAAGTTTTAGACGACAGCCTGTCCCTTTGTAAAGTTTTGTACAAGCAACCCCAGTATTGAATTATCCTTGTATACATTTTGTTGGATTAAATAATGAGCTTAATAATGTAAACTGGGTTAATGAATTTTCCAATTTAAATTTAACACCTAAGACATGCTTTCACGAAGCTCGTTTCCGTTTCTCTGTCAAAGATGCGCGCATCGTGTAAGCCGCCTTGGTATAATAAACAATTATCAAACCTCAAGAAATAAAAAAATAAAGCATTCAAGAAATTTAAAAACTCTAATAATCCTTCTGGTTATGAGTCATTTAGGAAGTTACGTAAAGACTTTTTCGTCCTGAATAAGTTTCTTTACAAACAACACATTCTCTCTGTAGAAAATAATACAACTCGTGATAGCAAATCTTTTTGGAAATACATTAACTCCAAAATTAAATCCGAAGAAACCTCCGAGAACATTGAATCTACTCTCGAATTATTTGCGAAATTCTTTCAATCCATCTTTTCCTTTTCCAATCCTAACAAAATTACTTGCAATAACCTGCCTAGCTCAGCAGACATCGGATCCTTAGCTTTGAATTCGAGTGATGTCTCTCTTGCACTCAAAAATTTAAAGCCAAGATTTAATAGTGGATTAGACGGAATTCCAGCATTTATCCTCAAACACTGGCAGTCCTCTATTACTCATTTTTAACCGCTCCTTGACGACTGGAAAGAATCATTTCTCGTCTCCATTCACAAATCGGTTTCTAAGAACAACATCAAAAATGATTGAGGAATCTGCAAGCTTTCGGCAATACCTAAACTTTCAATAATTAAGGAGCACATATCAGATGCACAACATGGATTTGTATCCGGTCGTTCAACCTCCACCAATCTGTCAAAATACTCTCCCCTCGTGATTAATGAGATGGAAAAAAATAATCAGGTCGATGCTATCTATGCAGACTTCTCTAAAGCTTTTCACTCCGTCAACCACTCACTGTTGATTAACAAACTCAAAATTTACGGATTTCACTCTCAGTTCCTCTGCTGGATATCCTCTTTTCTTGTAAGCCGAACGCAAAGAGTAAAAATCGGAAACTCGTTGCATAGGATAGTAAAATGTAGTTCGGGTGTACCACAAGGTAGGCATTTAGGACCTCTTTTATTTACAATCTTCATTGATGATATTATTCGATCGGTTAATCACGACATGAACATTTTCGGGAGCATACAAAATATTAATGATTGTTTGAACATATTTGATTGGTGCATAAATAACGATTTATATCTTAATCTAAAAAAATGCCACTCCAAATAGTTTGCGAAATCAGTATATCCTCTGCAGTTATTCCATTGGGTCTGCTGCTCTTTTTATGTTAAGCATTTGGGAGTCATACTGAACTCATCATTCTCATATCACGCACTCACTTCCCATATTTTATCAAAAGCCAATTCAGCACACCAAAGGATTTACTAATCCATTCGCCTTGTTATCACTTTACATTTCCTTGGGAAGGCCCTTTCTTGAATATGCAGTCTGCTAGTCTGGAAGCCCGCCTTCACTACATTTTCCGATCGTATCGAAAAAAGTACAAAAGCGATACACTAAATATATTTTCTTTAAGACGCATTGGGATCTTCACCCGAGCTATAAGGCTAGGTGCCAGCTGCTTGGCATAAAATCCCTAACAACTGGACGCATTATTGATGACGTAATGTTTGTTAAGGATATACTCTCCTACCTTCTTTTGATTAATTCTTATTTGCCTGCTAGATCACTTCGAACTCGGCAAATATTGTTCATGAGATCTCAAAACCCAGAATATGGGATACATGAGCCACTCACAAGGATAAGCGGAGGCTTTAATGAATATGCACAACACTTGGATCTGCCTGGTAACTGATTGAATTTTAAAAGTACACTCTTAAGCCTGTTAACATTTTAATTGCTATTTTTTATAAATTGAATTTCCTCAAAAAATATTGTATAGTCCGTCCATCGACGAATTTGACGAAAAAGTTGACGGTTATTCATGAATTTTTGACAGTTATTCACGAAATAACGTAAGTGCCGTTCTCTTATTGGTCAATTTGGCTTTAGAAAACGTTATAAAAAATGGTTGTCAAACATTTTAAGGGGCAAGAGAGGCAGAAGTTGTGCATCTCTATCATACCTCATTTCTGCTTTATGATATCTGTTAGCACACATGTAGCTTGTAGATTGAATAAATAAATTAAAATGTCCAGAATGCCAATTCGTGCAACGATTTTCCAGCGGATTGAAGAACAGGGAGAAAATTTGGCCGGAATCATGATGTGAAGGGCTTAAATTGGAAATTCATTTGACTCCACGGCACAGTCCCAGATGCATAAATAACCACCAAGCAAAGTGCTGAGTTCCCAATTATCCACGCAGATCTCAAGCTAAGACCGTCCATCCATTTAAGGCTCTTGATCCACCAAAGAGCATGCCATCCACCCCTCTCGGTCTCAATCCTCTTTGATGACTCCCAGAGCACTACACACTGAAAAGCGTTACAAATTCTAAGCCCTTTCAACGGCCAAATAGACACATGCATCATCTCTCGCGTACAAATTGCCCTCCCGCCAGCACTCGACAAGATTAATTACAGATCTCGAGTGAATTCGAAAATAAATTTCAACAAACAATCCGACATCGCAGCACAACAAACCGTTTCCCATAGTCACACGAACACACTACACCCATTCGGAGGCGTCGGATACTCTCGTTGAGAAGCCGAGCCAACTAAGCCGTCAGCTTATTCTGTCAAAATCTCGAAGGAGGTCTGTGCGGCCGCAGCCGCAGCCGTCCTCCGGTTGGTGCTGCTCGTATATCGAGCCATTCTCACACGCATTCCTCGGATGACATGAAAAATGCTGAATATGAACTTCAATCTGTCCCCCAAACCCCCGCCCTGGCTACCCCCGTGTCACGTACATCGTCAAATTGTTAATTATTAGCCCGAAGATCCCCTCAAATGGATAGGCGCTCTCCAGGAATACTCAAGTTTTATGCGTTTTCCAAGTACCATTACCCAACGACCACCACATTGCTTCTGTGCGCCGCGCGGGAGAGAGTGATGGCGGCGGGGGGCAGCAGATCAACAGATCGGTAGATCGGTGGATTGGAGAACCGAGAAATGTATCGAGAACTATTTCATTTCAATTGTTGATGGGCAACCGCAATCCATCCATCAGATGGCTGCAAGGGCTCGCTGGAAACGAAGAATTCTTCGGAAAGAGATAATTTTCTTCAAAAATAAATAAAAATGCGAGTAAATCGTTTCCCTGTATGTGCGCCCGTGTCGGGTGTTGGCTGGATGCTTGCATGGCAAATGGTAAATTGTGGTGGCGTGCAGCGCATTCGAATTGACGCGACGACACGATACGATACTACGACACCGCATTCCTTGGGTTGTAGGCAAAATTATGGCATTTATCAAACGGCTGTGGTGAGGGCATTCGAAAGATGTCGCTACATTGGCACGCATTTCTTGTGTTCGGCCAATCCGTCACGACCGCGTGCGTCGTCGTGCCGACTCGAGGAAGGAATCAATTTCTGCCGATTGTTTCGGCGATCGTTGAACTGCTGACAGCATGTCGCCTAATGGAAGTGAATTTGAATATGAATTGACGTAAATCCTGTGACTTGATGGAGGGGCGCTTGCAGGCGACGAACAAGGCTTTTGGCGTGGGCTGTGTAATCCATCACACACACATGCTTCTGGTGTCAAATGAATGCCTGCACGTCTCTCGAGATTACGAGTAAATCCACGAAGTGGCGCTGAATGTGAGATCTTCCGCTCACGACTCACTGCCGCGTTGTTTAGAGGATAATCCTTGAGAGCAGCACTTGTAAGCTAGACATCCAGACGTACGAGGAAACGTATGTTTGGGAACTCACTAGGGAGTTCTCGAACGACGTGTTCAGCCGATTATTCAGGATACGGACGAATGTACTGGTGACGACAACGATTTGTCCAATTTTCCGGTTGAATGTGAGGTCCCTTAGCCGACCACGTACAGCCGAAGAACTCGCAGAGGCCCTGGGGTGCTTAAAAGTAGACAATTCCTGGGATTAGGCGGACGAGAGGAGCATTCTTAGTTGATGCTCCTCTTAGTCGAAAACGCTTTTCGGAACCGGATAAACAACGTCTTCCTTCCAGCATCAGGACATACGGCCACAAACCGAAATCGAGTGCGCGCTGGAGTTCCGTCTGGGACGATGTGAGGGTAACTACGTCAACAGTCAGTTAGTGGCGTCCCATTGAAGCAGGTGGAGAAGTTCAAGTATCTCGGGCTGTACCTCACTGATAAAGTACCTCTCCTGCCAAGGCGGAAGCCAAGAGTGGTTACACGCATACGGTGGGAGAAACTACAGAACAGTGAGTTGCAGCGCATTCGAATTGACGCGACGACACGATACGATACTACGACACCGCATTCCTTGGGTTGTAGGCAAAATTATGGCATTTATCAAACGGCTGTGGTGAGGGCATTCGAAAGATGTCGCTACATTGGCACGCATTTCTTGTGTTCGGCCAATCCGTCACGACCGCGTGCGTCGTCGTGCCGACTCGAGGAAGGAATCAATTTCTGCCGATTGTTTCGGCGATCGTTGAACTGCTGACAGCATGTCGCCTAATGGAAGTGAATTTGAATATGAATTGACGTAAATCCTGTGACTTGATGGAGGGGCGCTTGCAGGCGACGAACAAGGCTTTTGGCGTGGGCTGTGTAATCCATCACACACACATGCTTCTGGTGTCAAATGAATGCCTGCACGTCTCTCGAGATTACGAGTAAATCCACGAAGTGGCGCTGAATGTGAGATCTTCCGCTCACGACTCACTGCCGCGTTGTTTAGAGGATAATCCTTGAGAGCAGCACTTGTAAGCTAGACATCCAGACGTACGAGGAAACGTATGTTTGGGAACTCACTAGGGAGTTCTCGAACGACGTGTTCAGCCGATTATTCAGGATACGGACGAATGTACTGGTGACGACAACGATTTGTCCAATTTTCCGGTTGAATGTGAGGTCCCTTAGCCGACCACGTACAGCCGAAGAACTCGCAGAGGCCCTGGGGTGCTTAAAAGTAGACAATTCCTGGGATTAGGCGGACGAGAGGAGCATTCTTAGTTGATGCTCCTCTTAGTCGAAAACGCTTTTCGGAACCGGATAAACAACGTCTTCCTTCCAGCATCAGGACATACGGCCACAAACCGAAATCGAGTGCGCGCTGGAGTTCCGTCTGGGACGATGTGAGGGTAACTACGTCAACAGTCAGTTAGTGGCGTCCCATTGAAGCAGGTGGAGAAGTTCAAGTATCTCGGGCTGTACCTCACTGATAAAGTACCTCTCCTGCCAAGGCGGAAGCCAAGAGTGGTTACACGCATACGGTGGGAGAAACTACAGAACAGTGAGTTGCGGCTAAATTTTGCGCGGCACATATCTGAAAGGTTTGAGCGACTTTCAACGCACACGATGCACACGATGGAACAGCAGAGGCAGAATGGCCTCTGCACGGGATGCTTGTAAACGGCTGGTGGTGAGAGACCTACAGAGACTGGACTCTCTTGGGGTACTCTGCTTCTCGTGACCGGGAGACTGAGGCACGAAGAGCTTGCACATTGGCTGTGCGAGCAGCCAAAGAGCACTCTTGGAAGCAGTTCGGCGAGAAGTTGGAAAGCGACCAAGGTGTCCTGGCAAACCATTCGAAATTGAACATCACCGAAGGAGTCAAATCCAGAGATTGTGTGTTGCCTTCCAATGAGGTGAACATCTTACGCAAATGGAGCGAGCACTTTTTGGAGCTGCTCCATCCCGAACAGGGCTGGCAGACCTGTAGTCTTGAGTGGGGCGGGGAATAGTCCAACGGTGGAGGAAGTCATTTTGGCGACAGAATCGCAAAAAGTTGGCAAATCCGCCGGTATAGAAGAAATCCTGCCAGATATGCTTAACGCAATGGCTAAAGAGGGAGTTTTATGGCTCTCTCGTGACATTAAAGTGGACTGGGAACGTGGTGAGTCACCTGGCGATTGGCAAACTGGGGTGATTGTCAAACTTTTCAAGAAGGGGGATTTTTTACTCCACCTACAGGCGCATGTCTCTCTTAAGTCTCCCCAGGAAAGTCCAAGCTAAGGTGTTGGAAGCGCGTTCTAGAGCTTTGGTCGAGCCCAGGATAGGGAATGAACAGTGCGGTAGAAGTACAACCGACCAGCTTTTCACTCTAAGACTGGTTCTTGAGAAGGCTTGGGAGTATGCCAAGCCCATCCACAGTTGGTTGGTCGATTTAGAAAAGGCATACGTCCGAGTTTACGAGACTGATGGTCATCTTCTGAGGATCATTCAGTCTCTATACACAAACTGTAGCAGCTGTGTTCGGGTAAACGGTTCTAAATCAACACATCCACCTTGAGCGTTGGACTTCGCCAAGGGTGCGTCTTGTTACCTCTTCTTTTCCTTGTAAATATGGAGTGGATGTTGCAGCGCAGCCGAGGCGAGTAATGTTTCACTTTACGAGAGTTGAGTGTAAGTTATCTTCTTCTTGCAGATGACTTAGTGATCCTTACATCTTCCTAGACGGAACTTCAGCGCGCACTCTATAGTGTATGTGGCCGTATGTGCTGATGCTGGAATGTAGACAAATTGGCGGTTATGGTCATCTCCCTGTTCAATTCACTCTACAGGTTAGTGGCAGGTGGAGAAGCTTAAGTATCTCGGGGACTTTTTCAGGAGTGATGGAAGGAGTAATGCTGAGCTTTCCTGTAGGATTGGTCAAGCTGGGTCCATCTAGAAACAGCTTCGTAGATCTGTGATCAGAACGGCCGAGCTTGGGGTCAAAGCCAAGTTAGCGGGTTTCAACTCAGTATTTATTCCAACTCTCACCCAGATTTGGGTAATGCCCGAAAGAGGCTACTGGCTTCTGAGATGAGATTTAGCCAGGATAGTGTGAGAAACACGGCAGTGCCCGAGCTGCTTCTTAGAACGCAGAGGGCTATGCTCCGGTGGATTGGTCACATGGCAAGAATGTCTCTTTCATCACGACTTCCGAGGCGGGCCTTGAATGCGATTCCATCAGGTAGGCGACCGTTTGGCAGAACCAGGACGAGGTGGTTGAACCAAGTCCAAAAATTTACCGGACATACCCCCTGATGAGCTAGAGTCGATGGCGGAGGATCGAGTTGCCTGGAGATCTCTCGTGCGTGGTTTGGAAGATGTTGATGATGATGATAAGCAACGTCTTAAAAAAATAGGAGAATTGAATCTCAGTTAGGCAACTACAGTGCGGGAAGGCGAGTTTTCAGAGGTCCACCTCAGGGGGAGTCCTGTCTCCCCTTCTCTGGATTTTAGCAGCTGATGATATACTCAAGAGGTTGAGGGTGACATGATGTAATCCCATAGCCTTTGCACTGGCATATCACAGGCATTGCACTGGCTATCACAGGCAAATTCCCACACATCATCAGTGGCGTGATGGAATGAACCCCGAGACTTCGCCAAATGCACCGACAGTGTTGGACTCGATGTCATTCCGTCCACGACTGAGCTGCTGCTGTTTACCAGCAGATTTTCTCCATCACTCCATCGAAGCTTAAATATATGTGATCATTTGAGAGAGAGATCTCATTGTCGTCTCATTCGCGTTCTTCCCTTCTGAGGGCGTAGTAAAAGATCTCATTGCCCCGCTCAATGTGACTGGAATTGGATGTTGTCCTTCTTCGTGGCCAAGTCCAACAGTTCAGTACCCCATATACAGACCGTCAAGGCGACGTCGAACGTCGATCAAATCGCGAAATCAAACAAAAGATTAGTCGACTCCGTCTATTCTCATTCGATTCGCATTGAGCTCGTTCAGCACAACACCCTGCTGGTGACTCGAGCGCCAGAGAGAGCGGGACATGTGGCCTGAGCTGATGGCATCATCACAAGAGCTACACTCGAGGGCTATGTAAAAGTGACTAGATATCCGACAAATATTGTGTGCAAATCGTTGCTCTTGCCCAAGACTGTAACTCCGCATCGAGGTGCTGGCCTAAATGTTCCCCAAAAAGTGGCAGACGATGTTCCAAAATTCTCTCAGTGTGTCGAAAATTTGTGAAAGAGTGAGTAAACGAAAACCGCCACATTTGCAGTCAGCCCGCAGCTCCGTGGACTAAGGAAAGCGACATCGTTTGTTGCGAGCATCTACCGAAATTCAGTTGTTAGCCTATGAACCGCCTCTGTGCCTCTGTGCCACCTCCAACCCACACCCGAGCGGACACTGACGAGAAAACCAGAGTCAAACCCGATGACATATTCCCATGGCAACTCTCTGTGCCTCTGTGCAACCTCCAACCCACACCCGAGCGGACACTGACAAGAAAACCTCAGCAAAACCCGATGACATATTCCTCCCATGGCAACTGCTGACGCGTACCGTAGCGTCGTCAATCTAAGGCAGGCTTGAGGTGGGCGCCCTAATCATCCCCTGTCCGCAGCCCCAATTACAAATAAGGTGACATAGTCAGGCGGCCATAAAGGCTCTGGAACCACCATCGATTGGTTCCAAGATGGTAAAACTCTGCCGCCTGTCTCTAAGGGAGATAGGGAGATGCAACCTCATCCTGTGTCCCTGGAGTACCAGAATCCCAAACAGAATCCGAATCTCCCGTCAACCTTTCCTGCACGAACCAACCGCCAATCTGATGTCCGGCTTCGAGTCTTGCGTCAGCAAAGTTTTATGCGGTCCAGGTCCAAACGGCTGATCTGCGCCGAATCGACATTTCTGGGTCTTCTTCGATTCTGCTTCTAACGGAAACTGCGTCGTGCCACATATGTTCGCAGCTCTCAATGCGCTTTTGAATTCCATCGCCAAACGGACTGACAGAGTGAAATAAATTCCAAATGGGGCATATCATCCGAATTTCGGTTTTGTCACCACGGCGAGCAGTCGAAAAAGCGACTCTTCTCTCCAATCTACCGTAAGCCGCTTTGCATAAGCGGCGCGCGGCTGAATGTTCCCCGAAAAGACAACACAGCCCACAACCAAAATCGGGGTTAACAAAAGAATTAATTCGCTTTCGTCAGCCCCACCGCCGGGGCATTATTTTGCAGAACCCGAAACTGTCACGGTTAGAAAGTGAACATTTGAATAAGAAATTAATAATCCTCGCCTCGCCGACGGCCAGCAAAAAATATCCGAAAGTTCACACGAAGCGCAGCGTCAGCGGAGAGATCCTCGTTTTCTGGTTCACCGGGCACACGATTTCCGGCTAATTGATGTCGACGAAATCTCGTCCAATTTGCACCACATTACGAAGCGCTGCATCGCGAATCAATCAACCTCCCCGGCGCCGCCGCCGCCGCCATTCAAGTTGATTGTTTGAGAAAAGCGCAGAAACGATTTTCACAACGTTTCTCCAGCTGATCTCGCCCCTGTCTCGGGTGTGCGGCGGCGCTGCTCTCACGTATATTTGGTCGGGAGTTCAAAGACCATCCACCAGCACTCACCACCATGTGGACCAGGTTGCCAGTGTTGAGTGTGGTCTGGGAAAGGAAAGGCCTCTCCGATCGAGCTGGAAAAACGGGCAGATCGCAGTCCAAGCAATTTCATAATCAAATCACAATCCAATCCAATCACCAGAACCTGTTTCACAGTGATACCAAAAAGTTATGAATCGCGAATTCCAGACAACTTCATCACGCTCCGCCGCGCCGATGCGGGGAGTACCGCCTGACCTCTGCGGCCGCTACCTGTGCGCATACGATTTGTCCACACAACGCCTTCGTCTTATTCATTGCACCGCACTGGCCACGTCAGCGTTGGTCGAGTGAATGGAATTTCTGAGGTTCGCATGGTTTGCGCATGCACCTTGCGGATCGGGCTGACATTTGAAGCCCACCGACCGGCACCGAGCGCGACTGTGTCGGTGGCAGCACGGTGTAACGACCTACTTGGGGAATTTAAATGAGATTAGTTGAAGCCGCTTGCGGATCGTGAGCAACCAGCGCGCCGATGCTGGCTGCAGCGGAGTGGAATGCACGCGAGATTCATTGTGCTCGTACTTCACTATCTCACGGCTCGAGATACGTATGAATTCTCAATTAATCTGCAACGGATTTCGTTTAATTTTGACGATTAGAGTGGTCCTTCGGCGGTGGCGTGCTGATGTCAAGTTGCAGCAGAAATCCCCCCGTGGCTGGGAGGGAGGATTAGAGGCGAGGCGCTGTGCGAGTAGGTGGTGCGGTGCAAGTAACCACACCGAGTGGCAATGTGTCGCCGCCAAATTATGGGTAGCGTATGCAAATGCGCTTAGCTACTGGCGTTGGTGAGTAAGTATCGACAGAAGCTAAGCCCACACGCAGACGCCACCCCTCCCAGTGGTGACAGTTTCGTGTGGAGCGTTGTGAACTGGCTTGAGCTCGCCTGGCGAACTTGTTCTTTGACTGCGTTGAGTTGTTATTGGCGAGCAGTGAACGACGTTCGTCTGGGCCTGGTGCAGATTCAGCAGAAGGCGACGATGATGAGTTCTCCATTTAATTGTGACAAGTTGACACACGTTTTGAATGAAACACAGTCGGCACTACACACAGCTCAGGATCAGTCTAGGGGCTGACTTGAGAAGGCAGAAAGACCACAGCTCTAGCCAGAAAGGCAGCTGAACGTGCGTACCTGGATGCAGCTGGCAGCAAACCGTGCTGGATGGAGGGGTATGTTTGCTGAGGCCCAGGTCCACCCAGGTTCAGCAACATATACGGCCTTCCAAAGTAAATCCATCCAACTCATGAACCCCATCAGTCGATTGCTTGGGTAGACTGTAGTTGTCGTCCTCCTCGAAGGAGAGTCGCACTCAGTCAGTCAGTTTATCGCTTATCGTCCCTCGAGAACCAATTGCAGCATCCACTCCACGCACAGACCACTAACCACGGCTTAATTAAAAGGCACGAGCGTGCTGACTACCATCGCCAAGCCGCACCGATTATGTCACTAATTGCAAACTCAGTGAGCCATTTCATTGAGCCTGGCAACTGCTGCGACAGGTTTGATTGAACACGTTCAGTACCGGTCCCCCTAAAGAGGTCGAAAGCAATTGCAGGCGGCCAGCGAAGAACAAGTTCCCCGCTACCGGCTGACAATAGGCGTCCCCGTCAAGGCCCATTTGCATACAAAAGCCTCTGAGGAACTACACACCATGTTATGGGAAAATCAATTTTTCTCCACTCCAAATCACGGGCATAAAGCGGAAATGTCCCTTTCCAATTAATTACCACGAGCGATAGTCATAACAATACGGCCACGGCCACGGCCCACGCGGCTAATTTGTCGTGTTTGTCTCTACCCGAGTATCTGGAAGGGTATCTCAACTAATTTTTCTCAATGAATCCAAATTTATTCACGGGATGAACGATGCTGCAGACCGCCCCAATCACCTGTGCGCGCAGACGCAGCGGAGGAGTCGGGACGGCAACCCAGCCCAGAGTCAGACTGGTTCTGTGGTATTTTTGACACATTTACGACCGGCATCGGTTTTGCTTTTGAATTTACGACGCGAGGGTAGCGATTGCCGGTGGAGGAGAACGCCACGCCATCGGGATGGGGGCGGGTTGAAAGGTTACGAATCGTAAACACTGACCCAGTTCATAATCTGGGAAGCGCTGCTCTCCGATGTGGCGACTATCTGCGGTCCCTCAATATTTGTCATCGATTGCTGTGTCCAGAGCCATTCCAATTTATTACCTTTGGCGTGGCTGGCTTAAGTGAACTCATGGCCAGTGAACTTGGAGCAGTGAGTATCTGAGTTATGGCCGCTGGGGTTAAGTATGTGTTGAACTGCAGCAGAGATATGCGCGAGTGGCCGGGACTGCTTGGGGATTTGTTTGGGGATTTGTTTTGAATTCAGATAGATCGGGTAAAGTGGATTAATTGCTGATAAGCGGTTCGCTGGAGAATTGTCTGCGTTTCCATTTGATGCGTGTAATGGCCTCGTAACGGCATTAGTGGTGCGGTATCTTGTCTTGGAGCACATGCACTTAATTTGGGAAGGGGTGGGGTGGATGTGGTGGCTCTGAGTTGGAAGTGATTTGTATCCGGTCGGTAAGAGGATTTACGAAGAAGCAGATGCGTTTCTGGAAAGCCATCAAATTGAGTGATCCGATTTAGGAGAGAATCCAAATCATTGGCTGAGGAAACACGTGGCTTCAACCTGCATCGGTTGACACTTCCCACAAGCTCCGAGAGTGAGTGAGTCCCGACGAACTTCTGCAGGCAGGTGCAAGTGTCTCCAATCATGGGTCACTGCACACGTTTGCTGCTAAAACGAGTCGGTCTTCATGAGCTGGCAACTGCCTCATGCGTATGCAGCTTAAAATTGTTGCGTGGTAACTTAAATTTGTATGCTTTCCGTGCGTTCAAGGAAGGAGGCAAAGCACGGCCCCACGGTATAGAAAGGAACCCGCCCCAGAGGGACGGCGCGCAGTACGACCGTGACTCAGGTGGTGCACGCAAGTGGAAAGGAACCTCAGCCAACTATGCGTGCGCAACTGGAGGCAGTTAGCTAAAGATCGAGACGGCTGGAGACGCTAGTTGGTTGAGGCCCAGGTCCACCCCGCCACCTTAAGTAAGTAAATAAGGCGCTTGGAGGCACCAGACCCCAAGTTGCACTCAAGCTTGGAGCAGATATACGCCTTATAAATTAAAGCCAAATCCGAGGGGGTGAAGTATTTCTTGCTTCCATTGAGGAAACCCAAACATTTCGCAGCATTTTTGGGGACCTCAAATATGTGATCGTTGCAACTGTTGATGCACATACCAAGGGTGGAATGTTTTCCAGTTTCATGGGCACATTCACGGATAATGGCTGACTATCAAGGGTGCGCTCGAGTGACAGCAGACAGCACTGAGTTTTTGAGGCATTGAATTCCCCACTCTGTTCTTCTTTTCCCAGTTAAATATGCGGTCAAGAAAGGAATTGAATGACAAACATTACCCGAGTATCCGGGTAATTGTCGAAACGGGTATTACCCGGATAAGATACAGAGCGCTGCTAAATACCATTGTCAGGCAGAGTATTCCACTCAAACTGGACGATCATCATCATCGTCATCTTCTGACCCGCATGCTCCACTAAAGGGGTCGCGGGGGTAAGCCACGCACGAGAGATCTCCAGGCAACTCGACCCTCCGCCATCGACTCTAACTCATCAGGGGGTATGCCTGGTGAGTTTTGGACTTGGCCCAACCATCTCGTCTTGGGTCTGCCAAGCGGACGCCTACCTAATGGAATCGCATTCAACGCCCGCCACGGAAGTCGTGATGAAAGAGACATTCGTGCCACGTGACCAAACCACCGAAGCACATACGGCCACAAGCCTATAGAGATCGCGCTGGAGTTCGGTCTGGTAAGATGTGAGGATAACTAAGTCATCTGAAAGAAGAGGATGAATTACGCTTAACCCTCCCAATGTGAAGCATTCCTCGCCTCGTCTGCGCCGCAACATACAGTTCATATATAAAATGAAAAGGAGAGGTGTCAAGACGCCCGATGGACCATTGTCCGATTTAGTCTAACAAAGCTGTTGGTTCTGACGGGTTAGCCGCTGAAATTTGTAATGCACTTAATACTGGAGATTGCTAATGCGGCGCATGCACGCGTCGGAGTTAAGTCTCATAAGCAGTCTAGCTATCAAGATTCATCTACTCCCGGGCAGCCGATGAGAAGTTACACCACCACAAAGCTTTCAAAATTTGTGGGATGGTAAGATTCGGGTTGGGCGGAGGACAGAAGGGAAGAATGTCAGCAGGCCTGATCCAAAATATTCCTGAGTTCATCTGTCCAACTATAAATGGAGTTGATCTTGAACTCCCAAATACAGCAAAATATCTTAGCGCTGTATTTGAGACTCGATTCCAAACTCAAGTGGAAGGAACACTCGGAGGACCGCATAAAGAAGTGGGCCTCAATACGTGAGAACGTACTTCGGTAAAAACGTGTTGTCTCCCTGTCCATACCATCTTGACTTGCTGTTCACTGGTAAGGCGGAAGGCCTTGGAGAAGGAATATATTCGACTCTACTAACCAAGGTCCAAATATCGGCCTGCCCAGGTATAAATTGTGATCACAGAACATCCCTGACGACAGCACTGGAGCACATCCTCTTCCTCCCTCCACTCGACATATTCTGCAGCAACAGTGAAGCATTAGGCTGAGAGAGGCGGGTAGTTCGAGGAAAGACTGCAACGTTTGTCAAACGACACGGCAAATCGATAACTACTTTCTCTCTACTTAAAGGCCATGGCATCATCATTAACAGAGCGAAGATTGTTATGCCTACAGGGCATCGGTGGGATCTCCTTGGTGAGCTCGATGTCCCCTTGCAGAGCACCGGGGCATCCTGGAATCCAAGATAAAGACAAGGCAGACTTTCTGGCGAACAAGGGTTCAGAGTTGGGAGAATCTCAAAAAACCAGAAGCCGAAGCCCTGGATAGAGCCAGAACCCGATGGCTTTGCCTGAGTATTGGAGCAGCAGCAAGAGCAATTGGCCCAAGGCTAGAGGCGGTACATACACCCTCATGTTTAGTTTTGGCATCTCTGCCAAATTTGTCAGGTTACCCTGGAGAATCCTCGCTGCTCCATCAAGGCCGGTAACGAACTCACCGAGACCTTCAGCCTCAATAAGGGTTCAGTCAAGGCTTGTGATTTCTTCCTACTGAAGAAGGTCGTGCTAAACGTTAAGGCACTGCCTTTTAGAAATCCTTAAGCCGTTAACAAACGCGAATGACGTGATAAACTGCTGAAACTGTTCTGGTCGTGAACGATTCGAAAACATAGTCTATGCTGTCAGCCGAAAATGTTAACAAATCAACGACTTCAACAAAAAGTCACAGGGGACAACTATAGCTTCAGGATAGTCACGGATTTCGACTATCTCGGCACAGCGTTCAACTGGACCAAAATAAATTGCAGAATAGCAAAAGTTGAGTCTATACAAGACAAGTCAGTCCTGTTCTACGGCGCAGTGGCACGGATGATTTGAAAAGCGGCGAAGAAGTCTTTGGTTTTTGTTTGCATTGATGAACTGTACGGGCTGTACATCGACAAGAGCCTTGCTTGGCGCCTATGGATCCAACGTCGAAAGTCCATTTACAGTACATAGGCTGCTTGGCTTAGTTCGAAGAAGGAAATCAACGAACTGTATGGTCTACAGCGACAAGGGCCTTGGCTAGTGTCAAGGGACCCAGCGTCGCAAGTCCATTTACAACGCATAGGCTGCTTGAACTGACTGCGAGTCAATGAGGCCACAGAGAAGGGAGACCCGCATTTAAGGGGCGAGAAACACACCTCTGTAAAGATGGTGCAAGTTGGTCAAGTCAGATTGATTGTGGAAGTTAGAAAATGATCTGGCTAGATGAAGAGCGTGATTGTTTGAAGCCCAGACTTATCCCGAAAGCGAAGCCGAAGGAAACACAGAAATATGTGAACATTTGAAGGAGGATTCATTACAATATTGCCTAAATAAAGGTGATTTTTTAGCTATTATCTTTTTGGCAAGACTGGTTTAAACAGCTGACGCACGTTTCGTTTTTGTTTCACTGTCAAACATCTTCAGTTTGGTCTATAATTTAACCATGAATCGTCTTACAAACGAACAACGCTTGCAAATTATTGAATTTTATTATCAAAATGCGTGCTCTGGTCAGTCAGCGACGAAGCTCATTTTTGCCTCAATGGGTACGTAAATAAGCAGAATTGTCGATTTTGGAGTGAATATCAGCTAGAAGCATTGCAAGAGCTACCAATGCACCCAGAAAGAGTCACAGTTTGGTGCGGTTTATGGGCTGGTGGCATCATTGGACCGTACTTCTTCAAAGATGATGCGAATCGTAACGTAACTGTGAATGGTGAGCGCTACCGTGAGATGATATCCAACTTTTGTTTGCCCAAAATGCAAGAGCTTGACTTGCATGACATGTGGTTTCAACAAGACGGTGCCACATTCTACACAGCACGCGCAACAATGGACTTATTGAGAGGCGAGTTCGGTGAACATTTTATTTCACGTTCCGGTTAATTGGCCGCCTAGATCGTGCGATTTAACGCCCTTGAACTATCTTTTGTGGGGCTATGTTAAAGCCCATGTCTGTACAGACAAGCCCGCTTCAATTGACGCATTGGAAGACAACATTGAAGCATTTATTCGTGAGATACCGGCCGAAATGTTGGAAAGAGTATGCCAAAATTGGACTAAGCGGATGGACCATTTGAGGCGCAGTCAAGGTCAGCATTTGCATGAAATAATCTTCCAACATTAAATTATATGGACCGTACTATCGATTCAAATAAAGATTTGATGAATTTTTCTGAATTTTATGTGTTTTCTTTTTGAAAAACTTTCCTATCACCCTTTATATGTTCAACAGGGTCGGGCAGTCAAGTTTATCTAAGCTTTTCATTCCCAAGACTGTATACAAGCCTTCCCTGGATTTAATTGCTCTCTTTCCGTTTTACACGAATTAATGCAAAATTGATGTACGATACCCAATTGAGAGCATTCAGTTGTTGTTCCTAAAAAATTCTCACATAAATACGTAACTTAATCCAAGCTTCAAAAAAATGTGATCTGCCCAACTACCATCGTCCTCTCACTTGTCCTTGTGGCAAATAACTTCTGCCAACAAGAAGTCTTTCCTTTCTGGTGTCAGAAGATGTGTCTCATTACATCGAGTGACAACAAAATTGCTTCAGTTCGGCCTCTCACAGCTGCTTCCTCATTGCGCAACGTCATCGCAGCGATCGGCAAACTCAATTATCACCGAAGGACCACAACTTGTTGCGTGCATTTTCGTCGACACCATTCCTCAGATTACCGCCAGCCATCGCCCGGGCATAAGGATGCTCTCAGGGCATGCACGCACGGCACCAGCGCTTGACATCCGAAAAACCAGTCCATCCAGCAGATGTTCCTTGCTCCCATTGAAAAGAACCCCCGACCCTGGCGATGCGAAGCGACCCCAAATGCATCGTGTTCCAATCTGGCAGGCCAGAGCCGGGCATCCAGGAGAAGGAAAACCAAACAAAGCCGAGTGAAAGGAAAACATCCTTTTGGCGTGCTCAATGCGGATATGTCTTAGATGTGAATTGCGCGAGTGTGTGCGTGTGTGTGCCTGCGGTTGGGTGCAACAATCTCTTGGGGCAGATGTGCACATTCCCGTATCTCGTGTGTCCTTTTGAGATTCTCCTTTGCCTCACCTTCGTACTTCAAGGATGAGGGATGTTTACAAAGGATTTTCGATTCATCTTCTGCTGCTTGGCGGTGTTGGTGAGGTTGTGCGTTGTCTGTTGATTGAATTATCGTCAACCAGTGCACACGGCACAGCAGCTGTAATCGGATCCTGAATATAGGACGACGCAACCACCGGACGAAAACAGGGTGTAGGCACACTACTACTGATCCGCGGCGAGTGTGAATCAAGGGTGCGGCCGAGAACGTGTCGGATTTCAGTTGCCAATACATGCACGCATGTGCGTTTATTTGTGTTTTTTGTCAGAATTCTTTGGACTCGTTCGGATGAAATTTTATGAATTTCGGGTAAAAAATGGTGACTTACCTCTTCGTATGTGTTTTCCCTGTGACTTGAGCACTGGACGCTGCTTGCTATCGACCGGCGGAAGACCTCACTGAAAGACAGAGAGACAATGTGAAAAACAATGAAATGAAAAATTACTTGTAGGGAAGACTGAATTTGAAATGGATGTCGCATTAGCTTGTAACGGAGTGAGTACAATGGGAACGACTGCTGGAGTTATTGTGACAGTTTGTACCGATGTCGGATGAAATAGAGTGTGAAGAATCGAATTTAATTGGAGGAACGAGGTCAAAGTTTCTTGGTTTATGGTCACTGACTTCAACGGGACGGTGGTGAGGAGGCTTCGGTTGGCCCCCAGTGGAGGATCTAAGCGATGAGGGCATTTAGGCTCGTTTTGGGCCACTTCTTAAAACATTCTTCTTCACAAAGTAGTTCGAAACTCAAATTAAACATCTGTTGGGTGACAGTCTTGCAGAAAACACTCATCGCTCAAGGAACCGTATTATCTTATCGCAATCATTTAATGGATACCAGTCCATAGTGGCGGCCGTGGCGTTGTGGGTATGTGCGTCGACGCCTGAAACTCGTTCCCCGGTTCGATTCCCTGCCGGTACGACCAAAAATAAATTACGCCGCTCCACCTCTCTCTGGTCACTGACAATGCTCAAAGAGTAATAATTCTATAGACGAAAGCTTCTCAAACTTGGCCGTCCACAGTCACTTTAGGTCCCTTTCACTCGTGAGGGTACAATATCACGCACAACACGAGTGGTTGCTGAGAAGCTAGGCCCTGGCCCTCTACAGGCTGTAGCGCCACCCGTATTATTCCAGTCCATTTCAAGGTCGCGCATGACGGAATTTATAGAAACGAGCAATGTCTAGTTTTGGCAACCCTCCAAACTTGTCCGTTTGTGTAGGATGACGATGGATAATGCACGCTGCTTACTCAAAGCCGGTACAGACCTTACCGAGACATTTGATGTCAAAAAAGGATTCAGACAAGGCCAACATCAGAGGAACAAATTTTCAGAACTCCGTCCAAATACTCGCACAGCACGAACGCAGCGGGGTATATGGATGGTAAAGGTGGGTGAGCAAAGGTGAATTTAACGGTAAATGAGGGCAGGACCATGTAAAAGACCAAAAAGAGTCGTTGAAATGGCCGATTTTGAATGTGAACCACACCTAAACGTCAAGTTTTTTTCTGCATTTCATTTAACATTTCTCAATTTCAGACTAACTCAATTTGAACCATGGAAAAATACTCAATCGAGCAACGCGTAAAGTTAGCCAGGCTTATTATGAAAATGGGCGTTCAAATGAAAATGCATATCGTGCACTTCGTGATTTTTTCGGTCAATTTAATCGTCCAAATGTGCGTACAGTCGGAAAAATCGTGCAACAATTTGAGCAAACTGGGTCTGTAGGAGATGTGAAAACACCAGTGCTTGTTCGTACAGCTCGTACTGCAGAAAATACTGCTGCTGTTCGCGATAGTGTGGCTGAAGAGCCGTCCACCTCAACTCGTCGTCGTGCCCAACAATTGCACCTCTCACCCTCATCGTTGATGAACATTATTGCATAAAGACTTGCATTTACACACTTACAAGGTACAATTGACTCAAGAACTAAAGGCTCTTGACCATTTCAAGCGTCGTCAATGGTCAGAATGGCGACAAGACAAGACAACAGTGGATGATCCATTTTCGAAGATGGCTCTTTTGCGCGACAAATTCAATGGCCGTGTTATCTCACGTGGCGGCGATGTCAATTGGCCGACAAGATCATGTGATTTGACACCGTTGGATTTTTTTCTTTGGGGTTATTTGAAAGAAAAGGTGTAAGTCGATAAGCCAGCAACAATTCAAGAGCTAAAGGATGAGATAATTCGGCACATTAAGTTAGAACCTCAATTATGCTTCAGCGTCATCGAAGATTTGGACCATCGGATGGAGGTGTGCCGCCGAGGTCGCGGCGGCCATTTGGCCAATATTTTGATCCATACACAATTGAACCATGCCAATATTATCATAATAAAAATAAATGACTTAATAATTTGTGTTTTATTCAAAATCAACATCGGCTAAAAATTGAACCACCCTTTAAATGCAGTCAACGAGAAAGGATACCGCACACCGGCGCACAGTGGTCGCGCGGAAATAAATACCAGAAGAGCATATTCCTCTCGACCTAATTACAGGGTATAGGGTTTTCTCAATTCTACAAGTATGAGAACCTAGAATGCCAAAATTTCGTTGACTTTTTATGATCCCTTTACCTATAGCGTTAGATAAAAGTTAGGGCTTTGAAATTAACAAAACTTGACGTATTTTTGGGCGAATTCGATGTGGCATATTTCCTAAAACAGAACGAGATGGCGCACACAAGTGGAGAAGGACCTCAACCAACTAGAGGCAGCTGGCGAAAGATCGTGCTGGCTGGAGAGGCTTGTTGGTTGAGGCCCAGGTCCACCCCGGACTGTAGCGCCAAACAAAGAAGAAGAAGAAGAAGATATTTCCTAAAATTGGGCACTTTGGAACCTAAGGGTATATATCTTTGTAAAGGGCGTACATTTGGTCTACAAACTGCATTCAACCACCGTTTTGTCATGCCCCCTATCTTATCCGACTTTCAATTAAAGCCACTTTCAAAGAGAGCCACATCACGGTTTGAAGGGCTGTAGCAAAAATGCTTCAAGAGGCTCCAACGGGGACCCAACTTTTTCTGAAAGCTAAAAATGTTCTCTATCAATGGTGCAGAAATAAAGCAACCCTTTTTAGGACTTTAGGGAGAACGTGCCGTGTAAGTAGAGCAACCTCGTGAATTTTCCGGCATTTTGAAACGATTTCCCTCGCAATGCAAGTATTGTGCAAATGCTATACGAGAGGCCGAGGAAGTTTTTATTATTGTGAATAGGTCATAAAATTGTTATTATTATGAAACTAATTGCTTTTATCGCGTTCTGTGCGGGGTGTCATAAAATGCATGTCCGGTCACATGTTTTTTTCACATTTCTGCCAATGGAATACCTATTACAGGGCCTCTTCCTCAAGCTGGTCAGGCTCGGCATAAGTAAACCATTGCTATACATGATCTATGACAGGCAGAAAGTTTGTCGTGAAAAGTGGCGACGTAACTTTGGTCTTTGCCATTAAAAATGGTCTGCTACAGGGGGCGATTGGTTGGCCGATCTTGTTCTCAATATTCACTGCAGAACTTATAGGTTTCATGCCGTACTTAATTGCGTATGCCGGCGACCTAGTAGCGCACAGATCAGGTCCGAAGGTCGAGGTAATAAATAGCTTGTTGCACCACGACTTCAGCGATTTTGCGACGACTGAAAGTTGGTTATCAACTTCCTGAAGTGAGAAACTGTCCTTTTCAGAACCCCGCTGTACATGGCTTCGCGGGATACTCGCCTAGACTGGCTCAAGTTCGGCATAGTTGAAAAGTGTAGTTAGATATCTTGGCATTTGGATGGCTCAATATTGGTATTTTGGCAAACATTTGACATTGCTCTGACGAAAGCCAGAAAAGCCTTTGCTGCGGCAAGGAGGTTGTTTTTTAGTAGCCAACTTGATACCAGGGTGAAGGTAATCTGCTAGATGGCTCTCATCAGGCTAATTATGGCGTGTCCGTTGTGGTTCAACGTGAGTCCTTCCCAGATGGAAAAGATGAGGCTGTTCGAGAGACAGTGTCTTCGGTTGTGTCGTACACCCGAGTCTGAGTAGTCTGAGAAGTCCTTTACAACGAGGAAAACGTGAACAGGACGAGGATCTTCTTCGATCCGCATAGGGTCAGTATAAGTAGTAAGAACAACTGTTAAGTTAGTTAAGCTAGTTTTAAGTACTTGTCTAGCAAGTTAATCAAATTAATATTAATAGAACACAATTACATGTAAAAAAAAAATACCTATTACACGTAGACATTTGGGTGAGACACGTACACAATTGGGAATTAAAAGAGTCCAGTTCAGCAGAAGCTTATACGAAAAATGGGTACTAATGTAGATGCAGTAAGGCAAGGATTTGGCACAACCAACAATGGGCTGACTCGGACAAATTTTGCAGCTTTTGCTCAGGAAACCGTTGCATTGGCTACAATTTGATATCCCTGGTATAAGCAACAGTGTTTAAAATTCTGTTAAATAATATAATCGGCAGGTTAGGTTAGGTTAGGTTTAGGAAGGGGAGTGTGATGACTGAACACCCCTTCCACTCGAAGGCCTTAGGACCCTTCATTTGTGGAGTAGACATTCTATTAACCTATCCCGTACCACGTGATGGCTTAAACCACACCGTGCTCTTTACGAATTTAAGAAGATCCGATATATCTGCAGTCCGCAGTCTCTGCCTCTGGGAGCCGATTCAGGGGCAGTGGCAGAGCAGATGTTGGATCGTCTCGGTTTCTTCCGCGTCGGCGCTTGTTTACCCTTCTTGGCTTGGTAAACAAATATCTTACCATTTATTAACTAGACTTTAGGTATACTATGAAGCCTAAAACAAGTGTAAAACGGAACTACTTCAGTGAAAAAAAATTATATTCCAGGAAATGTGGCACCACGACATCGTTAAAAGGGCATTTGATGAATGTTAGAATGTGAACATAGTAGAGTGTACCTAAGCATTCTTGCGTATAAGCATACTTGAATCTAAGTCGACTGTCATCAGATCAACGAGTGTGTCTAGAGTGAGTCGCAGTAGTCGAGCCATAATAGAGACAACACGCCAGAAACGATATATGAAGAAATTTTGACAAGTGAGAAAAACAAAAAATTATTTTAGTACTGAAAAGTTATCGCTTCGCAAACAGAATTTTGAACCTTCTTTTCCGCGGGGTTTTAACCGGCTCTCACGTATTGGTATATATTTGGCTTTCTTTCGTTTTGCAGTTTCAACAACTGGCTACGTTTGCTAATTTCGCTCCAGGCGCCAGCCTGAGCAATGCCCTTAGCGGAGCGACGAAATCGCGTGAGCGTATTGAACGCTGCAAGAAAAAAGGGTTCTGATCCTGACAGCGAGCGAAGCAAGCCACCTACCCTTTATCTTAAGTAAGCCAGACTTTTTTACAGGTCAAACGTTGAACTTGGCCTTTTTTTTTGTTCGAGTTCCAAGGTTATTCATTGCCTTTCTAAGCCGATTTGACGGCTCTCGGTTGATTTGAGGCGATTCATCATAAGAAATCATTAAGAACGTATTTCTTGCTTGGATGTGCTATAGTCTCGATAATTTGGAACTTAAGGGACAAGAAACGACCAAAAGTTCAAGCTGACACGAGTTTAAATAACCAAGAGGGAGGAAGGAGAAACTTCATATAAACAAGAGCTTGACTGAAATTCGTGTTTGACAATTATTCACGTAAAGTTCTGTTGAGCGACCGTCTTCCCTCTTTCATTGTCCAATGGATTTTCGATGATGGTGAGAGCTGAGACCAAATCGTCACTTGTGACGGTTCTGTGTAGAAGCTTGGGGTAGTAAGAGATCTCCTTGCCCCGCTGAGTGTGGCGGTTGGTCCTGTTCGCTTTCGTCTAAGCTTTATCCCAGAGTAGCCAAGTCCAACAGTTCAGCCTCAATGGACTCTCATGTCAACGTCAACATGAGGATCATCCTCAAAAGTTAACTCTCACAACTCACTCTTATCTCTTTCATGCAAACACTCGACTGTACACGCATTCAAACAAATGACAGACCTGTGCACGAAAACGCTTCAAGTATGGGAAGCCTGACAGCTACTGAATGCCGGCGGGTAAGAAGCTATTCCTTCAACTTCAAATTACCGAGGGGACCAATTTATATTGATTTTGTTCAATTTATCGAGAATTTTTCAAGGGACCGGGAAATCGAGAGAGTCAACTAAACGAGTGTCAAATTATGGACAGTCGACGTATATGGAAACTGCCACCATTCCTGTCCACATTCCTAGCCAAGTCTTGACAACAAAATGCCTATAAAGGACTATGCAGTGGGTAGGGGTAGCGAAGGTCGCCACCACACTCAGACCATGTTGGTCCAATGTGATACCCACAATCAGACTGCTGCCACTGATCGACCACTCCAGTGATAGCGCCGTTAATTTGATCCCAACGATCCCACTGATGCTTCCACACATATTCGAACCCGGGACCCCACTAACTAAGGGCAGGCACTTAGCCAACTGCGCCACTTCGTCGTTCAACTATGCACATCCACTCATCTGGAAGTAGGAGTATGTCTGTTACACAACTCTTGCCCCGCCTTCAGAGGCTCAAATTGGAAACGCAAATCAAGCGATTGCTGGTCTTGGTCACTGGCTTTCTTCACTCAAATTTTAGACAGACTGCTAACCGGGCAGAGTCTCTTGAAGCATCGGATAAGAAAGAAGCTCACACGCTTCCTTCTAAAGCTTTGGGATAACTAATCACTTGCAAAAAATTAATATGATCTCCCGATCAGTCTGTCGATCGTCCAGACTGCAAGATCCGATCGAATCAGTCTTATTTGTACACTCGCATGGTAATAGCCTCAATAAATTGAGGTGACCCGATGTAGTTTACGTACGACAACGAAGTGTGCCCAAGATTCTCACGATTCCAAATCGAATTTACAGCATTTTTATGACCTGAGCCAGAGACACGACCGCAGTCCATGTTTACAGTGCTGGCTCGTGCAACGCCGCACAGATCCGCATACGCGTGCGTCAAGCGCGATTGGAGATTATTTCACATTCATCATGTCGCTACCTGCTTATGCAAATATTGTCGAATTCATAAATTTAATGGACGATACGCGATCATTAGCGGTTTCCCCTCCGACTGGCAATTAACAATTCGCTGGATGTTGCGAAGAAGCGCTCCCGCATTTCATTAGCAACCAGTCGCTCCAAATAAGCCAAAAAGTCCATAAAAGCCCCCGAAAAGCACCATAACTACTCGGTCTCACCTTATGCGGCTACCCGGCGTGGGCGCAACCGCCGCCATAGTCCTTGAGTCGTTGGCCACAGCCGAAGACATGACCGGTCCGGCTGAGTTCGGCACCACCACTAAGCCACGAGCACGGGCACAGCACAGCAACGCAATGATAATGCGCGTGACAAAATCCCGGTTGAAAACTTTATCTCACTTAACAGTCTCACACCGAAAAAGGTAACCTCAAGAGCAGCAGACGCGTGGGCGTGTCCCTTGAGGCGGCGGCGCACGCGAATCCCCGACGACGAGAGTGTGTCTTAATTATGACCACCGACTGTGGACGGACGCGAAAGTTCCAAATTCGGACAAATTGCTTGGCAATCGACGGGCGATGGGTTCGCGACCACTTGTCAGACCGGACACTTGTGTGCTGGGGATACTGATGCACGAGCTACACTGAGCGACTCACGAACGAACGCACGAATCACTAAACAATGTCACACATCACTCCGGGAGAGGAGGACAATTTGTTCACGCTGCTGTATGACGACGAGTTGCACAGAGGGACACCTGACCGAGTTGATGGCGTGGAACGTCTGGAAGTGGGGACTGCTGCTTGGTCGTCGACAACGACACCGACAACATCATCCTTGAATGACTGACGAGAGGTGATCGATGGACACGGGGGGCGATGGGTGATGTACGTTTTTGCATGCCACTGCACAGTACCCGACTCCATCTGGCGGAGAGTGTTCGTTTATGGCAAGAGGTAATTGTGGCTAGGCGATGTGTGTGCCATGCGCAGGAGCCTTGGCATCGCCCTGGGGTTTGGTTTCCATGGAAAGTCAGAGCACAGCAGAACGAGGAAGGAGAAGTGCGGATGAGCAGGCAAGGAGTGCAAAATACGTGCGAGTACTGTGGAATGAAAGGAAGTCTGGAGGGTGTACGGTCGGGCTTAACTTTCTGTTGTGGTTTCTCGTAAGTGGAGTGCGAGAGTCAAAGAAGCGAATTCCACGCATTGTAGCTGAATCCCTCACCTTCCCTGAATTGGACACATTAAGGGCATGAGCGCCAATGTTTCAGGCAAGAGGGCTTTCGCGGAACCCGCGGCTAAAGACCGAGGGATAGCGGACGCAACGCAGCTTGGCCTTGATGACTAGCTACAGAATGTCAGTCACCGGTCTGTTGCTGAGGCTCAGACACTCCATGGGGCAAGAATGCCACCTGGAATCCGAATCAATTCTTAAATTCATGGCAGGTGGCTGTTCATGTCCACAGCTCATCGGATTATATTTTGCGAATTGTTTTGGACGATTAAGCAGTAATTTGGCTGACGGTTCTGGAAAGCCTCGAAAATAAGGCGTTATAGATAAGTATTCGCCTGGTCTGGGATTTGAGGATAAGCCAAAAAGGCGAAATGGGCAGTCATGGGCGTTAGGCTGGAATGCATCGACTAAAGGGGTCTTTGAACAACAAGAGGATGGGAGACAGGAACCTTGTCTGGTCATTCGAGGAAGAGAGATACATCAAGCCTTGTTTTAAGAAGACTTGGTCATCTCTGAGTAGGCGCCGAGGGTGGATCCCAGGATCCCATCTAAGCACTTGAACTAGGTTTGATTCCCGATGCAACAAAACAATGTTCACGACACCTTTCATTTTTTGAGTGATTAGCAATGCTTTTTCGACTTCTAGGCAAACTTAGACGAAGTCGGCATAGTTCTGGAGATCGCCTCCCCTCGTGAGAGGACAATAGCACGAGCAACAAGAGTGATTCAACTCTGCGATACAATGGGCTTCTACTGGTCGAGGTGTTGCTGCCTTCTTGGCATGGATTGTACACAGGGTTGCTGCTATGCGGCTTTAGTCGCAATTTTTGAAGCCGCGACGCGGCGGAACACCGTGCAATTAATTTATTATGATGAAGCATTTTTTTCACGAAGTACGTCGTTAAGTTTCTTGTAAGAAATAAACTCAACCCTCATTATAAGAAAATGCAACAAAATGACTGCACAACTCCTAAGCATGACAAAACCTTAAAATTAGCAGCGGTTTCAGACGATTCAATCAAATATTTCGGCGGCAACACTGGTTGTACAAGAGGAGCAAAACAAAAAAAAACGAGTGGTAGCTGACGGATAAGGGTGACCAGATCTTACCCTACACGCTCAAAAGCAACAAAATAAAACCCACATGAACAGCAGAAACATTTTACTTCACATTAAGACAAAACCACATTCATAACACATTCCCTTCATACCTTCATAAAAATACGAAATGTAAAAGCTTCAAGTAACAAGAAGTTAAAAATCTTTGACTTCAATTAACAACAGGACCTGCATGCTCCACTAAAGGGGTCGCGGGGGTAAACCACGCACGACAGATATCCATGCAACTCCATCCCGCCGACATGAAGGGGATATTCGTGTCACGTGACCAAACCACCGTAGCATAGCCCTCTCCCTTCGGAGAAGCAGCTCGTCAATGTTGAGATCCTCGCGCACTGCCGTGTTTCTCACCCTTTCCTGCCGAGTAATTCTTATCTCAGCAGCTTGCATTCGCGATCTTATTCTGTCGGTCATTACCCAAATCTGGGTGACAGTTGGAACAAATACTGAGTTGAAATCCGCTAACTTGGCTTTGGCACCAAGCTCAGATCTACCAAGCTGTTTTCAGATGAACCCAGCTTGAACAATCCTACAGGAAAGCTCAGCATTACTCCCTCCATCAGTCGTGAAGAAGATTTTGAGGAACTTAAACTTCTGCTTCAATGGGACTCCACTAACCTGTAGAGTGCATTGGAGATTACCATAACCTCCGACTTGTCCACATTGACCTTCGTTCCAGCATCAGCACATACGGCCACAAACCTATCGAGCACGCGCTGGAGTTCCGTCTGATAGGTGTGAGGATCACTAAGTCATCTGCAAGAAGAGGATGACTTACGCTTAACCTTCTCAATGTGAAACATTCCTCGCCTCGACTACGCCGCAACAGCCAGTCCATATATACAATGAAAGGGACAGGTGACAAGACGCACCCTTGCCGAAGTCAAACGCCCACGGTGAAAGGTGTCGATTTAGCATCTGCACGATTTCTTCTTCTATGATTACAGATTCTCTTAACGTGAAGAGAAGTGTTGTGATAACGCCTAAACACGAACTGTACTTTGGGAAAAACATTCCTATCGTCAACAATCTTCGGTTCATACACTTTGCTCAGGCCGGTAACCTCAGGATTTTCTGGACGTTTACCAGCCTTAAGAATTGGCATTACTTTAGCTACCTTCCATTGGGTTGGAAGGTACTGCATTTTCAAACAGGCATTGCTAGCATCTTAACCCCAACTTTCGATAGCTATTTTAGATAAGCATTCCTTATTAAGTTGAGACCAAACGATTTTCTTGTTACCAAAGTGCTGATGAACAATTCAAAATGCTCTTCATTTACGTATTCGTTCACAGGTGTGTCTGAGTTCAACGTTCTGAATGTCTGAACAGAACTATTCACCAGAGTGTCTGTACGCATATCAGCCAGATGGCGCGATATGTTATGGTTACGCTCAAATGCTTTGGCAAGTGCATTAGTCTTTTCAACTGCTTCTAGAGCTACGTCTTCAATTTTCTTCTCCTTACTCGTGATTTTTCAGTTCTGGCAGGCCGAGGCAACTATTTGTGCATCATTTTTTGTAGAGATTTTATGTGAGATAAAGGCTGGTTAAAATGGATCTAGACCATTTTACTGGTGAAACGAGCGCTTTCCATTGTGATTTGGAAAAGTGAGGGAGCCGCGCTTTGGCATAACGTTCTCGTAAACTCGAAAAAAAACGAGTACCGACGTCTATCAACGCCCGATTGCTGGAACGCGAAATTATGATTTGGCCTTTATTTCAAATTGTGAAAATGTTGCTCACAGAATTTCTCGTCTGAAAGACAACAGAGCAGTGAGTACTTGAAAATCCCTGCCCACATTTAAGGCTTTTTTACTTTTCGGGGCTATTTTCGTAGGTCTTGCAAGTCCGCCTTCTCTCAGTACGGTTCTTCGATTTGGTCCTTTTCCAATGATGTTTGGAGAAGAAGATTCTACCAAGAACTGTACTCTACGACGGATCCAACGTCTAGCAAACTTAATAAAATACAAAGGATCTGTTTAACTGGCGCAATGAAAACGACGCCGATTGCAGAGATGGAAGCAATATTAAGCACCCCACAGCTACATCGTGCCATACAGGCTGAAGCCGCTTAAGAAGTCTTAATTCTACAGAGAACCTACAATTACAAAGTAGAAAGTCTTTTAGGCCATCTAGAAAAATTTGGGAGTTGTCTCAAATAAGTGATCTGATGGCTCCCAAATTAAACTTTAAAAAGCTCAATAAGATACCATGTAGAGAGGAATGTAGCAATAACCCCACTTGGTTGAAGGCTGGAGCCCAAAAATTATATACTGATGGGTCGCAATCTGGAAGCGAAGTAGGGGTTGGAGTGATAGAACACATTCGTCTCTACAGGGAAGGAACTACCTTTCAAGCAGAACTCTTTCTGTCAATGAAGCTGCACATTGCATTATTAACAGGAATCCTATAAATATCAAAATATGCATATTCTCAGATAGGCAAGCGGGTTTAAGGCACTAAAGAGCTACACATTTAACTCTAAGGCTGTCTGGGAATGTCGCAGAACACTTAATAAGCCGGCAGAAACAAACAAAGTAAAACTAATACAGGTGCAAGACCATGAAGGAAATGAAAAGGCGGACATACAAGCCAAGAAAGGCGTTCAAATACCAAACATTGGGCCCTTTCCCCTTTGTGGACTCAATAACACGGACACAAACGTCCATCTACACAAAACAACCGAGAGGGTACCAAGCACTCGCGGTTGTTTATGGAACAAGACCACAATCCCTAACGAGCCAAGGAAGCCCTAGAAGTAAATAAATCTGAACTATGGCGGCTATGTGGAGCATGTGCCTGCCACCTATATAAAATGGGTCTTGCCAGAAATCTGTAGCCACAGTGGCCATGTGAGGAAAACCATGAAACTCCTGATGGCAGACTGCCCAAGTCTTGCCCGAGAAAGATTCAAAATAATAAGCAGAATATCCTTAACAGAGAACTTGAAGAAATCCCACCTAAGAAGGTCGTTACATTTTTGAATCCTAGACCAAAGAAGAGGGTACAACAGCCCTACATGGCCGCAGAACTAGTGTTTGTATGACACACCCCAAGTTCTTAAATTCGATTCAGACGTCTAACATGGCTTGGTCATATACAGTGCATGGACAACTCTGCTCCAGCCCAAGGAGTCCAGGACATTGTTCCCGTGGGACGCTCCCGAATTCAGTGGAAGAGAACCTCAACCAACTTGTCGTGCGAAATTGGCGACAGCAGGCTCAAAATCTGGAGAGACTTGTTTTCTGAAAGCCAGGACAGTCGCAGACTGTAGCCCGCCTGAGTCAGTAGTCACATGTGCTTCCGATTATCACGAGCCTTGCTTCGTGGTCTTCCTGCACGCATTCCTCTCATTCTCTGTCGTCCCAAGGAGCTCTGTAGATTCCTCAAGTAAACCTCCCCAAGTAACGACGAAGGGACATGTAAGAAGAAAAAAAAAATGCGGTAACCACCAGCACCAGCACACCACTACAAGCTCAATCGCGTACGCAACGAAATTTCTTGCATTTCACGTTGCGCACGTCACTTCGTGGTCACCGATCACTCTCGGAGTCAATACTTCTTCGGAGTCCTCATCGCACGCTTTTTGCCAGCATTCACCGTGCTGGCTCGCCACACACGGCCCACCGCTCTCCTCGTCTGCGGTCGTTTTTTTTGTGATGTTCGCTGAGTTGTTGTAAATTGACGGGCTTGTGCGTTGCGCTGCAACGTACTGGCAGTGGCAGTGGCAACAGGAGCAGCAGCCGCAGCTGGTAAAGTGGTCACTTTACCTTCGAAGAATCGATTGGAGTACTTCGCCTCCATTATGGAAGTAAACTCACCGTGAAGACTTTCAACTACCTCTTGGTTGACGGAAAGAGCAAAATCTGTCGATGACGGTGGCGAGACGGGACTCGACGACGGCTACGACGATGACGTGAGGACGTAACACAAAGAGAAGAGAAGCCCGTAAAGGAAGCGGCAAATGTATGCGGGGCTTGGCGGCGCTGACGCGGCAGCAGGAAGGAGAAAAAATCGACTCAAGATCATGGAATCCGACGTTCGACATGGAGAGCGGAAGAGATCAGCGGTTAATGAGTTTCACTTTAAGGATTTTGCTGGATATCTGGTGATGGATACAATTCCCGTATTTTGCCTTCTCCTTCATCGATAATCATACGTGCATCGGTGGATGGATGGACGGCCGCGGCGCAACTGGTGGACGAAGTTATGTAATGTGGACGACGGCGGTGATGGCATGAACAGGGTGGACTAGTTCCCAAGTGGTCCAGCAGCATGACCATTTAAAGATGATGATTATGATGTAAAGTACATTCAGTTGGAGTTTACATTTAAGGTCTGATTATGATGAGAAGCGCCCGTTTTTTGGGGTTAGAGCTTCAGAGAATTTGTTGGAGTGCCAAAGGGCTGGCGGCAGACGTCTGAACTAGGATGGGGGGCCAGAAAAATGGTTGGAGTGCCTCAGGGTGGGGAACTAAGGTCTGTATTATGTTGCTGTGCAGGAAGGGCAGTTGAAAAGGAAAAGAATTTGCAGAGTAAGAGGCAACTGAACGCTGGGATGGTCCTGGGAATTAATTCTTGAAGCGATGTAGACCAGAATTTGACTAAGAAGACAAAAGACGTCCGTTACATGTAGTCTCCCCTAGATAGGAAATATGCCCGGTTCATGAACATGATGTGAAAAAATCTAGAGGAGACCCAAAAACCAAGTCCAAACCTACATCGTGTCGGAGAATCTCGTTTTTGCGACATGGCATGAGCTCTGTTCAAAAGTGAGATTTGACGTTTTCCTATATGTGCGCGATTTTTGAGAGCAAGAGTGGAAGTGTCATTGGATGCCATCCTTGATTGGTGGTTGGTTTCCCGCTTCTTTATGTTGACCCTCTCGCAGCCAACGTTGAAGTGGCATATCTTGCCTGCGAAAGAAAAGAGCGCGAGTGGCTGTTCAGATTGTGGTTGTGATGTTGGGCAGAAATTTTGTCCAGTGGAGGCGACGTGTTATGATGTAACGGTTCACCAATCCCTCGGTTGACAAATATCCTAACCTGCAGTCAGAAGCACTAAACAACGAAGTTTTCGTAAAGGACTTTAGACTAACGCGAATGTTTTGATCACAACCACTTCGTTTCATCTCACCTCCTAGAGATCTTTTCTATTTTCCTTAAATACCAAGTCATCGCGGGTGCAAGGGAGCTTGGTTTTGATTACTGGAAGCAGCGTGTGCTCATCGGCGATGGAAGGCATCTATATTTCAGACTCAGAACCGCCGTGATGTTTAGGTGCCTTTTCTGTTAACCGATAGCAGCGTTTCGGCTCTTTTCCGACTAAGTGTAGGACTGTATGATGAGTTTAAAGAAATATTGGGCTTATAACTTAACGTTTTCAAAGTATTATTCAAAGTATAGCCCACCTGAAGCTATGACTTTTTCCCATCTTTCTGGCAATTTGTGGATCCCACCCCAAAAGAACTGCGCCGGCTTGGCAGCCAAGAATGAATCAAGCCAATTTTTGATATTCTGCTCTGATGTGAACCGTATTTCAGTGAGGGCGTTCTGCATCGACCGGAACGAATGGTAGTCAGAGGGGGCAAGGTCTGAGCTATAAGGCGGGTGGGGTAAGAATTCCCATCCCCTGTTTTCCAAATAGTTCTTCCAAATAGTTCTTGCCTCTTGTCTGGTGGCATATTCCGGTCGTTTTTCGGCTGCTGCTGGTAAAGGGTGATTTTTAAAAAGCTATAGGAAAGTTTTTAAAAAAAAAAAAACATAAAATTCAGAAAAATGCATGAAATCTTTATTTGAATCGATAGTACGGTCCATACAATTTAATGTTTGAAGACTATTTCATGCAAATGCTGACCTTGACTGCGCCTCAAATGGTCCATCCGCTTAGTCCAATTTTGGCATACTCTTTCCAACATTTCGGCCGGTATCTCACGAATAAATGCTTCAATGTTGTCTTCCAATGCGTCAATTGAAGCGGGTTTGTCTGTACAGACATGAGCTTTAACATAGCCTTACAAAAATAGTCCAAAGGCGTTAAATCGCGCGATCTAGGCGGCCAATTAACCGGTCCCGAACGTGAAATAAAATGTTCACCGAACTCGCCTCTGAATGAGTCCATTGTTGCGCGTGCTGTGCGACATGTGGCACCGTCTTGTTGAAACCACATGTCATGCAAGTCAAGCTCTCTCTCACGGTAGCGCTCACCATTCACAGTTACGTTACGATTCGCATCATCTTTGAAGAAGTACGGTCCAATGATGCCACCAGCCCATAAACCGCACCAAACTGTGGCTCTTTCTGGATGCATTGGTAGCTCTTGCAATTCTTCTGGCTGATATTCACTCCAAAATCGACAATCCTGCTTATTTACGTACCCATTGAGCCAAAAATGAGCTTCGTCTTAAACTGACCATAAAACGCACGCATTTTGATAATAAAATTCAATAATTTGCAAGCGTTGTTCGTTTTTTAAGACGATTCATGGTTAAATTATAGACCAAACTGAAGATGTTTGACAGTGAAACAAGACACGAAACGTGCGTCAGCTGTTTAAACCAGTGTTGCCAAAAAGATAATACCTAAAAAATCACCCTTTATAAATGATTCCATATTAAACAACAGCATTCTGATATAGAGCCAATTAAAAAAAAATACACGGCTTAAGAGTGTAAGGATCTTGAAAATCTTTTGTATTTTGAAACAAGAATCCCAGCATGGAGTTGGCCTTTGAAATAATATAGTCTATGTGCATAGAAAAAGTGCACAGAAAAAAATCTAGAAAATGCCATAACTGAGCCTTAACTAATATTGAAATGTAATCCATCAAATCTCACCAATTCTGTACAGATGAGATATCAAATTGTAACTCCATTGCATCCGTCAATGATCGTACTGATTTATAAAATTTTGAATCGTCAGCGTATAAAAGGCAGATGGAATGGAAAACATTACGAACACGTTAATAACAAGAAGAAACAGAAGAGGTGACTACCAAGGTGGTACCAAGGTGACTACCTTGAGGTACCCCAGAGAAATTGAAAATTGCCCCTGACAGACCGTTACCAATTTTTACAAACAGTCTACGATTTGTAAGGTAGCTGGTTATCCATTTCAAGATCTTAGAATGAAAACACATTATGTTGAACCCGGTCAAATGCCTTCGAGTCAGTGTATATAGAGTCAACTTGAAGTCTGGTTTTCATGGAACTTTTGATTGAACCCAGGCATCTTTATGCTGTGTACCTACTAGCATTTCTGTACAACAAATCTCCAATTTTTTCCTTCCATGGATGAAGTGGAATGAAGTGGAGACTAGGGGCTCTCCCAATTCAGGCATGTCTGCCCCTAGTCTAGACCTTCCGTTCGCCGGAATACCGTCATGCCAAAAGACTTGTATAGAGTGAGACTGCATCTTAGCGGTATCGTACGAACAGAGTAGCTGCGAAGCTGTACAACTAATGTATTCTATCAAAAGCGAAGCTAGGATCTTACAGCCGTCTGAGTGTCTATGTACGGAACGATATACTCGCCTTCTATCGGCCCCGTTATCAGTAAACGTGTAGTCTCTGCAATTGTTGTAACAACCGCAGGAAATAAAATGTGTTGGGTAGCCGATGGTAGAAAGAGGCTAAGCAGACTAAAAACTCCAGAGTTTGAGTCCGGAGTCCACAATGGATCCATTCGTGTAGATTTCCACGACAACATGCTTCTTGATTATATTCAGTGCCCGGTCACTTGTGTCTGGTGCTGAAGTAAATTTCCAAACCCTTGTTGCTACAAGCACTAAGCCCACTCGATAACACTGTACTGAATGAGAGGAGGCTCTCTTTAGGTCGTTGTGTGACGGTGGCAGCGTAGTTGAGTCACCACACACGCAGTCAACAGTGGACACTTGAAAGGATGGAGATATCCTTTTGGGTGGACGAAGCCTTTGGGCCCTTTTCGTGGGATTGAAGATCGAGGCATATAGTCAGGCCCAGAGATCAGATTGTTGGCGAGTTCATCATTTTGGCAGTTTGATCTCGAATGGTCTTCAGCAGAATATTGTCCACTTTTATCATGTCCCCATGTTGTATAGGAACTGATTCGAATTTAATTTTGTTATTTGAGATTCTCGTGTTCAGTAAAGATGAAACACTGGAAGCTTTTCTATCAAGTTTACAGTTGAACACGAAGGCCTTTTATGCATGATCGAAAAATACAAACAATGACGAAACCATGAGCTAGTCGTCGCAGTTTGACATGAAGTAATCTTAGACATCCTGCACGAAGTCGCTTATATCCTCCATCTTTCGACCTAAGGAAGAGAGAAAATCAGATTGCGTTTGTAACTGTTGAACATGTCTCCCTGTCCTAGTCGGAGGTCCTTTCTAACTTGAGTTGCCACTCTGAATGGCGAACTTTTACGTCAGGAGTCTCCTATTTCAATGATCTCAACGAGCGTAACAAAGTCAGCAGTTAAAACGCTTCGTTCGATGACCCTTTGGTTGGAAGTTTAGGATTGACTCCGAGTGTTGTCACAATGGGTGGTGTGAATAAGAACTAAGGGAACACTCTACAGAATACACTCAATTTGGTGTCAATAAAAAGTTTGCTCAAGGTAGGTCCTCTCCCTCAAGTTGACGTTTGAAAACTAGGGCAAACGAAAATCAAACGACGTTTCGGGGAAACAGGGGATAAATTCAAAAACTCCTTCCTCGACGATGACATTGTCTGCCATGTTGTCGTCAAATGATCAACAAACACGCCAGTGTTGCAGATATTCTCGAAGTTGGGAGGTGGCACCCAGTACTCGGTTCCTCAGGTCGTGTTTCGGACGAACACTCTCGTCCATCTTGTGCACTTCCTGCAAAGCTGCGGCCGGTCGATATGCTGGGTACCCTGACGGCCTTCTCGCCGCGTCTAATACCTCTGCATTTTCCTGCGAACGAAAATTCCTCCCAGAACGTGCTCCCGCATGTGAGCACAACATTGAATTTGACTCATATTTTTGACATTCGCTTTGAACCAGAACACGCTAGTATCCACCCTTGGTTGAGGTCCCCATATGGGCGTGGAAGCTTTCCGGGAAATGTGCACCCGATGCCGTCCAGATAGTCTTGTACATTCGCTTTCCAGGCTGACGCCTAAGTATTTGCATTATCCGGTCAAGTTTACCAATCCTTTTTTTGGTAGCTGAGTAGTTAGGCATTTGCCAAGGCTATTCCTTGGCTGAGTTAAGCTTCAGGCTAACGGCGACCTTGTATACAAATCCAGGACTTAGACGATCGGTGGTAATTTTCCTATTGCCGCAATGGCCAAGACGTCCACGTAAGCAGATTGCCACCTGGTTGTCCTAGTCGATTAGTGTTAGATGACATGCCGCCCCACTGTGTCTCAAGTCGCCAGATATCGTGGCAAAATATTCCTTGAGCGGGACTCGTACCTCCGACGTTGAGGCCATTCCTGCCCAACGGCACTCCGATGCCGGCGCATCCTCAAGAACCACTCAAATCACAAAATCATCTCATGCGTCGATCTGAATCACCCTGTTCGCGTTGCATTCACTGCACTGACATCAAGCATCATCGCGAAAACGGCCTCTACAAATAATTGACGGCCGATTTACCAAGAAGCGTCCGAGACAGGTGCTGGAGTGTCATGAAGGACATTCCTGTCATTCGCCGCCGCCTAGTGCCCACATCCTCAATCAATTATATTTTTAGCACTCCATTCCCGCCGAGCACCGCTGTGCGTCTGTGTGTGCGTGTGATTGCATCGACAATTAATCAACCGAATCTCGATGGCAATTCACACTTCCGTTTCCAATTAGCGGCAAGACCAAGAGCCCAGTGGTTTCTGGCTTCTGGCTTCCTCCTTGGAATTTCAATTCGTAACCCGATACACGCAAGAACCGCGCAAAAAGAAGGTAAAATTTAATTAAACCCACAAAAAAGGAAAGCAGCACAGTGAGCAAAAAGAAAGGATTAATGTGCGGTGTGATGTGCAGAGCGCGTACAAAAATCAGTTCCGGCCAGCGAGTGATGTCATTCGAAGGAAGCCCCTGAAGAGGAGCTGAAATCTCTGCGGGAGATGGATCCAGGAGATGTTTTGACGATCAAGTGCTTCGCAACGGAAGACTGGATCGAATTACCATATAAGCACACAAGTCCTCAAACAGTGTCAGTGGCGACGATGACGAGGAGCGATCTGCGAGAGGATGTGTGGCAACTCATTGAACAGGGCAGAGATGGGATTATGTGCTGGTACCGGGCTGCCAGCGACTGCGAAGGTCGCGGATGTGTACTCGAACAAATTACTCACAACACCTGCGGGTAATTTAACGTAATTTGCTGCTGGAGGAGCGGCTTTCGGAGGAATTCGTCTTGAGGGCACGAGCAAGAGATGATCGGCGATTCAATTCAAGTTCAGGGCGGCGAAGGAAGAGAAGAACTTTTGTGGGGGTTTTGTGATTCCCCGGGTGGCAGTGTGAAGGGACGAACAAAGAAGGTGTTTTTCAGTGAAGTTTGACCAAGTTTGACCAAGATTAGCATCAGTGTTGCACATTTTACAAATTGGAGATATGCTTACCTTGCAACTAAAAATTAGGGTCACAAGCGACACGAAATAAAATCCTAGCAAAGAGTATACTGAGGGAAAAGTTGTAAAAAATCCCCATTAACAAAAAAAATAAAATTAATAAATATGTAATCATTGTTTGGCGTACAAATACTACAAATAAATAAATAAATAGTTAAACAATTAAATATATAAAAAAATAAAAAAATAGATGAATAAATAAATAAATAAATCTACAAATTTATAAATACACGTACACATTTATAAATATAACTTAATTCGTGCAGGTTGCTAAGACATGGTGTAACTTGTATTTTTCCATTGGAACATGCGTTGGAAAGCTACTGTCATTGTACGTCATTCCAGTACATGTCATTCATTTGAAGCGTAAACAACAATCATTTTTTTTCACCCAAATATGTCGAACTTTGTGCCTGAAAAGGTGTTTTTTCGGGGAGTTCTTCTTCATTCAGAAAGTCATCGTTTTTTGGTGGAAGTTTATGGTGAACATGCGCTAGCTGAGCGAACGTGCCTAAAGTGGTTTGCTCGTGATTTTGTCTTGGCCAACCAGTAAAATCAACGGCAAAGCTGAATATCCACGTCACGAAGGTAATGCTCTGTATTTGGTTGGATAAGAAGGGCGTGCTGTATTATGAGCTGCTAAAACGGGGTGAAACTAAAGGGTGATTTTTTAGCTATTATCTTTTTGGCAACACTGGTTTAAACAGCTGACGCACGTTTCGTGTTTTGTTTCACTGTCAAACATCTTCAGTTTGGTCTATAATTTAACCATGAATCGTCTTACAAACGAACAACGCTTGCAAATTATTGAATTTTATTATCAAAATGCGTGCGTTTTATGGTCAGTTTAAGACGAAGCTCATTTTTGGCTCAATGGGTACGTAAATAAGCAGAATTGTCGATTTTGGAGTGAATATCAGCCAGAAGAATTGCAAGAGCTACCAATGCATCCAGAAAGAGCCACAGTTTGGTGCGGTTTATGGGCTGGTGGCATCATTGGACCGTACTTCTTCAAAGATGATGCGAATCGTAACGTAACTGTGAATGGTGAGCGCTACCGTGAGATGATATCCCACTTTTTTTGCCCAAAATGCAAGAGCTTGACTTGCATGACATGTGGTTTCAACAAGACGGTGCCACATGTCGCACAGCACGCGCAACAATGGACTCATTCAGAGGCGAGTTCGGTGAACATTTTGTTTCACGTTCGGGACCGGTTAATTGGCCGCCTAGATCATGCGATTTAACGCCCTTAGACTATCTTTTGTGGGACTATGTTAAAGCTCATGTCTATACAGACAAGCCCGCTTCAATTGACGCATTGGAAGACAACATTGAAGCATTTATTCGTGAGGTACCGGCCGAAATGTTGGAAAGAGTATGCCAAAATTGGACTAAGCGGATGGACCATGTGAGGCGCAGTCAAGGTCAGCATTTGCATGAAATAGTCTTCAAACATTAAATTGTATGGACCGTACTATTGATTCAAATAAAGATTTCATGCATTTTTCTGAATTTTATGTGTTTTTTTTTTTGAAAAACTTTCCTATAGCTTTTTAAAAATCACCCTTTACCAGCAGCAGCCGAAAAACGACCGGAATATGCCACCAGACAAGAGGCAATAATTTTTTCCATTTTCCATCATAACAACGCTCGGCCCCACGTTGCTATTCCGGTTAAGAACTATTTTTTGAAAACAGGGGATGGGAATTCTTACCCCACCCGCCTTATAGCCCAGACCTTGCCCCCTCTGACTACTATTTGTTCCGGTCGATGCAGAACGCCCTCACTGAAATACGGTTCACATCAGAGCAGAATATCAAAAATTGGCTTGATTCAATCTTGGCTGCCAAGCCGGTGCAGTTCTTTTGGGATGGGATCCACAAATTGCCAGAAAGATGGGAAAAAGTCATAGCTTCAGATGGGCAATACTCTGAATAATACTATTGTACGTGTCTTTCTTAAATAAACGTTCAAATTTTGAAGAAAAATCATCACGTGTTAAGTTATAGACCCAGTAATGAGGAAGGGACTGACTAAGACGAGATATATCCTCCACATACTTTGCAGCACAATTATTTCCGTATTTTTTGTAAATAACTCAAAGCTCTGCCCTTTCCAAAAATGTGCAACACCATATGGCGCTGTATGAAGAGTTTTCGGGAAACGCTTTTGAAAGGCCTGTACGAGTAATTCAGGCAAATCGATATTCTGACCCACCGCACTTGGTGTTTGATTTTACTAATTTCTTTATAAAGAAAAAAAAAATTAATATCGGAACTAAATTGTATGTTGTTTTCTATTTTATTCTATGTTCTATGTCTATGTTATTGTTTTCTATGTTCTATGTTATTTCTTTCGATATTCATCAAAATAATTCGGGGAACCCTACTTCTGTAAAAACCATTTATGAGATGGCGTTGTATTTAGACGTTCCCCTGTGCGCTGGAACCCCTGTGCGACCCAAAATTGCACCCTGGACGGCATAGTCGGGAGCAACATTTACGCAAAGTGAATGTAAGGCACTGTTATCTCGGGTCATAGTTGAATTACACCACTGCGTTATCCTTGTTGCTACAGCTAGAGATTTATGAAGAATCGCTATTCCTGTACCGACTGCAAATGCCAGTGGTGTAGCCTTTAGACGTGTATTAGCCCATCCGTAAAAAGGATGAAGCTTCTTTTGCTGTAGAAGCTAGACCCAGGTCCACCTCGACCGTTCACGCCAAACATTATCAAGGTTTACAAAGGATGAAGAGATTAGGACCCAGTTTAGAACCCTGCGGGACTTCATATCGCATATTATGGTTTGACTCATCGCACCCTCAGTCTTAACTCAAAACAGCCTGCTCTCTCAAGCAGCCATTACCCCAGGTATTCCGATCCGTCTGAGCCCTTACAACAGTTTTGATTAGCCCAGGCGGGCGAAAGCTTTTGAGCCATTTTAAGTTCATGAGAATGGCGAGGACGTGATGGGGCCTATTTCAACCTTCATTGAGCCAGTTTGCGAATTCACTTAACGGCCTGGCGGTACTTCTGTTTCTTTGGAAATCGTATTGCCCGTTACGAATCAAAGAGAGTTTGTTGATAAACTTCTGTATTCTTGAGAATGGCGCCCGGTTTTATTCCTGGAAGATTCGCTCAAGCTGACCAACAATGTCAGCGTATTCACTGCACGAACACAGGTTACACCTTCTACTTGTGGGCTTGCATGATTCGATGTGCTAGCGTCACAGTAGCGGGGTCTGCGACTAGACCACTTGTATTCGTTGCCCATTCCACCCAGAGAGCATACACTCAGCTCAAGGCATCAACATCCAGAGGGACTTTTTGATTTATTCACTCCACGGCATTGTTAAACGTCAAGTAGATCTCAAAGACATGAGCTCCATTCTGAGGAGTGACATTGCCAGGAACCTAATTAAATCGCAAGTCATCTCTGATCCACAGACAAAGTCAAGTTCTCAGGCGGCGACTGGGGCGAGTGGTCCCCTGCCCCTTCACACAAAGAACCACACTCAAGGCCACGAAGACAGAGGCGAAGCCGATTTATAATGAAACCACCAAGGCAAGGCAAATAAAGGCCTCCCCAGCCAAATACGCGAACCTGCGGTGCGGCGGCGCACATTGTCTCTAACGAAATGCAAAACAATTTCCTTCGCATTCCTCGGACCGCAAAAACCACAATTATCGCCATGGAAATGCCACCAGAGGCGGCAGAGGCAGAATGCAGCAGGAGCAGCCGAACGAACACTCTCGCCCCACACCAGTTCCGCCGAAGTTGTCAGTGCCGTTCCCTTGCATTTGCACGGGCACTAGAAGCAAACTAGATCCAGGCGCTCATTTCGCTTTGGGTTCGTTCCGCACCTATGGCCTTTGCAGCAACTCACTCCACACACAGCCTTCGCGTCAGCTGTGCCATCATTAGACTCGACGAGCGCATAATGCTGGTCATGCTGGTAATGATCGGCAGAGGAGACGACCGACGCCTGGGCTGGCCACCGAACCCAGCCAACTGCGTCGACTTTCAATCTCGGGCGGCGATGAGCGTGAAACCGGACCATACTCGGGCTTCGATTACAAAGCGTGCAAGACAAATTAGACAAGCGGTGCGCACACACGCATCCGAAAGGAAGAGTTCACGCTGAGAAAGAAATTCAAATTATCAAATTATGACGGAACTGGAAGGGCATCTGTCCGATTGGGTCGATCTGAAGCAGGTTTGTGCGGATGGTAGCCCTCCAGTGGGTTCACTTAGATGATCCAGTTTATTTGGGCACCTCGCCGAGGGGTTTTTGATTGCGGCTGATGGATGGGACGCGGCCAACGGTGGGAAAACCGGTAGCTCCGGTTCGGAGTTGACAGTTGATTGAGATTTCCTTTGGGAACTAACTGCCTCTGGTGTGGGGAGGTGGACATCGATTTGAAGGAGGTATCTTGTGGGAAAGAAGAGAGTTGTTGTAAGAGTGTGACAATCAGTGTCAGTGGGGATAACCCTTCACGGCATGATCCGTAATGAACTCTTAAAAAAGTGAAGTCTGTACGGGATGTGCTTCAAGTGTGAGCTTGTGTCCATGGAAGGAAGCGCGATTTTACTGGATGTGCGACACAATTTTCTTGCTTTGAACCAGACTCTCAAAATGAATTTATTCTTAAGTGAGTAAACTTGAATCCCATGCAATAACCTCAGCACTCAACAGGCTCGGAATCAAAAAGGCCTCAGTGTGGAATAACCCCAGCCTCACACTAAGGGAGCGATAAGCTCGGAGCTAGGAGGGACCACGATATGCAAACCTGTTAACTGGGGTACGCCACAGGGTGGAATACCTCCCTTCAAACTCTAGGAATAAGTTACCACATAAGACTTAATCGCTTGGTAGGTAGTTCTACTGTTGGATGTAGAAAAGGCCTTCGACACGGTCTGGCATTTACAAAAAGATAAATTCTAACTACCCACCTTATTTAGTTAAAATTGTCCAAAGTTTTCTGTGCAATCGTAGTTTTTGTGTCTTTGCTACCACCTCTTAGTCAAATCCCACTAATTTCCTTATGGGTGTCCCTCAAGGATCGGCTTTCAGTCCTTCATTGCATAATATTGGGTCTATAACTTAATTCGTGCGGTTTTTTTTTCGTCTGGTCCCATATTCCGGGCGTTTTTGAGGCTACTGTTCTCTTCAAACGGATTAATTGTGTTCGGTAGCGTTGCCCATTGATGGTTTCACCCGGTTTTAGCAGCTCATAACAACAGCACACCCTTCTGATCCCACCAAATACAGAGCATTACCTTCGGAAATGCAAAACCGCCTTTCGACGTCTCTCGGCTTGAGCTCATGTGGAACCCAATTCCCTTGCTTTTGAATATATCCAGCTGCTTTTAAACGTCTTGAAATGGCTGCTTGAGTGACACCCAAGGATTCGATGAGCTCTTCTTATGTTTGGCAACAATCTTCGCAGAGTAATGCTTCCAGTTCTTCATCTTCAAACTTTTGTGGCTGTCCAGGACGTAAATCGTCTTCCAAGACAAAATCACCACTTTTAAATCGTGCAACCCACTTTTGGAACGTTCGCTCAGCTAGCGCATGTTCACCATAAACTTCCACCAAAATACGATGACTTTCTGAATGAAGAAGATCTCCCCGAAAAAACACCTTTTCAGGCACAAAGTTCGACATATTTGAGTGAAAAAAATAAATATTGTTGTTTACCCTTCAAATGAATGACGTATACTGAAATGACGTACAATGACAGTAGCTTTCCAACGCATGTTCCAATGGAATAATACAAGTCACGCCATCTCTTAGCAAACCGCACGAAAAAAGTTATAGACGCAGTATGTTCACAGTTTTCACAGACACTTGACGGTTACCGCTGCCGAGTTACTTGTCTCATTACAATATTTAATTAGTCTCCATTCCAATCAGATGACACTGTAATTCATCTTCACACAGTCAATCCATTCCATCGTCATTTGGAGAACGTGGGAGGGCTTCAATGCCTTTTTGTTAAGATTATTTCGAAGCCTACATAGTCAAGAGTATTTCTACCAAGGCCAACCCTTTCATCTTTAAAAACACAAAAGTTACAGATTTTTGAGACAGTGAACCCATTTCGCGACCACTGAGATTTTTGGCATTTGCCGCCCAAGAGCTCTAGTATTATTGACTAGTTACAGCCGCATTATTTTCCCTACCTACCAGTGGCCTAGCGTGGGTTGGGGGGCAGACCCGGGGCAGACCCAATTTATGCCGCCCCTAGTAATTTGTTCACACACTTCAACACATACCTACGCATGTGTAGGTTAGGACAGGTTGAAGTACGGAAAGACAACAAAGTGTGCTTGGCCACCATTGTGCTACCACGCGGATCTGTGGGTTCAATAAAGCGAAGAAGGTGGATCACTCTTATGCTGCTCAGTTCAGCCAGGCTATCAAATAATAATAAGCTTCCAGAAGTCTACGGGAAGAGAGAGCATTGCAGTTGCCGGGTTTCCTCCTCATCCTTGCAGCCTCTGAGAAGTCTCTAGACCAGGCCTCCCCCACAACGAAGTTCCTTCTAGATTTAGGAGACTCGGCTTCGAAGATCCCCTTAGCTGGAGTGTTGGTGTCAATGCGGTTGATGTGGCCGAGCCAGTGCAGGCCTTCCGGGCTACATCCACTCCTGGTCAAGCTCGTAGAGTTCGCGGTTGTGTCTCCTCCTCCATTCACTTGCAGGCGGGACCATATACACGATGCAGAATTTTTCGTTCGAAGGGACCAAGAATCAGCTTTGCAGATTTGCTTAGCGTCCACCTTTCGGCGGCATAGAGCAGGACTGCCAAAATAAGATTTTTGTAGAGGAAGATTTTGGTCCTTCAGGTCAGAAGCTTTGAACCCAGTTGTTTCGACAAACCAAAGCAGCAGTGGTTGCCAAGGACGATTCTTTGTCGGATCTCCACTGTGGTGTCGTTTGTGGAGTTCACCTTTGCCCCGAGGCAGACAAACTCCTTTACTACGTCGAAATCATAGCTTTCGACCGTGATGTGTTGTCCAAGGTGGTGTGCGACGAAACGTTTCTTGGTCGAAAGCTTATGTTCTGTTTTGTCCTCATTGACCTTGGGATCAGTTGGTTTCGCCTGTTCTTCAATCAAGACAATGTCGATGTCATCTGCGTACTCCAACATTTGGACCGACTTATAGAAAATGGTGTCCTCCGTGTTTACAGCTGCACGCCACAATATCTTCCCCAGTACCAGATTGAAGAAATTACACGACAGCGCATCTCCTTGCCGCAATCCGGTGCAGGGTTAAAAAGGTGCTCGGAAGTCCTTGAGCCGGACTGCACGGTGCATAGCGTGTGTGTTGTGCATCGAATTAGTTTCCCGGGATCCCGAATTCGGCCACTGCATCGAATAGCTCTTTGCTATGAATGCTGTCCAATGCAATGCGCTGGTCTTCTAAAGGATTTGCCAAAGTGTGAAAATTTGGTCTACAGTCGATTTGCGGGGCGGAAGCCGCACTGGTACGTGCCGATAAGTGCGCCTCAAAACGGCTTGAGACGTTCACGCAGTACGCTGGACAGGATCTTGTAGGCAACATAGCAGGGTATACCTCCATAGTTGTAGCAAGAGGTAGGATCGCCTTTCTTGTGGATGGGACATTTGCAGCTGATATTCCATTCGCCGGGCGTGCTGTCGTCCTCCCAAATTTTTCAGATGAGCTGATGCATCCCTACCACACCATGGCTGCCAGCTTTTAACAGCTCTGATGGTAAGCCCTTGTTGTTCTTGAGCTATTTAATGGCTGGGCAGGCTTTTTCAAGGCTAGGTGGGGGGACTACTTCATCGAATGGAGTTGGGATTTCTTGATTCCCTATCACGCTCTCCTGGTCAGGTCCGCTAAGCAGCCGTTGCAAGTGCCACTATTCACTGTGGGTCAGTAACAAGGCTACCCTCACAGTTTCGAGGAGAGTGTGGGCCTTTCTAAAAGGTATAGGCAAGGCTTTTGGCTTTTTTATAAAAGGCTCGTATTTTCTGCTTATCCATAGACTCTTCCATATCAAGAGCATCGAACAGTGTGACGGAAGGGGGTGACGAACAGGGGTGACGGAAGAAGGGCCTCGGCACCTTGTGGTTAAACGGACTTTTCTACCAGCTCCGTAGCTCCTGGTAGACGTTAGTAAACATGCAAAGACCACTGACCAAGAGATGGTTAGTTTGAGAAGGGTCAAACTGACTGACTGCTGGCAGAAGGCAGTCCGACTCAGGCCAAAGTAGACTCAATGGGTGGTGTGAATACAAAGTGAGGGCGAGAGTTTCCTCAGCATTTTGGAGGGAACACTTCACCTGGTGTCTGTGAGGTTGTGTTAGACGTTTTCTTCAGGCGTAGACGTTTCTTCTCTTCCCGCTACTCTTCTTGAGCTGCTCTTGTTTTCCGTTGCAGCGCCTTTCGGTATGCCTCGTTAGTTGCGCATTTCTTCTGCTCACACTCGCCATCATAGCACGGGTTTCTTGTCGGGGGTGGTTGGTAGCCTAGGTTGTGTCAGCTACCTCTTTGATGGCCGAGCGGCAATGCAACCACATCAGGTTTGCTTTGTTTTGCCATTTAGTCTAGATTGTTTCATGTACATTCAATATTCAATTACAGTTCTTGCAGTTGTTTTTTTTCTATCCACGACTCCACGACTACGTAGTCTATACGGAGAGTCAGATTTCGAGTTACTTTATCGTGCTGTCGCTAATAACAAGCGTTGCGTTAGCAAGCTAAAATTAACGCTGGCTTATCGACATGACATTGTGTGGCCGTCTTGCTAGGAACATACCATCTTCAGTGCGTGCATTTCGGGCAAACAGCAGGCGCCACATTATTGGCGGTAACAAAAAGCTGAGGTTCAGTTTAAAAAAAAAATAAGCCGGTATTGGCAGTTCTTGTATTGCCTGAGGTTGCTCATTTTAACACATCCCGTCAACCGGAAACGAGTTCCGTCTCTGAAGACAATTTTTAGATAAATAAGCAGATCATCGAAGCCTTTCTAAGGCCTAGTGATCTGTGATCCGGGACAAGACACTCACGCAGGGAAAACTTGAATTCCTGAACTATCCTGGAAGGTGTTAAAGGGATGATCAAGGCCTAAAGCACAGCGTGGCTGTCGCTTCAGATGCAAATTCGTCGCCTTGCTAAGTTACATGCTGTGGCAGGTCTTTCGGCGGAAGCCTTTGTGAGATGCAATGGCATGGCTTCCTGAGCATGTCTGACTTTGACACAAACCACTGACAGTGCGTGACTTTTCAAAAATAGAGCACAAAGAAAGCAGATAGCAAATGTCTTTAAGTCGCTTGAAGAGGTCATTGAAGAAAGCAATCTTTGTGAATTTCAACCGTCTGCAGACATCCTGCATGACTTGCAGAAAAGATATAAGGCAAATAAACTGAGTTCTTGATATACTGCGGAGTTGGACCGCTGAGTAGCCCGCGTCATTAATCAATTTTACCCGTCAACTGGATACTTCAAATATTTGGAAGGAATGTGATAAGAGTCTCACGGACTGCCTCCATTCCTCGGCTCAGCCTCAGAGCTGTAATCTCGTGGAACCTTGCTTGCCACACCAAAGAATCCGCCGGTATTGGCATCGGACACTGAGGTTCTAAGCAAACCATCGCCAACTTATCTGCCACCATGTGTTGCCTCTTGACACATCTGCATACTAGACCCTTGCAGAGTCACCGCCGCTCAAAACGTCAACGCTCACGTGTCGCTTATCTGTGAGTTTTCCATTTTCTGGGGATTATTTAAGAAAATCCCCTCAAAACGATGCCTAAATACGCGTTAGCTTCCTAATTCGCAACACATGCACGAACAAAAGCACACACACGTGCATTTCCGTTTCAGGATTTCACATCCTTGTGGGAAACGCATTCGACGCTGCCTCAAGCGAGTGACAAGAGAGTTCGCTAAACACATCCAATAATGGGATCACGTTCTTCTGAGTAAACAGCCGCGATTTGGAATCCCGGCGTTTGTTGCACGCCATTTGTTGCACAGCCTTAGCGCCGTGCTTGAGGAGGGCGTGTGAAACGTTTATGACACTCAACCGGTTAGTGTGCGCTGAATGCGGAAAGGTGGTGTCCTGCGGAGAGTTTAGCGCCGTCGCGCTAGGGTCTTTAGCGCCAGGTAATAAAATTGGTCCAGGTTTATGGTGGGTATTCCGAAAGAATCTCCCACGGTCGCTAGCCTCGATCACAGGGTGAGCAAATGTGTTACGAAAGTAGACGTGGACTGTGATAATGGTAATGTCGTGGAAAACCATTGGCAGACAATGGCAATCGCTTAAGGGAGTGACGGAAGATGGTGGGTTTATCTGGGGTGTGTTTGAAGACGGACTGAAGATGTTGTTGCGAATTGTGTTTGTTTCGTGAGCACGCAACCAAACATCTCTCTCATCTTCAGTTGGCCCGAATGGTTGCCGACAGTCTCGGACGGCTGGGGTACTTCTCCAATTTTGTGACGTATGCTACAGGCAGTCATCCTCAGTTGTGTTGATCCTTGGGGCTAGAGTCAAGTCTTCCATTCGTTGTACATGGTCTAGCCACTTAAGGCACTGGATTCGAAGACTCATCGAGAGACTTATATAGCTGAACAGTGAACAGTGCGTGATTGAATCTTCTCCTGCAGATGCTCTTGAAACAAAACAGGACCTAGGACTACTACCTCTGTGCGGTACAGTGGAACAGACATGATCAATGTCTTGTATAAAGGGAACTTGATCCTTCCAGAGTGTCTTCTGCCTACATCATCAGTTCTCCCACGTCACCACCGAATACCTGCCACCAGATCCGAGCAATGGCGGCACAGTGAAAGAGGAAGTGCTCTGAAATGTCGTCGTCTTCACCACAGGCGTGGCATAGGGCTTCGTTGCGGCCAAGTACACGAAGGTGTAGTGACCAGTTATTACGCCAGCAAGTCGTTGGCAGAATTTGCTGTCAAGAGATAACAAAAACGCCAATCCTTGCACTTACACACGTTTGGATCACGCCAACTCCGGCCCAACCATCGATGTAAGCCCTAACCAAGGAGGCAGATGGTCTCAGCTCATGTTCAGGTCCTGAGAATGTCTCCTCTGCCAATTGTCCAGTTCATGGGCGCTCTCATTTCCAGCGATTCAGATGTGTGATCCGGGACAAGACGCACACACAAAGAAGACTTGCATTCCTGTACAATCCTGGAGATAGTTAATGGGCCGAGGAAAGCCTCATGCTGTCGTTGCAGGTACAAATTCGTCGCTTTCACATGTCTTCACAATAAAGTCCGTGGGCATTAGAGTCGCAAGTCTAAGGTTGTCGTCTCCACGAGGCTAGCGCTGGCGCCTTCATTTGTCTTGGAGCCAACCGTAACGATTCAACTGCATTCCATTCATGGTCTAGGGTGCAGAGAAAGTTGACTTTGTATGCACACCGCACCTGAAGTACTGGTGTCCTTGCGTCAGACGGCATCTCCATTAGACTATTGTTAAAGAAAATGCGGCGCACAACGTCAACGACGCCCCAGTACGAGTTGCATCAAAGACCACTTCTTTTAGACGGAAAAGCAGCGACAACGTCAAGCGAAAAGGGTCGTGGTGAGTCGGCGCAAAAGCTGGCCAAGCCAGAATTATTGGCCAGGAAGGTCTTGCTGTATGTTTGGTGGTGTTGCAAGTGAGTGCACTGTGAGCTGATTGCCCACGTCTTAATTCGGACCTGCGTTGTCAGCAATTGGACCGTCTGATGGAAGCAATCGCTCAGAAACAGCCAGTTTTGGAGGTGAGGCATTGTGTTCCAACAGAACAGCGCCAGGCCACACACACATCGACTTGCACCAAGCTCCACGACCAAGGGTTAGCAGCTCTTTATGTATCCACGTTAAAGTCCGGCCCTAGCAGCAAATGATTACCTCCTGTTCCCGTCCAGGGTGAACTATTTTGTCGGCGACCCGAAGGCTTTTAAAACAAGACTCTCTCAGTTTTTCGCCAGTAGAGGTGACGACTTTTACGAGACGACATGATTTTTTCCGGCCCTGCCATACTGTGCGGCGTGCTTATTGTGCCACAGGCGAGCACTTTATCCACCCTTGATAGCAAACTCTCATGACTGACTAGACCTCGAACACATCCATCCATCAGCACGAAATCGCACGCACTACTCCGAAGCAGGCCGATGCCTTTGTGATGTGATTGTGTGCCTCAAACAGACTCCAATGCAGATCACCTTTGTCATTTGAACGCGAACAAGCTGATCCTCCAAAAAACTCCAATCAAGATCATCATATCTCGATATGAATGCATTCTTGAGGATGCGATCATCAGGCTCGACCATCAGCCGCACACCATGCGTCATCGGATAACACACATGTTTGGTGTCGACTGTCTCCCACAACAACGAAGTGAAACACGCATGCCCCCACCACCAGCAGCACCACCTCAGCTCAGCCTCTAATTATCAATCATTTTGTAAACGATGAACTTCTCACAGAGTACGCCACCAACTCGCCGGATTAGTATCTCACACCGCATCGTTCATCCGCAATTGAGAAATCGATAAATCTTCGTCAACAAAGCGCAGAAGAAGCACATTCCGAAGTCGGCTTGTGTTGGTTGCCTGCTTGGCAGTCGTTTAATCAAGGCAAAGCACCCGCCAGCGAACAAAGGCCACCTCCGACCGTGCACGAGACAGAAGACGACCCGCGGAAAACCAAGCGAACTTGAACTGCATGTGGGCTGCTTCTCCAGTAGGCGGCGAGACGTTATGAATAAATTCCTGGTCCACACCGACTTCGAAGCGGTGCTCCGAACGCAGTTGATGGGGACTCGCGGTGATTTATGAAGGAAGACCTGCAGCGGCGAAAGGCTTTCAGAATAATTGACCCGATTAGGGAGGAGGAAGTCTATCAGAACTCTCTCAGAACTCTCCGCATGCGGTCATTGGCACGCCGTTGTCATCTCACGGCGCAGCACGTGGGAGAAGGTCGCTTCGTTCACACGCCCACTTGGATCGACTTCATTAGCCGAGAGCCACAATCGCGCCTCAATCCACAAACACGGCAGAAGACTGCTCTAATCTCTAACGGCGACCCACTTGTGAAGAGAGGAAATTACATCACCACAAGTGTTGCCTAGGCGATGACGATGCCGCAACAAATTGCCTCGAGCACCCCTCGGTGGCATATGCGCCGTTGCACGGTGAACTGGTTACAAATTGGAGGGGCTACCGCCGCACACATTGTGTCCTTTCAGCGATGCACAGTGCAGCTGCGCAGTATCCTTACCGACAATGGCGAGCTGAAATCCTCGCCAGAAACCGGAACCACATGCGCAGCACAAGGACTTGTGACAATTGAATAGTTTTGATTAATCGCCCGCGAGAGAGGAGGGCGAAAACGCTGCGCAGGCAGTTGGGCTGAAAAAAAAAAGAATCGTTACAAGTTGCGGAAGGAAGGAAGTTGCACCCCTTCTCGGGTGAGTGGTTTGTTTACTGTGCCGCGGTGCCGAGGGATAAGTGGAACGGATTTTATTGTTTTGAGGTTCAATTGACAGATTCGATTGAATGACCGCGGGGAGACGTGTGACGGCACAGCAAACAAGGATCAATTTTTCACGAGCGCGCTGAACAAATACAAACATTCCGTTGTCGCGGATATGTTCAGCTGGCGTGTTGGAAAGTTACAATCGATGTGACAGGCGCAGAAAATGGTGGTAAAAAGCCCGCCTATTGCCGAGTGACATGCGATTTCTTTTCACAGCTGCTGAATTTTGATTCTGAGCTACGTTTCCACCGAACGAAACCGCGAGGTTCCATCAATATTCTCCGCCATGCATTTCCGGGGTCTGGAAACCTTGCGGTTGCTGATAAAACTCGTTAAGTCCTCCTCGAGTTCATCCGCCCGTGAGAGGTTGTGAACTCGGATAAGCCACAGCGTGATTTTCTGTTTATTTTGGTGTTCATTTTATCATTTTGTCTCTTTCTATTTTCTGGTGTTCTCACACTAATGTGTCCTGGTTCTGGCGGCCATTTAAAAATTGAGAGCGCTTGACATTTCTTTTGGCGGGCAAAAAATTGAGAAAATGAGAGCGAGTGACTTGAAAATTGAGAGCGAAACCGCCTCAACCTCGGTGGAAACGGCCCTCATAAAAGTTCATCCGGCCCTGGCGGTTTCGGTTCAGTGGTTGGTTTTGGTGGGTACATCAGAAACTCTCTGAAAAGGACCACGATCTCCTGTTTGATCGTGGCTGTCCTGCTACCCTCGGATACAGACGGAATTATTGTTGTCGACCCCAGAGAACGAACAAAGCAAATGCTCTGTACCTTTCTACACCACGTGCCGCCGAATAACTTACTGAGGCCCTGGAGAGTTACAAAGCAAACCCAGGAAGTGTGGGGGAATAGGCCGTTTATACAGAGAACTGTGACATTTTTGTCGGTACCTGCGGCAGTGACAGAGACTAATACGGAGTCTAAATGTTCATGAGTTCGGTGTTCTGGAGAATGATTCATCGTGTTCGACTGGAGTAGGAGGATGACAATGCAAAGTCTGAATTTTAAGCCAAAAAAGGCCTCATGCTACACCACCCACCAGACTAGTCTGATCCAGTCCCGTGTTGTTGTCAAATAAGCGTTGAAGTACGACTCCTACCATCCAGAGGGGCACGACCGACATCTTCTAGGACATTCCAGTGAATTCTGACTGAACAACTTCCCTAGGCTTTCGAATTCTGCGGAAAGGTGGATAAGGTTCCATAAATTAACGAGAGATGGCGTTACAATTGGCTGCTCATTTGACCCAATCTCATTGAAAGTGGGACAGACTGTGTGTCAAAGTGGGTCTGTTATTCGAGATGTTTGAAGTGGTTGGCTGCTGTTCGGAAAGACAACAGCCCCCCGTAGGCCAGGATAGTCCCCTTGTTCGAGGTGGACTTAGGCAAAAGGTTGTAAGCCTTGGTCCTGGCTCCTCATGATAATCCAGATCATGGCTAAGATTAGTTTGATCTGAAGACAATGAGTCCGACTGACGACTTCTATGATCAAGAAAAATCTTTCAATGCGCCAGCTTCGAAACCAAGATTTTTCCAGGCGACTTCAACACTATGCCGTGTATGGAGTACATCTTCACAAGTATCAGTGCCTGCACGAGACCAAATCTGACAACGGACTTAGATTGGTGGACTTTTATCACGGTACAAAAACCCTCTGTAGGCAGGACGGGGTTCCTATACCTAAACATCCACAAAGCTACTTGACGGTTCTCTCACCGATGAACCAGAGCCAGGTTGAACATATTGGCATCGACATTAGACGCCTCACCTCTAGCATTCTTGACGTCTGAACATCCGGGTAGCTGAACATATCAACCAGGTCGTGGAAGAATGCCACGATCGTAATGGGCTGCAGGATATTTTCACAGGCACTCCCGAAACTGCATTGAAGAAGCGTTCTCAAAAACCCACGAAAGTGCTAGATTTTATCGGGAACAAACACTAGTTTGACGATCGCAGGAAGGTGCAGGTAGAAGCCAGTTAGGTTCGGTTGATGAAAAGGCAACGCAGTAACCCACTGTCAGAGCATTTCGTGTGCTCTATGAACAGAAATGTAGTGAAGGACACCTTCTCTTCAGAGGACAACAGAAAGACCAGGGAAAGCCCTCAATCGACGAGCTGGAGGGGGTTCTGTGGCAGGAATGGTGTCCGAAATTTGTACCAGAGTAAGAAGCAATCTTCTGGCAAATATCAAGTGGACATGAACTTCGGACAGAAGCTTGTCGTGACGGAAGGTTGGCAGTAGGCTCGCAGATGACACTGAAAATTAGAGGAATCACTTCTCCAGACTGAATGTTCCACACCATCTGGACGACGATAGACGAGAATTCCGTCACCGACCTACGTCGTCGTCATAGCAATGTCGAGTCTGAAACAAAGCAGCTAGAGAGCTGGAGTCCTTAAAGCAGCATTTCATCTGTAAGATATGGTGGGCGGAAAGCATGCTCCAACCATCTGAAGGCCAGAAGTCTTTTGTCGACAATTTGACGGTTCCTTATCAGGGTGCTTCCAGCCCTTCAAGATTGACCACATAAACCAAGAAGTGCAACAAGAAGTCAGTCAGTCTGTCAGTGTTGAAGGAGCTTACCGCATTTTAAAGAGACGAGACGCTTTCAACGTCTCTCTTCAAAAGACCGAGCAAAACTCAAATATCCACACTATACTAGACACTACAGTGAACCCTCCTAAATGGGGCACTCCAAGGGACTAAGAAAATCCGAACCAATTTGGAGGTGCCCCGATTTGAGAGGACCTCTAAGCTGGACCAAATATCATCCTGTCCCAATTAAAATGTTCTTGAAATGTTAAATGAAAACCAAGGAATGAGTCCTTGGTGGCAACAACAGAACAAGACCAACGATTTTTGCACATTTTTGCCCATGGTCCAATTCAGAGGTGCCCCGTTTGCAGAGGTTCACTTATATGAAAAGACCGAGTGTATGCATGAAGTGCGATTCAATTCGAAGGTGTCCCGATTACACCTCCTGGAAAACATTGACGTGATTGCCCGCCCATATCGACAATGAGATGTAGGCTGGCATTGAGTCCGCACCAGATAAAGCGACTCTGGCGACTCTGGAAAGCGAGGGCAAAACAATGTTTGGCGTCTTGAGGAAACGACACATTCAACATGGACGTCCTGGATATCGACGCCCGACTAAGAAGTCCCTGATGTCTTCGAGGGGAAATTCTTCGTGTGATTTCCGGTATTCCGATCCGAATACATCCGGACTAGACAGACAAACTTGAGGTATCCCATAATGCTCCTGTTTGACAGTCCCACCGTCCGAGTGACTTGACCCGGATCCCTATGAACTGACATCGGCGTGAGTAACGCGTTTATCGTTTCGCATCGCAGCCACACCTACCCGGCACCGAACAAGCCGATCGAACCGATCGCCTTCAGTCCCACTCAACTGAAAATCAATTTAAAGACCAACTGTTATGGTCACGACTTTGGTTGGCGGGCTCCGTGCGAAATCCGTTCGCTTTCCACTTGCCGCCAACGCCACCGTCAGTGAGTGAGGCGTGAATGGAATTCCAATCGGCTGCCAGTGCGGCAGTCCCAGCAAAAGGTGAAACCTTCTCTTCGGCAACAACAATCTCCTCTCGAGCCAAAAACCCGATCGGTCCATACACTGGCTCGCCGACAGAACCAGTCGACATTGCAAGGTCGAATACGTTTCACTGCGGCTGCTGCTGTGAAATTCCCAGCGAGCACAGGCGAGGGCAACAGCGAATTTCAATTAATTGGGCGTGCGACCGTCTCCGGACCGGGTTAAGATCGAGTTTTTCGATTGTGTTCGCTGTAAATTGGGCCACGTTATGTCATCCCGACTAATTCGAATGGCCCCTCAATCTGTCGATGTGGTCGATCGACGACTCCGCATGTGCAACCGCATTCCTCGTCGAGCACCATCTGGCAGGGATGCAGGTTTTCCTGGTTCGCCACAACAACCCCTTGTGTGGTTGCATCCGAGGATGCGAGCAACATCTGCTGTAATCACCATCATCATCCTCATCCTCATCCTCATAACAGGCGTGGGCTGGACCTTCTGCGGAGGACCAGCCGCACGACAGAAGTCAGCCCGGCCATTAGCTCGGCGGATTACAAGTCATTATCCCCTTCCCGGGAGGATGCGGTGCATAGGGGTGTGTTCAGCTGTCAGCGCGACGACGAGGACCATTCTCCGAAATGTCAACACGTGCAGATAGCCCACGCCTATCAAATGTCAACCCGTTCCGAGGAACGCCAACTGCACGCCATGTGGGCCCGTCACGCTCCGAGCAGCCTCGATGGGGGCTTATGGCGATTGGACACTCCAAACAGCAGTTACCCGATGGATAGATTATGCATTCCGAGCAACGGTTCTCAAGAAGTTCAGCTCGAAATTAATTTATCTCGCACGGGGAATCGATGCGATCCGCGCCCCAGAGATGCCTTTGTCACTCGTGGATCGACTCGCCAGACAAAGGTGAACGCAAACACTGTGCCCGCCCATAATTCCACCGTCCACAGTTCCAGCTTTTTTCCTCTTCTCGAAATTTTATTTGATTTGCCCGGGACCGGAGTGTAATAAATTTCCCAGGTACCCACGTGAATGATGGGACTGGGAATCGTCTGCGCCGCTCGGTTCGCAGGGTTGTTACAAATTGTGCTCGTTTTTATTTCATTTTCTGGCGGTGGTGGCGGCTGGCCGGCTCTGTCCGGACCGCGGAGATGAGTCACTCGGGGATTTGTCTTGGGCCAGGCGACGGCTCTGTGCGTCTGCTGGGGATAATTTATGGACTCCGCGTATCTGTTTTGGGGGCTTTGCTTTTGCGGATGCAAGTGGCGGGGGGATCAGCAGGCCCTTTTTTGCGTGTTAGCCGGTCTTGACAGTTAAATGGGTTCCTCGTGGCTGACTCGTAAACATCGACGATGGTTTAATCGCACTTGCAAGGTTCATTAGCTGGTCAGCACGTCCTGGCTGGATGAGAGAGATGGATTTGTATGACGGGCACGAACGGTCGTATGAGTGGAGTTCAAATGTGACTCGCAGTCGGAGCGGAAATTTAATTGATTGCAGGGGAAGGAGATTTAAGCAATAATTGGACGGGTTGATAAACTGTTGCTGGGGATGTGCAATGAATTGGGTTAAGGAGCCACTGGGCTTGAGGATGGCCTTTTCCGGTGGGTTTTTGTGGTTGAATAAGTCATTTAAATGTGGTCTTATGCGCGAGTTATAATTGTGCCTCACGACACAGCACGAAATCGCCCCAAAAATTAAACACAACCGATTTGTTTGGAGTCCCATGTCCAACTCCACTCGACTTTATTTCTACATTAATTATTTCTTAAAATTATCAAAGGTGGAGGCATTCAGTTTCCGCTGGGTGTCGAATAACGACACAACCGGCAAGTGACCTACATTTGCGTTCGAAGTCCAGAAAGCCATTGGCACCTGAATGCTGTATTGGCACTTAATTGCTTATTGGTCGCGAAGCAACACAAATGTCCCGTCAGCAAGTTTGTTGGCTTGCATTTGTGTGTAACTCGCGTGATGTTCCTTTTGCTAGGACGAACCGTGGATCTGCCTTAGCCTTAGTCAGCTGAAGTACTTGTCCAGTGTAGGTCTCAATTAGTCAAATCTAACGCATTCATTGCACTCTTCATCTCATGCAAACTTCCCTCGAAAGACAGTCTTCTTACGGTCAACATCTTGTACAGACAGCCGGATGACGAAAAGGCGAGTTTTCATCATGGTCATACAGGAGTGTTCTATAATAAACGTTTGCATTCACTCGGCCGGAAATTTTGCATACTGGAGTCCTGCAATGGTTGATAAAAGCAGCGCAGCCCCTTCAAATATCCACCTCCACCTCCTTCGCTTAGTGAAGACGACCTCAGGACTTTTTACATAATGCCAATTGGATTGCCATCAAGATTGAACTTTTTCTCGACCGAAAAGACCAAGCCAGGAGCTCTTTGGCAAAGTGTAGTCGGGCAACTTCTGTCAGACCTGGTTTTTTTGAAACCAGTCGATAACTCCCAGCTTAAATTTGTTCGTCGTCTAAACGTCGCTTAGATATTGGCAGTTTTTAATCTGAGATAATTTTGGAAGCAGTTGTCTTCTTTTGCAACCCGGTTAATGGCCGATTTCTGCCTTCGTGAACTGTGTTGGCTGTTTTTTATTTCCTCGGTTCGTGTTATAAAGTGTCCCCAATTTAACAACATTATCGATTGCAGAAGACGATCGATTTATTTTTAAGGAAATGTGGCGTCGGGACATACCGGTTCTCATGATTTTTCCCATTATGACTGTCGGCTGTTAATCCCCGAAACCCAAGCGTGATAAATGCAAGAACAATTATTTTTTATTCTAACCACCAGGTATAGACTTTTACTAACTTTCCCTCATTTTTTTGGTTAATAGGACGATAGCATCGACTTTATACAAACACGTTTCCTCCTGATTGCAAATATATGTATAAATTAATTCGGTGCGATCGTTTTTTCAAAATTTAACGTTTATTTAAGAGAAACATGTACAATAGTAAAGGGTGATAAAATTCAGAAAAATGCATGAAATCTTTATTTGAATCGATAGTACGGTCCATATAATTTAATGTCGGAAGATTATTTCATGCAAATGCTGACCTTGACTGCGCCTAAAATGGTCCATCCGCTTAGTCCAATTTTGGCATACTCTTTCCAACATTTCGGCCGGTATCTCACGAATAAATGCTTCAATGTCGTCTTCCAATGCGTCAATTGAAGCGGGCTTGTCTGTTTAGACATGAGCTTTAGCATAGCCCCACAAAACATAGTCCAAATGCGTTTAATCGCATTTCGAGGCGGCCCACTGACCGGTCCCGAACGTGAAATAAAATGTTCACCGAACTCGCCTCTCAATGAGTCCATTGTGGCGCGTGCTGTGTGGCATGTGCCACCGTCTTGTTGAAACCACATGCCATGCAAGTCAAGCTCTTGCATTCTGGGCAAAAAAAGTTGGATATCATTTCACGGTAGCGTTCACCATTCACAGTTACGTTACGATTCGCATCATCTTTGAAGAAGTACGGTCCAATGATACCAGCATCCCATAAACCGCACCAAACTGTGACTTTTTCTGGATGCATTGGTAGCTCTTGCAATGCTTCTGGCTGATATTCACTCCAAAATCGACAATCCTGCTTATTTACGTACCCATTGAGCCAAAAATGAGCTTCATCTTAAACTGACCAAAAAATGGAAGTAGCGCGCGATGAACTTTCTTAACAGAGCACGCACTGATAATAAAATTCAATAATTTGCAAGCGTTGTTCGTTTTTTAAGACGATTCATGGTTAAATTATAGACCAAACTTAAGATGTTTGACATTGAAACAAAACACGAAACGTGCGTCAGCTGTTTAAACCAGAGTTGCCAAAAAGATAATAGCTAAAAAATCACCCTTTAGTTTCACCCCGTTTTAGCAGCTCATAATACAGCACACCCTTCTGATCCCTCCAAATGGATATGGATATTCGGCTTTGCCGTTGATTTGACTGGTTGGCCAAGCCAAAATCACGTGCAAACCACTTTTGGCACGTTCGCTAGCACGATGACTTTCGGCAGCAGTTTTCTTCATATTAAAGTATTGAAGAAGAACTACCCGCAAAAACACTTTTTCAGGCAAAAAGTTCGACATATTTGTGTGAAAAAAAATTATTGTTGTTTACCCTTCAAATGAATGACATATACTGAAATGACGTACAATGACAGTAGCTTTCCAACGCATGTTCCAATGGAATAATACAAGTCACGCCATCTCTTAGCAAACCGCACGAATTAAGTTATGTACCCACTATTTAACAAAATGATGGCTAATACGTAAGGTCACGTATTTGTAGGAATTTTGTTGGCGATGGATGTTGGTGATGGTCCTGACCCATTAAGTTGGGTTTAGACATGACTTCCATCCTCTACAACAGTGCCGAGATAGACCGAATCGACAGACGCATATTCCAACTCACCAGCAACTTCTGCAAGAACCTCGAGAACATCCCGAATAGCCTAATAACTGAACTGGCTACAACACGACCTGACCCAAGCGACATCTTCGGCACAACAAGCCACATCAGAAGCCTGTTCGAGATGGGCAGAATTGTAGACAACCGCAACAACATTATCTGCCACAACTTAAGAACGGGCAGCAACACATTTAAGTTCGACAACTCTCAATACTAGGAGAGAGAGCTAAGTCTCTAAAATCCGGACTCTTTTTAATTTTGTAGTTAGGAATACAATAAAAACAACAAGCAGGTTTGTGTGAACCTTTTCCTGCAATTCCCTAATTATCTAAAAATGTACAACAAAAAATTGATGTAATCCAACAAAATATCTAGAGAAATGTGAAGCAACACATGTTAGATATAAATCTATAATTTAAGATTATTAACAATTGGTTCAACAAAGAAAATGCATTTAAAAAAAAAACCCATTTCCATCGTGTCATATCAGCTGTGTTTGTATTGTGATAGACGATAACGATGCTGGGTTCGGCGGAAAGGTCCCTTGTTTGCTTTCGACTCTGTGCAGTATGATGTTGTGTGTTCAGTGTGACAACTTCTATTCGTCTTTGAACATGGCAAAAGACATTGCAGCAACTGCAGCATTTTGCGGCTACTTTCGACGAGATGGGAAAGAATTCGCCAAAGCGTAAATAACTCTCTGCCAACGGTCTGCAATAATCAAATGCTTCCCTGTTAAGTTTTTCCAAGCTTTGTAAGCGATTTGACGAAATTGCTGCCATTATCAATGACCGTGGCTAGTACTTCTTGTGAGCTACTCCCAGTGAAACAAACTAAACGGTCAAAGATGTGCGTACCTAAAAATCTTTGGCATACCATCGTTTTAGATTTTCTTTCTAAGTGTGATCCAAGCCAGAGTGCCGTGATCCCAAAAAAACTTCGCGTATTTGCCAAGCAAGTGTGCAGACTTAATTTGGGTTAGGTTTGAGCGTTGACGCGCCGCACCCGTTGGACCCACTGTGATACCCACGGGATGATCCTTCCTCGTCGTCGTCTTACTTCTTTTGGAGCTGTTTCGATGTGGATTGTGCAGCTGACCGAAAGAACATAACACGTCCTATATCACATATATAGAACTTTACAAAAAAAAAACACAATATCATCCACACAAATCAATACGGATTGTAAGAAGGAAAGAGTACCAACCAACTACTTGGTGATTTTGCAAACGAAATAACCACGGCATTATTTGAATCACGGAGTCCCACAAGGCTCAGAACTAGGTCCTCTGCTATTTATTCTGTTCACTTACCCCTCGCCTGTGCGGATGATACAGCAATTGTTGTATGTCGGAACTGCCCACAAAAAGCAGCGAACGTAATGCAGGCAGAGCTGGAAGAAGTGGGAAAATGGTGCCAGGACAATGGGCCTGTGATCGGGGTCCAATGTACCCCGCATACCAAATCGCACTTAAAAATTGAGCATGTAACAAATCCGCGGAACAAAATGCCAAGATATTTGTTCTCGATACGTACAAATACCTTGGCATTGTTATCGACTGCCACTTTTTGTGGGAACAACATATCACCTACCTTCGGAGTAAGCAAAGAGAATCTCTATTTGCACTGGCTTGTCCGCAATACAAGGCTCCATATCCTGCATTAAAACAAGCTTACCATGCACTCATAGAGTCGAGGCTTCGATACGGTGTAATGGCTTGGGGAGGAGCTGCGCAAACGCATATCGCCAAGCTGCAACGAATCCAAGAAAGTTCCGTAAAACTTCTGTCGAGAAAAACTTCGAAGGTCGATGACCATTGCCCTTGAGCATTACGGAGACAACAAACTTAGAGCACAGATAGCACATCCTACCAGGAGATCTCGCATCTGGCAAGAGAACTCCACCTTTCGTTAGCAAGCTCCATGGTTTTGATGTCCGCCTTCCTCTTGATGGCAGATAGAGGTGGGTTGAACCACGGGATTGCCTGGGATGGGTCGGAATCGGTGCCCCTATAACCTGACCAAGAACCGTGAGCTCTTCGCGACAGCTTGCGACTAGCTTGGACTTGGTTCCTGTAGCGGAAATTGCTTAAGAGGCCGCTTGACTGTCAATTAGGAAGATAATATCAACTGGTGGTCTTTCCAACAATGATATCATTTTGGCAGCTTCTTTGACCCAACATTGCCCAACACTGCCTCCAATGCACACTCACCTTTTTCAAGCGCCCACTCAATACATTCCATCTCCGTTCAAACTTCGTGCACTCAACTGTTAACATATGTGAGTGGAGGGCTTAACGAAAGCTATTTGTATTCACTCCAGATGGAGTGTACCCTCCGAAATGCTGAGGGAACACTCACACTCAATTTCTGTTCACACCACCCAATCTTCCTGGCCGCATGACGCTGGTTTTAAATATACCACAATGCGTGATATCAAAATGGCACTTAGTGCTAAAGGGGTTTAGTGTTACCCGACACCATCAAGGTGACTGAAATTCGACTGAGTTCCTTTGCCCTCCCCACAACTTCACATCTGCCATTCGAACAACCAAATCAAGCAGAACTACTTCTGTTCCATAACAAGTCAACTGCAGGACAAGTTTCTGTTAATGGGCTACTTCATGCAGATCATAGGCATTCCCATGGTATTCAAAACAACTCAAGCTCGAATCAGCAGCAATTACCGCAAGTGATTTGTTAGTTTATCGAAACGTGGAACCATCAATCATCCTTTTGTGCCAGTCACAGTATAATCAGTTGCTTTAACGACAGAATAATCAGCCTAGTTATTGAGTGGCCAATTGAAACTGCCGATTGGCCGCATTCACTGGTCGTAGGCACAAATTGATTGATTCTTAGATTGAAGCATTTTGCAGGCACCACAGCAAGGCGATCGAATTTTTGTGAGATCGTGTAACTTTTAGCACAAAGTGGTCGTCCGTGCGACAGTCGGACTTAAAGCAGATCGCTGTCATTGGCACATCTTCGTTATGAGCCCCTCGACGCAATGATTATCGACTGATCGTGACTGAGGAACTCACGAGCCAACACTTATAAACTGTGGTTTGTCTAACTTCAGCCACGCACATTCAATGATCGACAGTTCACGCGATCAATTCATCAGCAACACGTCACTGGATCGGCTGAATGACAAAAGACGTAGTTAACTGGATGAAAGCTTGTTGGTTGACTGATCGTTTAACGGCCATCGACTTGGTGTATCGTTGCCAATTGAGACGGAGAAAAGGCAGTTCCCAGCGCACAATCGATGGGTTTTCATCCTTCTTGTGAAATTCAATTTTGAAAACATTTCCCGTAACACTGAGGCCGAAGGCATCTGTAATTGCTCATATTAACCGCACAGTCGCAGTAACTTTCAGTTTGTGACAAGTTTTTCTTTCTCACTCGCTAATTGCAGCCATGCAACATTAGCTGGGCAGCTGACATGCATGGCAACGTTCATTAATTGTCTTCAATCACTTCCGCCGTCCGCGCACACTGGCAGCGGCACAGCAACGTTCTCCTATGTAAATACGCGACGACGAGCAGTTGTATAAGCTTATTGCTCCACTTTTTGCACTCCAAACTGGGCGACTTTCGTTCGACTTTGCATTTTGATCCGAGACCCCGATTGAGGGAAAAAAAGCCATGTGCCAACTATCGGTGTCAATATCAAAACGATTTCACACCATTAGCTGGAGAACTTGTCCAATCGCACTGCCATATGTCAAGACGATAATTAGTGCCCCCTTGGCACTTCAGCTCCGCGAACGGATTCATAAATTCCGCCGTAATTGGGGGCATGGCATGGAATCACGGTGTCCCGGGAGACAGTGATGGTAATTCGCAGCAATTACGCGTAAGTTGCTTTTAGCTTTTAGCCATGATCGCCGTCATGAGATCAATAAACCAGCGAAACCGCCCCCTTTTTCATCACGTCGAGTCGCTCGCCGGATGAAGGCGTCAGGCATGGGTGCCACTAGCCTAGCTCGGTCCGCCGAACAGCTGGGGAGTAGGTAAGGTACCCGATCATGACCAACAACCGGGTGACCCTTGCTAATGATCTCCCGTGCAAAGTCTTATGGTGGCTGGCATATGCCACGATCTGAGGGCCCTCAGAATAGAATTTTTATGCTTGGCGGGTTCTGGTAATGCACTAGGCCGAGAATGAGAGAGAGAGAGAGAGAGAGCAGGAATTTCATTGCGAGTGGGCACGCCACTGCCGCTGGTCTGGATATCCGAGGCAGTCGAAAGGGTCGAGCGCTTATTTTCATAATTTTATGCGATATCGCATGTGTCAGTGGAAATTCTTGGTGCTGCAAGTAGCCATCCATGACCGTGGCAATGGCACGCGTTCATAGCAAAAGTTGAACGAACGCGGGAGGAATGCTAGCATGATACAGTGTGTTAATTAAACACTTAAAATATGGACGAATCTTGGAATGAACAATGGGGCTTGGCTGCACAATGCGGGCGCGGTGATCGTGCCTCTGTCCGCCGTCTTGGAACCGATGCCGATGTCAGTGGATTAGTTATGACTGATCTCTTGTCATGAAGTGACTGTCGGGGATTAACGATCGTTTAGGGAAATGCCCCGTCCCCAGCGCTCGCTGAAGACTTCTGTGGACTGATCCCTATTCTGACTCGTGACGATCTGGGATTATCCATAAATTACACATCACGAGGTATTTACGACTGATCAAGGATCGCGTAGCGTACATACAAGAAGGCACAAACATTAACACAGTAACAGCCTACTACTCCGTTCAGAGTGATCGCGAATGGTGGTGAAGATCACTAAGATCACTGAAGATCACTCAATATCCCTGATGATGACTGAAGATCTCTTGCGATCGCTGACGATCACAGAAGATCACTCAATATCCCTGGTGATGACTGAAGATCCCAGGCGATCACTGACAATTACTGATGATCACTGAAGGTATTTCAAGATCATCACTGAACTGTCGTTGATCACCAATCGCTGGTCTCAGGCAACATATGACAACAGTCGACAACCGAAAGGCAACAAGTAGCAACTTCAGCCAACGAACTGAATACCCGTCCATTCTCAATTTGCATCACAAACGATCAGTATTCCAGTCTTCAGAGGGAAGGTCACCGACCCCGCGTTCAACTGCACTTTTCCCACCGATCCTCGTCATCTGTTCAACAATTTATCATCATCTAAGCAATTTTCGTAAATTAAAGAGCCTCTCGATGAATTTCAGTAACCTAATCCTTTCCCGAAAGAACCCTCTTCACGGGACTCGGCTCCTCCTTCGGTGGTCCAACAATAGCTACCCTTCGCGACGCTACCCGAACGACCGACAAGACAACACAATTGTGTCAAATTAATCACTCCCCTCGTGCAGTGGTGTCTCCCGATCAGTTGCCAAACACTCGTTGCCTCATCCCTTGTCCTGTATCATTTTTCATCGCTCCATTTGAGGTAATCCCTCTCCGATGGGATTACCCAAACAAAGCGGGAACTGACACGCATAAAGGAACGACCGTCGAACTAGCGTCTCTCTCTCGATTTCAAAGAAGTTACCACCTTCTAATGCCATTGTTGCATGCCTCAACATGGATGCGTTCCGTGAATTGCGCTCGTCTCGCTGGTATCTCATCAAATTATGTCAAGATGCCCCGATTAGGATCGCAATCCGTCGTCACCGGCCGGCGTGTCATAAAGACGAGCGATCGCATGAGTGTTGTGTACCTCTTCGAGGAACCTGAGAAGAAACCCTTTGTCAGCACCAGAGAATGACCAACAAATGTGAGTGCAATGTCGGACGAGATGTCATAACCTCTTTGAGTCCGGGGGAACGCACACAAAATGCTCATCATGTGGGCAATAAAGCCGGGACACGATAGACCCACGAAACACGCCAACAATTGGACCTAATTGGGCTCAAATGACTCACTGGAGCACAGTGGATGCCAACGCCCGGCCATGACACTGCACTTGGGGGCAGAGGAGGTGAATTAATTATTCAACATCGGAATTGGGATGTTTGCGTTTGCGTTTTAATGGCATTTCGGACGGTACACATGAGATCAGGCTTCACTCTGTGATGGAAAACGATCGTTTAACGGAGATTAATCGGACGAACGTGACGCGGTCGGAGAAAGTGCGTGGCCTGGCAGCAGTTGCGTGCGGCTGTGTGTGGAATCTAATGGACCTATGGATTGATGATGGCGATTTGTTTCACTTGGACATTTGGAGTGTGGGGGCGAGTCGTTAAATGCAGAGATGATTACCCTGATTTTATAGAACACTCAAGGCATGCGTTGGTTCCGTTGCGTTAGTTTCTAAGCAAGACATTCCTCAAATAGGTGATCTATGGATCACTGAGGAATGCTGCCGACAGATCATTTAAGTGCTCGAATGAAGATGCTGCTAGAAATTTGAGTTGACACGATAAAGAATGTGCACATTCTTCAGAGTAGCTAGGGAGCATTTCCAGTGAGTGCTCGTTTGGCTTGATCTGGCGATCTCCGAGAATCCGAAGTCCAATGAGACAATTTTCCAAGCCAAGTGTTGGAGAAGAAGTTCGTGCGGAGCACTTCAAGACCGGTGGCGATATTTCGGCTAGCTTCTCAGCAAGCACTCGTGATTTGGGTGCTATTGTTCCCTCACGAGTGGAAGGGACCTACTGTTTTATGCCGACTAAGAACGGCCTATCTTGAGAAGATTTTTCCAGACAGTCATACGCTTTCAGCATTGTCAGAGATGTAGGGTCGTGAAAAATATTTTGCTCGTACCGGGGATCGAACCTAGGCAACGTACAAAGGGGTCGACTGGCAAACGCACAACGCCACAGTCTATTAAACCCAACAGATTTGTCGACTGTCTTTACTTTCTTCTTCATTTGACCGTTTCGACTCATTTTTTCAATTCAAACGCATGTGCTTGGACTTAACACCCTCACTCACAAACATCCCATCAACGTCCAAAATTTAAACACATCTTACTCAATCGCCTATGGAAAACCCTGGTAGTGGAAGTTTATATTTCGGGGCTACCGAGATACTCATCGCCTTGTTTGGTACGTTCCAGGGGCATTTTCTCGGAATTTGATGCAGCATATGGATAATCATATGAGTAGAGTTCAGGGCCGCCGTTTCAAATTTTCGCTGAGGAGTATTTGAAAGGTCTAGAATGTCTCGAAGGGAGTTTTTTTTTAACAGCAAAACTAGTTCATTAAAATTAAAGATCGACTTCGATTAGAAAGGGTAGTTCCGACTCTCGCCGGGGTCGAAGACGCTTCCCAGCCACCAAAATTTGAGATGCTGCATAGCAACATCTCGAATGTCCCGCCTGGTTACTGCCGTTCTACACCGGATGAGACCCTTCTCAGCTCGTTGTGGAACGAAACGGTCGTGTTTGAGTGGCCCATCCACAGTTGATCTGGCGATGTGCTAGATGAGCGGCACCGCATTTACGTCTTGTATCAGACTGTACTTATCCAGCTAGGATTGCTTCTGGGGGGACGAAGCTGTTTTGGCGTACCTTTCGTGGTATTATAAATTGGGGTAGTAAGCCCCGGTTGTTGCTCGAGTTCATTGTTCATCTTATCAGGTTTGCCCTGTTGTAAGACAAAGACCTCATTGGAATAGAATTTTTTGTATTGTGACTCTGGAGTTCAATAAAGGCGAAGGCAAGCCCTAAGACAAGCCCTCTCGAACAACCGAATCTTTTCCATCAAGCCTGCACTCACGTTGAACCACACGGGACAGCCATAGGTGAGCATTGGCCGGATGAGGGCCATGTAGCAGATAGCCTTCACCCTCGCACCGAGTTGGCTGTTGTAAAACAGTCTCTTTTTAAGGGCAAAAGCGCCTCGGGCCCTGGCCAGAGCAGAGAGATACTGGTCTAGCCAGATCCCCAGGTATCTGACTACAGTCCTTGGCGCCAGTGGTTGCCCGTGTCGACCAACAATTGAGAACTTTCGCCAATTCTTTTTCGTATCCGCCGAGGCCTTGTACAACGGCGTCCTGAACAGTATGGTTCAGTTGATATTCAACTTCCAGTCATCGCAATCTCTCATGAATGAATCGAAGTCACCCTGCACGGGAGTAGTAATGTCCTCGATCTTTTTGCCTGATCTGCACACGATCTAGTCGTCGGCGTACGCAGTTACGTGAGGAAGAGAATTTATCTGATCGGCGAATTAACGGCGCCCTGTTGGAGACCATTTTTTACATCAAAAATCCCTGTGGAGGTCACGTTGCCATTCTTGACGACGAACCGTCTACCGGTAGGCATGTAGAACAGCAGTGGTTCCGCAGTGGAACAGCAGAGCTTGTAAAAAAGACCTTCTAGCCAAACGGTGTCAAAGCCCTTCTCCAGGTCAATCAAGCAGGCACCCGTACATTGTTTCTGGCTCTTGTTCCATCGGATGTCCGACACAAGTTTCGACGCGACATGAATGGTGTCATGCCCCGCTTTAAAACCGAACTGGTTATCCGGAATTATATTTTTGTCCCTAGTCCAGTTGATCAGAGCTCTATTGATCTCCTTCTCGAATACCTTGCTGATGTTCGGCAGGAGACTAATTGACCGGAGGTTGCACGGATTCGCAGAATCTTTGCCTCTCTTGGATATGGGTTGCACAATCGCAGTTTTCCAATGCTCTGGATGATGTGCATTATTCAAAGCAGTGTTAAACAGGATTGTGTACATATTAACCACTTCCAGGGGAGATGTCTTAACACTATGGGATCTCGACCATCGACTCCCACTGACTTCTTCCTCTTTAGTGATTCGAAGACCGCTTGGAGATCTGTCTTCCATATGAACGGGGGATGAACCCCTTCGTCGGCGATGGCATTATCTGCCATGTTATCATCATTGAACACGACAAAGCCGGTGTTCTCAGATCGCCATTGTTGCAGATCTTCACGAAGAAGTGTGTTGTTAGCCAGTACGCGGTTCTCCAGGTCGTGATTCGGGCTTCACCTTGTACACTTCCTGAAAGACAGCGCCAAGTACTTCCACTTTTTCTTGCGGATCTTCGACCACGAAGAAGTAATCGTCGAGTACGGCGTTGTCTGGATCAATACCTGATGAAGTCAGTATTTGTTCGTTGTCTGTCGTTCTAGGGAGCTAGCAAGCGAAGTAGTTACTTCGAGAGAATTTATTTATTTAAGGCAACATGCTCGGGTTGTTGGCTCGAACAGCCCTAATCTTGTTGTTTCAATACAGGTTGGCAGAAAGTCTGTAATTCTGTGCAATCAATGTTTGAATGTTTCTGATGAGCGATTTCAGAGTCCCAACTTTCTCGTCTCGTCTGTCCGTAAACTGCTTGTTTTTAATCTTGACAGAAGACTACTTTTTTGTTGGTGGCGTGCGTCGATTTTCGCATTGCGGTGCATGTTGTAGTGCGACCCATAAGAACAAGCAGATGTCACATTGCGCTTGGCATTTCAGCCAAGTGCCTTGTTTTAGAAGAAGAAATATGTCAAGCTACGAGCGCTGTTCGATAAGTCAGCGATTAAGCAGACAGAAGACAGACTTAGAAATATTGAGAAGACTCTGGTGAATAGAATGGAATGGTACACAAGTGGCTCACTAAATAAGCGGAAATATGCTGAGCGTCAACGACATCCAAATGATATTACGACGGAAGAAATAGTCAACAAGATCCACGATATTCTGTCAGACGATCGCCTGACGGTGAGCCAAAAATCGATTCGAGTGAAAATGTGTGGGGTGGCACCTTTAAAGTCCATTGGTTTGGTGCAAGACACCATGCGAACCAAAGGCAATCGTGCGTCTCGTCGGAACTGGTCTGAACTGAATCGGTCTTTCGAAGCCGTCATACCTTTCGCATTGACATCGATTTATCCGATTGTGCCATCCGTCTTCCGTTGTAGCAATTCCAAGGTATTCTCCAACCTGAACAGACCTGTCCTCATTCGTCGAGTGCCTGTTCAATTGATGACCGCCGTTCGGTCAGATCTCGTTCTCAAATTATCATGTACAACATCTTTTCTGTCACCAAATGCTGCCCGTTAACTAACCATCGACACGTGAGCCTCGTCATGTGACAACGAGCATCAGCCACGCCTCATCTATTAAAGCAAAAAAAAAATGTAAATTTCCAATACTTGACATTAAAACGTCTGTTATCGGTGGTTGTTCGCGCATCCACTTCAGAGCACTTACGTTCGTTGTCAAATATTCAAATGCATTTCCAGCCCTCCACTCGACGTGAACTCCAACTGTGAGCAGCGCATAAACAACAAAACGCAACCCTCAGCCAGATCCTCAAGTGTCATCGGAGGACAAGAATAGCAAGGAAAAAGCAGACAAAAAAGAAACCCATGAAACTGCTCCAAATACCACGCAGCACAGCGCACAAGGGGCGAGGAGAGTCCTTTTCCTGTCGTTTGTTTTCATTCCACACACATTTTTCCGATGAATGCATGCGACCATAATGAAATTCCACCCTTCCGCACGTAAGTGATCCCCTGGGATGTGGGACGCGGACAAAGCCGGAGCTGGAGGATTACAAAAACAATTTGAAATGCAATTCCATGCGTGCCGCACGTGTGCCACGGGGGTATGATGAAGGTTGATCATCGCCTGGCCTCGGCATTCGATCGCATTCACTCGGCGGCACTTAATGAGAGGACGCGACGTAAGGATCGGTGGCACCAGCACTCCAGTGAAACATTTATTTTTCTTCCACTTCCGGCTGTGAAGTATGGAGGTCCTTTTCAGGGACTCGTTCAAGACCCCTCCAGAGCTCTGGAATATTAATTGTCATTAATGGGAGGAGGAGGAGTGGATGGAATTAGAGGCTTAGGTATGGAACACTGCACATGCTTGCTCCTGATTGTGTTTTCATTCGTTGCAGCACGGGTCTAGTGAACTGTGACGAGCATGTGTTGGTTGGAGCAGTTTTGAACCTGCAACTCCCCGTCTTCTCAGTGGTTGGCCCCCGAGCGCGCCGAGCAACAATCCACTTCACACATCACCTGCCCCATCTCAGCTCATCACCATAAAGTCGAAAATGCATTCACTCTGGAAAACACTCTCTCGCAAGGAACATCGCCCATTAGTGTCACAGGCAATCTCCTCCCGATCAGGCCATCTGGCCACGTCCCATTGAGCAATTAATTATCACAATCACCTATCAAAAGGCGAAATAGAGGCTTTGTGCCTTTTTATGTCGGTTTCGTCTGTCGGACACGTGGATCTCTCGGCGTACCTGCTGACGCTCACTCACTTTATGGCGTCCTCGAAGCCAACCCCTGTTCATCTCTCACGCAACAGAGCGCTCGGGGAATGCTGAACCCCCAAAAACAGGACGAGTGCCACCATCTGGTGATGTTATGCCCTGATGTCCCTTTCTTTCTCTCAAAATCGTTCCCCTGTGCTGTGCTGCGTTGCGTCAGGACACAATAGCGTTTGCATAATGCGCCTGTGAGATACAGGACGACTAACCGCACCCTGGTGCTTTGCACGTTCCCTGGCATGCTCGGAATGCCGGAGGTTCCATGCCCACACCATCCGCGCACAGATGTGGTTAATTGACGGAGGAAGCAGTCATGTGGACCACATGACAGGAGAGCGGGACCGTCTACTCCACCCGCAGTGCAACGAGAGGCAGGCATCCTTAATTTCTTAATTCCAGCGATGACCTTCCGTGGCAGGCGCACAATTGTCATTAATTTCCTTGCGTTCGTAGATCAATTGCTGGCTGATGAGAGGCCATGAGCCCATGGCCTCTGCGCCATGGCATGTCGTTTATCTCGGGATGATTTGCATTCTGAGGGCCAACTCTGGCGACAGACACACTTGCGAGCCCGCATGGTTGGGAGAGTTTTTAAGTGGCATCTTCAGCTGTCGCTCGGTCTATGAAACATTTCTGGGATACCAGCGGCTGGGTTTCAAATTGAATTGAATTTTATGCGAAAAACACTTTAAGGCAGTGAGTGGGGAGATCGCTAAGAGCGGCAGTGGTTTAATCTGCTCCGGTACCAGCACAAATCGCGAACGAGTTTCTTTGCTGGGCGGGGAGGGACTTACTTCTTGGCTTCAATTAACAGGGTGCACTTTTAGCGAATTGACGGAAGTGAGAAGTGATTTAAATCGTAGAGCACAACTTTTTCACGATTGTTGGCAGTGATTTAAGAAATCTCTAATATCTTGATTTGATTTTGTCCAGCGTCCGGATTTGGAGTCTCCGCTTCAATAGCTGACGTCGAATCGAACTGTCATCCGAGACTGGATACGTTCAATGCGAGGTTTGCCATTTTATGACAGGGATCCTATAATAACTGAAGGTGTTGAAATTGTGAAAAGACAGTAAACGCTCGATATAGTGGACCAATAGAAATCGGGCCTGCTGCCTGGAGCGGGATTGTTCATTGAAGCGAGCGTGGACATCAAATCTATGAAACTAGTAGAAAAATCTTTCGTACGACAAGCGGCATTTTACACGTCGCTGCCATTATGTATGTATTGTTTCAACAACCAATCTCATTATGTTGAAACCAGAATATTTGCGAAAAAGAATATTTTATTTAAAGGGTGATTTTTTAGCTATTATCTTTTTGGCAACACTGGTTTAAACAGCTGACGCACGTTTCGGGTTTTGTTTCACTGTCGAACATCTTCAGTTTGGTCTATAATTTAACCATGAATCGTCTTACAAACGAACAACGCTTGCGAATTATTGAATTTTATTATCTGTGCGTGCTCTGTTAAGAAAGTCCATCGCGCGCTTCTTCCATTTTATGGTCAGTTTAAGACGAAGCTCATTTTTGGCTCAATGGGTACGTAAATAAGCAGAATTGTCGATTTTGGAGTGAATATCAGCCAGAAGCATTGCAAGAGCTACCAATGCATCCAGAAAGAGTCACAGTTTGGTGCGGTTTATGGGCTGGTGGCATCATTGGACCGTACTTCTTCAAAGATGATGCTAATCGTAACGTACTGTGAATGGTGAGCGCTACCGTGAGATGATATCCAACTTTTTTTGCCCAAAATGCAAGAGCTTGACTTGATTGACATGTGGTTTCAACAAGACGGTGCCACATGCCACACAGCACGCTCAACAATGGACTCATTGAGAGGCGAGTTCGGTGAACATTTTATTTCACGTTCGGGACCGGTCAATTGGCCGCCTAGATCGTGCCACCCCTTTAGACTATTTTTTGGGGGTCATGTCTGTACAGACAAGCCCGCTTCAATTGACGCATTGGAAGACAACATTGAAGCATTTATTCGTGAGATACCGGCCGAAATGTTGGAAAGAGTATGCCAAAATTGGACTAAGCGGATGGACCATGTGAGGCGCAGTCAAGGTCAACATTTGCATGAAATAGTCTTCAAACATTAAATTATATGGACCGTACTAACGATTCAAATAAAGATTTCATGCATTTTTCTGAATTGTATGTGTTTTTTTTTTTTGAAAAACTTTCCTATAGCTCTTAAAAAATCACCCTTTATATAAATGGTTTGGATCTTTGAACCCATTTTAGCCGCCTCCGATCCAATGTCTGCATACGCCTCATTGACGGCTCTCTGTGTTCGGACAATTATGTTTCTGTCGTGTGCGTAGGCTAGCCTCTATCGCGCCTCTTGTGTTGGCCAGTGAGCTCTCAAGAATGATGTGGAAAAAGTCACAAGACAGTCACATATCCATACACGCTGTCATATGGTGCTGGAAATCGAGCGTCGATCTGCACTTCACAAGTTTTAGCCAGAATCTCCCTTGCTTTGCGTTCTTTAACAGCCAGTGCACAAGAAGAAAATTCGCGGCCCACTCTCTTAAATGAAATAAATTTCCTTAATTCACTCAAACAATTTTTCTCAGTGTCCTCATTCAGATTATCAACTGTGACAAGCTGATTAAATGTATTAACAAATGGGCCCGGTCAAAGGCCCATCCTCTGCTCGCGCACCGAGCAGTGAAACTGCAAAACAAAAGCAGTTCCCAAAAGAATTCCATTGTCATTCACGCTAACGACGGCGGTTCCTTTGAAATTCATTAACTGAACAATGATCGTGTTTATACACTCTCGTTTGAATCTATTGGTTTTTGCTTAGCATCCATACCTGTCTGGCGGGACTGAGGAGCCACTTGGCCATCGCGCAACACAGCCACTTGCGTGTGGCGCGGTTTTCGGCGAGAAGAATTCACCAGAAACATGGGAAAGTGTCAATTGTCGGTGATTAATGGCGGAACGCGGTACACTCGAGTGAATTTCGGCTTGAATTAGATATTCATTCGGTCAGAGGTAGCTGCGGACGGGGGATTCTTGGAAACGTTCCTGCAAGTCATTTGTAGCAAGAGCAAAACAGTCGCAGGGGGCAACGGGAGCAGAGTTACAGGTTTCGTTGGATTCGGCGCAAATAACGTGACGGTGTTTGTAGCTAGGATTTGAAGACCATTGGTAATTTGAGACGTTACGTGGGTGTGAACTAAATTTTGATAAATTGCCACTTGTTCGAGAGGAGATGTCGTTGACTATCTATGGGGCCTGGATTTGCATATCAATTGGTAAGCAGGACCGTTTTTTAGGAACAATGCTGATTGATGCTGTTGACAATAGATGTCGCTAAGAGTTTAAGATTGATCGCCGAGTGGGCTTGTGGATTCGAACGGAGGCTGCGGCTGTTAATCACTGACACAAATGAGTGGAGGGATAAGTAATCGAAGTTGAGCATCTAAACGGTGACTTTGAGGTGAGAGACGGGAGGCGAAGACAGTTGCTGTGGATGACAGCGTCAGTGATGTAATGGAGAAAGATTTGGAGGATGAATTCGAATCCAAGGAGGTGTTGGAAAACTCGTTAGCCCTCTACATCATAGTGAAGACTGCAAGCATCATCTTCATCGTCATCTTCTGACCACATGCTCCACTAAAGCGGTCGTGCGAACCACGCACGAGAGATCTCCAGACAAGTTGATCCTCCACCATCGACTCTACCTCATCAGGGGTCATGCCTAAGTGTAACCAGGCGAGTTTTTGGACTTGGTTCAACCAGCTGGGTTTGCCAAGCGGTCGACTACCTGATGGAATCGCATTCAACGCTCGCCCTGGATATCGTGATGAAGGGGACATTCGTGCCGTGTTCAGTTCCTCGAGAACTGAAGTGTTTCTCATCCTATCGCAGCGAGTAGTTCTCACCACAGCTCGAAGAAATCTCATCTCAGCACCTTGTATTCGCGATCTTAATCTTTCGGTAATTACTCAAATTTGGGTGAGAGTTGGAACAAATACTCAGTTGAAAACCGCTTACTTGGGTCTGACCCGAAGCTCGGCCTTCCTGAGTACAGATCTACGAAGCTGTTTCCAGATGAACCCAGCTTGAGAGCTCAGCCTTACTCCTTCCATCACTCGCGAAATAGACCCCGAGATACTTAAACTTCTCCACCTTCTTCAGTGGGACTCCACTAACATGTGAAGTCCATTGAACAGGCGTTCTGAAGATGACTATAACCTCCGATTTGTCCACGTTGACCTTCATTCCAGCATCAGCACATACGACCACAAACCTATAGAGTGCGCGCTGGAATTCCGTCTGGGAAGGTGTGAGGATAACTGAGTCATCTGCAAGAAGAGGATGACTTACCCTCAACTCTCCCAATATGAAACATTCCTCACCTCGGCTGAGCTGCAACATCCACTCCATATATACAATGAAAAGAAGAGGTGACAAGACGCAAACTTGGCGAATTCCAACCCGAACACAGCTGCTACCTACAGAGGACCTTCAAGACCATACTGCTGCAGAACACTCCAGAGTTTACCTCGAGAAACTCGCTCGTATGCCTTTTCCAAATCCACAAAACAGATGTAGATATGCTTGGCATGTAGGGAAGGGAAAGGGGCTCCCAGTGATTTCACCACCACAGTTAGACCAAGTTAGTCCATTGTGATGCCCACAGTCTACCACAGACTACTAATTGAATTTCCTTCCTCTGAGTCGGCGAATGGTTTGCCAGAACACCTTTTCGCAGAGCCATGGCCGCTTTCCAAGCAACATACCTTTTGAAATTCTTCCTTCAAAATTCATAGAAACTAGGTCTATAACTATTTGTGCGCCTTGCTAAGAGATGGCGTACCTTGTATTATTCCATTGGAATATGCATTGGAAAGCTACTGTCATTGTACGTCATTTCAGTATATGTCATTCATTTGAAGTGTAAACAACAATACTGGGTGGTGATTTGGGCTTGGCGCGAAGGTAATGCTCTGTATTTGGTGGGATCAGAAGAGTGTGCTGTATTATGAGCTGCTAAAACCGGGTGAAACCTTCAATGGACAACGCTACCGAACACAATTAATCCGTTTGAAGAGAGCAGTAGCCGAAAAATGCCCGGAATATGCGACCCGACACGAGGCAATAATTTTCCATCATGACAACGCTCAGCCCCACGTTGCTATTCCGGTTAAGAACTATTTGGAAAACAGTGGATGGGAAGTTTTACCCCACCCGCCTTATAGCCCAGACCTTGCCCCTTCTGACTACCATTTGTTCCGGTCGATGCAGAACGCCCTCACTGAAATACGGTTCACATCAGAGTAGAATATCAAAAATTCATTCTTGGCTGCCAAGCCGGCGCAGTTGTTTTGGGATGGGATCCACAAATTGCCAGAAAGATGGGAAAAAGTCATAGCTTCAGTTACAGAAAAAGTGTAAAAATTTGTAAGAAGTGTAAAAAAAACTGTGAAAAAGTGTAAAAATAATACATCGTCTAGTAATATAATTCGTCGTCTATTATACGTCAAAAACCCTCCTATAAGCCAAAAAAAAAAAAAAATTATGAATGGGGCGCCAAACGAAGGGCTTGCACAGGGCGCTCAGTTGGCTCGTGCCGGCCCTGGTCGCAGTACTAGTGCTTGTAAAGGTTGATTTTTTAAAAGCCATAGGAAATTTTTTCAAAAAGAAAACACATAAAATTCAGAAAAATGCTTGAAATCTGTATTTGAATCGATAGAACGGTCCATATAATTTAATGTTTGAAGATTATTTCATGCAAAGGTTGACCTTGACTGCGCCTCAAATGGTCCATCCGCTTAGTCCAATTTTGGCATACTCTTTCCAACATTTCGGCCGGTATCTGACGAATGTTGTCTTCCAATGTGTCAATTGAAGCGGGCTTGTCTGTACAGACATGAGCTTTAACATAGCCCCCCAAAAAATAGTCTAAAGGCGTTAAATCGCACGATCCAGGCGGCCAATTGGCCGGTCCCGAACGTGAAATAAAATGTTCACCGAACTCGCCTCTCAATAAGTCCATTGTTGCGCGTGCTGTGTGGCATGTGGCACCGTCTTGTTGAAACCACATGTCATGCCAGTCAAGCTCTTGCATTTTGGGCAAAAATGCTCACCATTCACAGTTACGTTACGATTCGCATCATCTTTGAAGAAGTACGGTCCAATGATGCCACCAGCCCATAAACCGCACCAAACTGTGGCTCTTTCTGGATGCATTGGTGGCTCTTGCAATTCTTCTGGCTGATACTCACTCCAAAATCGACAATTCTGCTTATTTATGTACCCATTGAGCCAAAAATTAGCTTCGTCGCTGACTGACCAGAGCACGCATTTTGATAATAAAATTCAATAATTTGCAAGCGTTGTTCGTTTGTAAGACGATTCATGGTTAAATTATAGACCAAACTGAAGATGTTTGACAGTGAAACAAAACACGAAACGTGCGTCAGCTGTTTAAACCAGTCATGCCAAAAAGATAATAGCTAAAAAATCACACTTTATGATACACTCCAAGTTCTCAATTCAATTGCCCTACTTTGTAAGTGCCACAGCTCAAATAAATAAGCATGTAAAAATAATTCCAATTTTGTTCTGTGGCAAGATGATGATGTTTGATTTGTTCGATGCTCGACTGTATTCATGATTATGAATGGGGACGTGTTTATCGGTTGTTTAGTGTGGGGACATACAAGTAATGTCCGGTCCACATGTGTCAATGGCTATAAGCGTTAACAAAAGACTCTCTTCAATTTTTAGGGCATCTAACGAACACATCAGATTTGTACTGTGTTCCAAATTGCATTAAAATCGGTGAATCAGCCTCGATGTTACAGACATTTTCGCTCACTTCCCTGGAACCACTTTGCAGCGCAGGGTCATGTTCTGCCTTGCTTTTGAGGTAAGAGGAAAAGGTTCTTTGGACAAACTTTTAAATGCGATCGTTAGTCTGACATGTGAAATTGGTGTCTATGTCCAACAGTCACATCATGATCTCATCGTTTGACTTAGCAGAACTCCCCGAATTTGTGTAAGACTCCAGATACCTACATAGACGCATGCTCACCTTGTTGGTTGCTCAAAAAATTCATAAATTAAATTAAACTAAATCGTGTGACAGCCTCATCGCACGCATATCTTATGAATGTCTGATTTAAAATATTTTTGTTTCGAATTTAAATAATGTGCGTGGGGAATAGTTTAGGGCTCCAGACGACCTTTGTTGGTGCCTGTAGTGCCATCTGTCATAGTTGACGTCTCTGATGGGTATCTTGAATTCAATTAGCTCGCAGCTTGAGCTCTAACATTCACGAACCGGTTAAATTAGGCGGTAATTTCGATCCCACCTCCAACCATGTCACTATTCCTGTGTGATGCGACTCAGTCCATATTTTGTATGCAGAGCTTGCAGCATTTAAAAATTTCAATCGGATTGACATTACCACAAAACTTAGTGAAGTAACTTGACTGGCTCCAAGGCAGGGCAGGGAAGGGGGCTGCTAGTGAAGCACACTTAGGCCATGTTGGTGTGATACCCACAGTCAGGCTACTGCCACTGATCGACCACTCCTGTGGACCAGATTTGAAAACCAGATAAAAGCGTACGAACTTTACTTTGACTGGGACTCGAACCAGGGACCCCACTTAACCAACTGCACCATCCAGTCGTCTTAAGGAACTTATGGCAAACAAGTGCTGTGTCCCGATCTTGAGCGATGCGCGATTTTTGAAGCAGCGAACTTTGTCTTTTTCGAACATACTGACCGGCATCTAGCTGAGAACGCGGGTAACGTTGCCTTCCAAGTCTGCAGTTGACACTGTCTTATGGGCATCGACCAGCGGTTAGACGTATCCGGTGCAGGTGGGAATGTAGAAGTCTTGTTTGGATGAGAGCCGAAATAGTGCCTAGAACCGAATATGTGCCGTTTTTAACTTAAGGTAGCTCTGAGTCCATCTTGAGGCATTCTAGAACGGCACCTAACAAGGGCTTGCCGCCAGGCTCTAGCAAAAACGAAAAGAGACGGAAAACAAATGTGTAAAGGTCTCCCTCGCAGACGGACGGACGGCATGATCTCCAGTGTCCCGTAGAGACCGCCACCAATCTAGCGACATCCCGACGTGTTCACCGAAGGAGATCTTTTGTTTCAAATCGGTTGTACTCAGGCACAGCTTGTCTGTCTGGCCTATCAAATGTTTGCTTTAAAAGGAAAGAAGGGTGAAGAGATATTAACCTTGTCCTTAGCCTTGGCAGCTTGTATGGGGATGCACGCCTCACTTGCACTTAAGGGCAGCTCGCTGCCTAGACAGTTCCTCGACCTTCTCATATCATGGGATGTCACTGTAACACAGATGAGGGACATTTTGTAAGTAAAGGAGGAAGTAGCTTTGATGGTTGCTTGAAAAAATCTTCTACCTTGACAAGATCTTCGGGTGAATTCGAAACACACTGTAATTGTCCGTCAGCCTGCAGACTTTAGAAATATTCAGGAATTCTGAGACCACGCCCCGGGTTTTAAATCCACGCATCTGTCTGCTACGCCATTCGTTTGCCGGGGATTAGAGTGCCAGCGCCGTTTGAAAGATTATGTTTGGGGACCGTAAAGTGAATAGTCCGTTGGGGATGATACGAGATCTATCGTCGATGTTCGAGCGAGTCGAATGCTTCTCCGATACTGTTGTCTCCTATACTTTTTATCGGTCGCTCTTGGATTCTGACTAGTAGGTGCAGGGTGATCCGCAACAAACGACACTCTCTAAATTGTGCCAACTATACTCTTCTGAACATCGCCTAGTTGTGTGAACGCCTTAAGCCGTTCGTCAACAACCTGCTCGGTCCATACCATTGTGTTATTAGGCCGGCAACGTCCACAATCGATCAGATATTCGCACTACGGCAAATGTTGGAGAAAACCCAGGAGCAACAGATCGATACCCAGCACCTTTCCATGGATTTTAGGGCCGCGTCAGACAGCATTTATAGAGACGAGCTACACAGAGCATGTCTAGTTCTGGCATCCCTACCAAACTCGGCCGATGTATAGGCTACTGTACATGCTGCTCCATAAAGATCGATAAAGACCCAACCGAGACCTTTGATGTCTAAAAAAGGGCTTAGACAAGGCGACGCGCTGTCATGCGACTTCTTACATATCATTCTGAAAACAGCAGTAGTCCGACCCATATATAAAGGAGGTACCAAAAGTGAGCTCAAGAACTACAGGCCGATTTCAATACTGCCGATAATTGAAATGTGTATTGAAGAGGTTGTAACAAATAGGCTTTAAGACTTTGTAGCTAAAAACTCGATCATACACAAAAACCAGTACGGCTTTCAGAAAAATAAAAGTACTGGTAAGCTCTTAGGTGAATTTACCAACTGTATCAACGAAGGCCTAAACAAAAGCTACCATGTACTAGTGCTGTTCGTGGATTTCAGCAAGGCTTTTGACACACTGAACCATGATAAGCTAATAGAAACATTGGAGAAAGAATTGGCATAAGAGGTCTGATGGCAGATTGGCTAAAAGAATACCTAAGTAATAGACAATTATGTGTCAAAGTCAACCAGACGTATAGCCAAAAGGAACGCGTACAATATGGAGTCCCTCAAGGATCAAAATTGGGCCCGATCCTATTTATTTTATACACCAACGAGCTGCTAAGGGTTTTCAAACAGGCCATTCCATTCGCGTATGCAGACGATACGGCGATAGTGGTGCGCAATAGATCCTTGAACACAGCAACAGCAATTATGCAGGAGGAGTTTGATAATGCGGTTAGATGGTGTCATGATCACGGTCTAACGATCAACGCATTAAAAACAAAGATGATGCACATACGAAATCCGCAGTTTAAGGCTACTAATCAACAAATTAATTTTAGAAATGATTCCTGTAGTAGCTCATTGAGCTGCCCGGTTGAGATAGTGAAGACATACAAATATCTGGGAGTCACCATCGACAGCAATTTTCTGTGGGACACGCATATCGATGAGTTACGATTGAGCCTTAAAAAAGCTCTATATGCCCTTACCCATCTAAAGTTCTATGCCACAAAGTCTGTATTGAGACAAGTATACTATGCCCTAGTGGAATCGAAATTGAGGTATGGAATACTTGCATGGGGCAACGCATCTGCAACACACATAAATAAGCTGAAGAAACTGCAAAACACTGCATTAAAAAAGATAAGTGTAGATAATCGGCGAAATGTATTTCAACAGGAAAGGGTTAAAGTTCTTCCAGTAGATGAAATCTTTAAGATGACCCTAATACTGGAGTACTATGACGACACTAGATTCATCACACCAATTCAACATTAGATCAACACAAGAAGACGGGCACAAGGTATGCTTCAAGAACCTCGATTCTGCAACAACTACGGGAGAAGACAGCTGAATTGTAGTGTACCAGAAGTCCTAAATACACTTCCACAAGAGCTAAAAAACATCACAAACTTAACAACTAGAAAAAAAAAACATAAAGCAATTTTTTCTATTTAAATCTAATCTTAATTTTTAAAAACCAATTAACTTATCCAAGAATTGTTTTCAAATAATGAAATTTTTGAGATTCATTTAAACTAAGCTTGCTTCCTAAAGTTAATTATACAAATTTGAAAATCGATCTTCTGCAGAAAAGCCTTTATAAGGCTTCGCGGAAACATATAACTATTGTAAAATATTCTCTGAAAATAAAAATGAATTGAATTGAATTGAATTCTTGAAAGAATTGTTAAAAACTCGCACGCACACCAGAGGAACATTCTCTCAGAAGTCCTCGCATATTCCGGCGATATTGACATTATCGGAAGAAGACAGCGTGATGTCAATGGCACTTTGAGAGTATTGCGATGGAGGACGCGAAGATCGGTGTCATAGTGAATGAGTGGCTTACATTTACCCCGACTGACCCTACCTTCCCTGATGTTGTACAGTCTTTGCAAGACAGTGACTCTTCTTGAACCGATTGGTTCAAAAATGCTTCCGTTCCTGCCTTGCGAGTAGTTCAGGGAGATGTTTGCCATTCCTTGTATTTTTTCTCATTTGTGGCATTTTTTTTGTCACATTCTTCTTACCCAAACAGATAGATGGTGAGTAGACAGAGACTCCTTCTATGAACTCTAGAAACTGATTTCTAGGACCCTTCTGTAAGTTTCAAACTCTATCGACAGCCTCCGACACTTCGTCGCAGTCCTTACATCTGACCTGAGTCCATCGCTAGGCCACCGGATCCTACGTCTCTGTCTCCTCAACATCGACTTCGAAACAAATGACATATCTTCATTTATACACTGTTTTGTTGAACATCAGGGAGTGCGTGCAGTTCAGTGCTGTTATTTCCACCATGTTTGGGGCCTACTCCATTAAACCCTCCTGTTAAGTTATTGTCATTTCTAAGTTTCCCCTTTTGTCAAAGTCTTCAATTAAGTCGATTTACAATTCAAACTGAAATTAGACATCTGCATGCAAGGCGAAGCCCCTCAATCAACAGCAAGTGATATCCACCAAAGAAACCTTCAATCACGTGACCTTAAAGGTCTCCCCTACTTTCCCCAAATTATCAATCTCCCAGTCCGTGTGCCCATTTCCCACAAGAACAAAGACGAATCCAACACTCGACACTGGTTGTTATGTAAAACAATTGACATGGGTCCACGCGTAGATCGGACCCGCCAAAAACGATACCGCAGAGCATGTGATTAATTCGGAATTTATAAAAATCCACACACTTACCGTGACAAACGCACCGTCCGCTCTTGTGCGTCAGTCATCGTTTGCCATGTCTCAGGCCACTCACCATTGTCACGTATGGATGAAGGTTTTCACCTCGCGACAGAGGCAGAGGAGCCGGCCGAGTTCTTGCATGTGGAATGCACAGCACAGACGCAGAACAAAAGTGAGAACAGTTAGTGCTCATAAATTTTCCAATAACAAAACAACAAGCAGAAAGCTGAGGAGGAGAGAAGGAGCGATCGCGAGAGGGAAGAAAAATTAATTATAACTCCAGCCGGTGGTAGGTAGCGTTCGTGGTGCCGTTCATGAGTGGCTGAACGCAACAATTCCGCCATGGGAACATTCTAACCTCTGGAATGTTAAATTAAATGAAAATTGTTCAAGTCACTGCTGTCTCAGACTTGTTTTCAGACCCATCGCATTCCGGGCCAATTGGCAACATACCCGAGGTATTCAGAGCACCGCTGCCGGCGAGAGATGGGAAATGCAAACTCGCGACAAGGCATTGTTGTATTGTCTCTGTGTCTGCGAGGAAAATGTGGGGAAATCTGTTTGATTTGTGTCCCAACAGGTGGTGGCTGGGGCCGTGGATGTGCATGCCGCCCAACTTGATCTCCGCCATGCGTGGATGCCCCATCAAATCTCATTAGGCGAGGATAAACCCCCACTTGTTATTGAGCCAAACAGCGCACAATGGGTCCGTTGAACCAGGCATTCTAAGGCAAATCATGACTTCGACGCTATAAAACGCGTAATATATGGCTGAGAAATCGAAAGAGTTGGTGTGCGAACTTGATAGTAAACTCAGAATTTATCGCCGTGCGTTGACTCCCCCTCGCGCTCGACTCTCTGCCCCCGACACAACTAGACACACACACGAAACGAGAAACATACAGAAGACCAGCCACCGAGTAAGTCGCCCATTTAGCATCCGAGAGTGGCCGACCAGAGCGGCGGTACCAGCACTGGCTTTGGCGCTCGGTCTCAAAGCAGCCGAGATTCCCATGATCTCGGTGAGTCATGTTCGATCCTGCACGATCGCGATGAGTCAGAACTTAACGCGCAAAACCAAAACACAAACATAAACAAAGAAGAAGCGAACGCGCAGCGAATCGCAAATCGATGTGTGGCGGCTCGTGGTTGGTCCAGTTTCAATGTTGTGACCGTGATTTGCGAAAACGTTAGAAGGCTCTTGAATTTCATCACTTTATGCAGTGTATTGCATGTGAGGTGTGTGTACCTACGGAAGCCTTGAGATCGGTAAAATGAGACGGTGTGCACGGGGCGATGGTTATCGCAAAGGAAGAGATCAAGAGCACCACGAAGTGAGCAGACGACCGTCAGCGGACCAAATAAGGTGATCGCTGGGCTCCAGACAACAATAAAGGACACTGTGTGTGTGTGAAGGCATATTTTTAGATTCTGATGGGTAATTAATAACCAGAGACCTTTGATGGGACGGCGCGCCGCGGTGGCGTGGGCCGTACACTGAAAGAATACGAAGCGATGGCTGTGTGAACGATGTCGCGTTGCATATTGTTTCCCAAGAGAACACTGTCCACGGGATTTCGATGCGGGTGCGAGGAAAATTCTACGGTTTCACATGATTGATGTTGATTGGATTGATGGATGATCGAATGAACGCATTCCTATGATTGAGTTCCTTTGTGCGCTTCTGTGCTTATGGGGTATTCTCGAGGAGCCACGCTACTCTCCGATAAGAGGATTCGCAAGGTTCTGCCTGTTTTGCATTTAGATGACCCTTAATTGTGGAATTCAATCACACATACGACGGAGTATGACGCGCTGACTACTGTAACGTGCTACAAGCAGAGGTGGCATTTCGCGAAGAACGTGATACTTACATTTCCAGAATCCGACGACAATCGAGACACTAATCCAAGTCACTGCTGCGTCGACGCAGCAATTCTGTTGACTCAACACACATCTGTGGGCAGGTGACATCGACATGGAAGGAGGTGGGCAGGGAACCGTCGTCCTGGTACCGGCGTACTGTGCTGGACATGGGCCGGCAGTACCAGCATCCATGCTGCAATTGATGGAGCAGTGCAACAGGCTCCAACTACCAATAGTTAGTGGATGTGATGTCAGTTACCGGAATACCGACACAATAGACAGGGGTGAGTACCTGCGAAAATGTTTTATAAACTTGGAACTAGCGATGTCCGCCGTCGACAATGTTCCCACTTTTGTTGCGAGAGTTAGACATGAGGTATTAGATCTTACCACAGGTACAGGCTTAGCAGCCCTATTAGAGACTGGAAAGTGTCCAACGAACCATAGTTCGTTCGATTTGGACAACACGGGCATATCCAGTAAAACTGCAAGACATCCGAGGAAAACAGACTGGGGTATCTTTGAATCGATGCTGGGAAGCAATCCGGAGCATATTGGCATCAGGAGAGCTCCAGCACACTTTCTAGAGCTAGAACATCAAAAGCTATCACAACAGCGTTCGATGCTAGCTGCCCAATACGCAAAAACTTCAAGGGGAAGGGAGTACCCTGGTGGAGCAAAAAAGAACGTTTCTGTTTCCTGGAAAACATTATCTCTTTATCCACGAGGCTTTTGCCACAGTCCGGATTGGACCTTGCCCTCAACCAAGGGTATTCACTTAAAGCGCACTCATCCTTGCGGTCTTCAGTTTCTACTTTCATCTTCACAAAGGGCAACTTGGACAGAGGATGGGCTAATCTGTTCCATTGGCAACACGAAGGATCATTCCATACGCCGCCGGAGGATGGTTGTTTCTTCTACGGTCCTCCGCGTTGCCAATATGTACCATGCCACGGCACCAATTAGCAGGAGTACAGCCCTCAGCCAAACTATGCCCAAACTTTGCTAGCTCAGGCTGGGAAAAATGCCTGCATTTTTGATAGTTTCATATCGCTCCCGCCCGCAGGTGACGGCTGCTTCTGACGACCACTGCAAGCACGGGCAACTCCTTGTGTGTCTTCCCATCGTCTTAGAGCCCCTCCTTTGCCATCACGCGGGCGTATACATTTTATGGAATTATTTCGAAAATAAAGCCCGTCGTTTCCATTCGTGTCAGTCGATCGATCGAAATTACTCAATTCCCAAGTGCGGCTAATTGAAATGCCCGCTGGACTTAAGCTCCTTTGCGTTGCTGGTCGTGTCGCCGACTCTTTCAATCACGCACAGCCCTGACCACGGGACCAGCCGATGTCCCCCCGGTGCGCACTCCATTTAAGGACGCACCGATTTAATGATAATTTCTTGTGGTTGAGTATTTTTAATTTCTCGTGCTCGTCGAGAGTGAAGTGAACCTCTGTCGCGCCCACGACCCAAACCCGAGGCAGCCGCGGACGATGTTGACAATCGAGAAACACCGTGTTAGCGTCCGACTGATTGGCCATTACCACTTCCCACCACACCTTCGAGTTGAATTCCATCGCTTGGCCGCAGAGCGCGTTCCAAGGAATTCCCAGTGCGGACTGTTTATGGCGGCAGCCGTCCAAAAACGGAAGAAGACCGCAATTGAGTTTGAATAATTTATCCGCACCGATTAAGAATGTTAATTCCGAGCCGGGTGGCGAGGTGGCGGGGAGGAGGATACATTAGATTTGAACTTTTCCCTGAGAACACAATGCACTACCTCTGAACACACACTCTGTTCTGGTCGATTGAACTTCCAATCCGCCTTCGTGCGCGGTCGGGGGGCTGGTGGTCGTCATGCGTGCAATCCGTGCGGACGTGGTAATTTAGCATGCATCGCCGTGCCATTGGCGGGAAAGGTAGCTATCGATAGCACTTCCCCGATTTGGTTCCGTACGTCATTAGGCGGCAGTGCTGCGGACTGCGGAGTTGGAAATTGTGTTTATCTTCCGTGCGGATCATAGGTTTTATAGTTTTCCCAGTTTGGAGTGCGCGATTGCGTGTGAGAACTTCGATATCGAATGGTTTAACTGATTTTCTTCATTTGAATATGTAATGGGCTGAGGGTGAAGCGGGTGCCCGCTGATGACCCTTGGAATGTAGGTCGTGCCTTAAGTCGACGTAATTAAACGAGGGTTGAGAATTCGAGTGGGAACCGATCTGAGGTCAGGCGGCAGTGTGTTCTTGGAAGCGTTCATCCATATTTAGAAGACAACAATGTTGGAATTCATTAGCTCTCATATTTGGATGGGAGTGGAGACAGACTTTGGGGCTTTGGGCCCCTCCCAAAGTGTGTGTTCATGGCGTTGTTTGAAGTCCTTGAACAACGTGTCGACGAGGCATACCAAAGCGAGCTGCAACGAAAAACTAGAGCGGCGCAAGAGGAGTACCGGGCTAGAAGACGGGAGGAGAAAAGGCTTCTATGCCTGAGCGGAAGGACCCTCGTAACCTCCCAGCTCAAGGAGAGATTAGGGACGCGTACAAATAAAGCCGAAAGACATACCTCAGGCTTTAGTAAAGGCACCCAGTCTCTTCGAAACTGTGAGCGTAACCATGTTACTGACCCGCAGGGAATAGTGGATGTGTGTAAGCCGCACTTCCGACAGCTGCTAAGCGGGCCTGACCAGGAGAGAGTGATAGGAAATCAAGAAATCCCAACTCCAGTCGACGAAGTAGTCCTCCCACCTAGCTTGGATCAGCTTATAACAAGCTGAAGAAGAACAATGGCTTACCTGCTCTGGTAGGGCGCATACGCTAGCTCATCTGTAGAATTTGTGAAGACGAAAGTATGTCCGACGAATGGAATGTCAGCTGCATATGCCCCGTCCACAAAAAAGGCGATCCTTCCTCTTGCAACAACTATAGAGGTATGCCCTGCTCAACATCGCCAGACTAAGATGCTCAAAACTAGTTAAACGAAGAATGCTGGTTGTAACTTACTGGCCCTCGGCGGGCGCTATGTCTTTCGACCTAAACTAGAAACTATGTTCAACTCACAACCACCTCAACACTAAAACCACCCCAATATGTGTAAGTCTGCCATAGACATACAGTTCGTCAAGAAAGTCTTCACACATCATACACACATACTTAATTGTAAACTTATTTTGTTTCAAAAGCTTATGAATGTTGCAAAACTCGCGTGCTAGTATTCGCTGTGGCCACCTTTAGCATCAATAACCGCCCTTAGCCGCTTTGTCATTGATCCAATTAACTTTTTTATGTCATAATTATTTGGAATGTTAGCCCATTCTTCATTGATGTACTGTATCAGTTGGTTTCTATTTTTGGGGCTCCTTTTTGCTAACTTCTTTTTCAAATGTGCCCAAAAGTTTTTTTATTGGGTTAAGGTCCGGGCTCTGAGCTGGTGTATCCAATACTTTGGTGCAGTCATAAAGCAGCCACGTCTTCACCGTGAGTTCTTTGTGTTTCGGATCGCTGTTTTGATAGAACTTAAATTGTGGTTTTCTGCCGTTAACACCGCTCTTAAAACCAAAATCGACGGCACTAGCAAGCAAATGAGTTTACAAAATGCTCAAGTACTTCTTTGGATTCATGGTATTTTCAATTTAAAAAAATTGCTGGATATGCACCCCCACGCCATCACATCTAACGCACTGCAAGACAGAGACCGACTACTCCTCCATTCGGGGATATGCTCTTTCTACCCCGGGTCAAAGGGGTTCGACGAGGGAGCTCCCTCTCTCTCCAGCTACCAGAACTTTAGATGTTGCAAAGCAACATCCTGCGCATCCCGTACTGAGACAGACGTGCTGAACCGGAGGCGACCCTTCTCAGCTCGTTTTGCGACGGAGCGGTCGTGGTTCAGTCGCCCATCCACAGTTGATCTGGCGATGTGGCAGATGAGATGTTTTGTATCAGCCCGTTTTTGTCTAGGTGCAGAAAAGCTTCTGGGGGGACGAAGCCGTTGTGGTGTACCCTTTCGTGGTATTGTGTATTCGGGTAGTGAGCCCCCGAGATCGGGTTATGGACCGAGTTCATCGCTCTGGCAGTATGACCTCGAATCAACTTCACTAGGAAATTGTCCACTCTTATCAGGTTAGCCCTGTTGTATAAGACTCATTGGAATAGAATTTTTTGTAATGGGACTCGGGAGTTCAATAAAGGCGAAGGCAAGCTCTAAGCCCTCTCGAACACCCGAATCTTTTCCATAAAGCTTGCACTCACGTTGAACCACACGGGACAGCCATAGGTGAGCAGTGGCCGGATGAGGGCCATGTAGCAGATAACCTTCACCCTTGTACCTATCGCACAGTCTCTTTCTAAGGGCAAAAGCGCCTCGGGCCCTGGCCAGAGCAGAGAGATACTGGTCTAGCCAGATCCCCAGGTATCTGACTACAGTCCTTGACGCCAGTGGTTGCCCGTGTCGACCAACAATTGAGAACTTTCGCCAATTCTTTTTCGTATCCCCCGAGGCCTTATACAACGGCGTCCTGAACAGTATGGTTCAGTTGGTATTCAACTTCCAGTCATCGCAATCTCTCATGAATGAATCGAAGTCACCCTGCAAGGGAGTAGTGATGTCCTCGATATTTTTGCCTGATCTGCACACGATCAAGTCGTCGGCGTACGCAGTTACGTGAGGAAGAGAATTTATCTGATCGGCGAATTAACGGCTTCCTGTTGGAGACCATTTTTTACATCAAAAATCCCTGTGGAGGTCACGTTGCCATTCTTGACGACGAACCGTCTACCGGTAGGCATGTAGAACAGCAGTGGTTCCGCAGTGGAACAGCAGAGCTTGTAAAAAAGACCTTCTAGCCAAACGGTGTCAAAGCCCTTCTCCAGGTCAATCAAGCAGGCACCCGTACATTGTTTCTGGCTCTTGTTCCATTGGATACCCGACACCAGTTTCGACGCGGCATGAATGGTGTCATGCCTCGCTTTGAAACCGAATTGGATATCCGGAATTAAATTTTTGACCCTAGTCCAGTTGATCAAAGCTCTATTGATCACCTTCTCGAATACCTTGCTGATGTTCGGCAGGAGAATAATTGACCGGAGGTTTCACGGATTCGAAGAATCTTATCCTCGCTTGGATATGGGTTGCACAATCGCAGTTTTCCAATGCTCCGGATAATGTGTTAAACAGGATTGTGTACATATTAACCACTTCCAGGGGAGATGTCTTAACACTATGGGATCTCGACCATCGACTCCCACTGATTTCTTCTTCTTAAGTGATTCGAAGACCGCTTGGAGATCTGTCTTCCATATGAACGGGGGATGAACTCCTTCGTCGGCGATGGCATTATCTGCCATGTTATCATCATTGAACACGACAAAGCCGGTGTTCTCAGATCGCCATTGTTGCAGATCTTCACGAAGAAGCGCGTTGTTAGCCAGTACGAGGTTCTCCAGGTCGTGGTTCGGGCTTCACCTTGTACACTTCCTGAAAGACCGCGCCAAGTACTTCCACTTTTTCTTGCGGATCTTCGACCACAAAGAAGTAATCGTCAAGTACAGCGTTATCTGCATCAATAGCTGATGAAGTCAGTATTTGTTCGTTGTCCGTCGTTCTAGGGAGCTTAAGACACCGAAGATCACTTTGCTTGTTGCTTCTAAAGAATTCGTGTATCAGCGGGAAAATGCTCGGGTTGTTGGATCGAACAGCCCTAATCTTATTGTTTCAATACAGGTTGGCAGAAAGTCTGTAATTCTGAGCAATTAAGGTTTGTATGTTCTTAATGAGCGATTTCAGTGTCCTAACTTCCTCGTCTCGTCTGTAACCGCCTGTACAAGGTTTTTAATCTGCGTCTGCTGTGTTGCTGACTGTTGCTGCTGTTGTGCTGTTGGCTGCTGTTGCACTGCTGTATGAGCATTTGAGGCGGGCTTCTACCTCTTAGGTACTTGTTGTTGTCGCTGACATGCTGACAGCTTTTGCTGTTGGTCTGCCGGCAGTTTCTGCCTCGCAGCCTTCTTCTTCTGCTGGGCAGGCTGTTTTTGCCGGTTTTGTTGTTGCTGGGCCGCCCTCTGCTGGTCCAACGTTTGTCGGGCGAGAGTCATTTCTCTTGGAGGAGACGATGGACAGTCACATCAATGTCATCCGAGCATGCTACCAGTTGTACGGTCCCCTGGAAGATCGTGCCTCTAGTGTTGGCGTGTGAGTCCTGCACAGTCTTCTCCTGATGATGTCTAAAGAAGTCACATGACAGCGGGTCGCCTTGTCTAAACCTGTTTTTGGCATTTAAGGACTCGGTGAGTTCGATCCATCCTCTGCACTTCAGCATTCTTCGAGGACAAGAACTCTTAGCAAGAGGAAAAGGATCTAGAACGCCTTCACAGAAGCACTAACTGGTAAGGGCACATTCTAAGTAGCAACACCCTTGAATGATGATTGCATTACCCGGTCGTTCCACTGGCTCGTGCTTAGACATATTATTGCCTCTACGACATGGCACGTCATTTGGTGCAATCAATCGCGCAAGCCGACAACAAAACTAGGCATAATGAGACATTTTATGAGGGGCAGCTTGTAATGGCATTCTTCAATGACATACCGCTTCTGTCTTAAAGCCTCTTACATTCCACTGTCAGTCGTTTGAAGGTTACCTCTCTGTGCACCTGTCTCTTGATCATAATTCTGATGTTTGAACAGCAATAAAACGCATTCGATGCACGGGAGGAAAGGGTGGAGGTCAATCAGCCTGGCATGTGGCACTAGGTGTAGAGAAGCTGTCCACTTATAGGGCCCCGATGGGTCACTCGATGGACTAATAATATAATAATATGGGTGGCGCTGCAGCCCGTAGCGGATCAGGGCCCAGCTTCTCAGCAACCTCACGTGTTGTGCGTGCTCCTGTTCCCTCACGAGTGGAATGGACCTACAGGCTTATGCCGACTCCGAACGGCGTGTCTTGAGAAGATTTTTCTCAGTTATTACTCTTTGAGTATTGTCGGCGACTCGAAAGAAGTGGGTCCGGGACGTGGTCGACGCACCAACCCACAACGCCACTCACTCAATGCACTCACTTGCTCTAAAAAATGGAATCGAGTACTGTCTCCCGGAGGACAACTCGGCGACGAAGCTGAAGCATGGCCCTTCAGATTCCTTCCACCACCCTTCCCAAGGCACCCTTTCGTCGAATCCAGGATGACTTCCTTGCACCACCTCACTCGTTTGAAGTACTTTATCAGCCTCGATTTTAATTGATATTGATTTAGGACGTAATTTATGAGGGCTCACCCTTCCCATCGCTCACAGTGCCGCCCTCCTCTGAGAAGCGGTTAATAACTCTATCCCAGGACCGGCGTGAATGCAATAAAAAACCGATCACCTCTCATTTGCAGGGCCAACTTGTACCTTTCTAGAAATAAATGATTGTCATCCCCCGGGTTTTTTTTTTTTTTTTGATAATTCCCTCACGCACGTGACGCATTGATTAATATCCCCTAAGCGGTGCGTTTCTTAAGTGAAAAGATACATTTTTCCTCATCACATCAGCCCTTTTGTCATACTGACACGTACGCGTGTGTGCCTGTGTTGTTTGCTCTTTAATCGACCCGCGGTATGCCATAAACGGCTCACAAACGTGGGAATTTACGCGTCACAGCCCCCCAACTAGAAGTCGGCACACTTTCATTGGTTCCATAGTTCATCCATCGTACATTTGACATCATCTCCCAGACCACCGCACATCGCCTGACCTGTCGCCCGAGATCGGACGAAAGTGGTTTTCCCTTGTCTTAGCCAAAATAGGCTGCTCCGTATTCGTATGCGAGACACAATTTCCATGCGAATTACAAGCCAATAAAGTTGCTCAGACCTGTCGCGGTCGTAAATCGGTCTGGTTGCCATTTTTGCGAAACTCATAGTTTCGCATTAATTGGCCATAAAGTGGGCAGTAAAATTCGTTGCGTACATGGCGTTGTATTCCAAAAGATCAGGTCGTGTACGAGGTTTTTTTGAAAAAATAAACAAATTTACAATGCGACAGGAGACTCGGTTTGAATGCATGAATCGAGAGACTAAATTAAGCGATGGTCAAGTCGTCGGAGTAGTAGAGCCAAATGCTCGGGGCGATGCCGTCCTTTTCTGGGAACAGTCCATTCTCGGTGAGGGTCTTCTTGAAGTCCAGTCGTCCGGATGAGATTCCCTGCGGAAGAGATCGTCAGTGACTGGGACTGGGCGGATGGCAGATCCAAAGACCAACGTCCAAGGGTTTCTTTCTCCAAACATAGCTGCTGGCGTGGAAGTTGTAAGCAGTCTTGTACTTGTCCAGGATGTCGTAGATCGTATCCTCTTCACAGACTTTCATGTAACGCGTGGTACCTAGACGACCAGAGAGGAAGGTTGTGACAGCGGATCAAATCGGATCTAGTTCACTTGCCCGTGAGCGTGTTGATTATGCGCAATCCTCTTTCTCTTTTCGTCACTTCGCCAATCTTGAACTTGGGATCTTGACTCCAAATTTTGCCTGAAATTGGAAAAAAGGAAACATTTTCGGATGCGCCATTATACTGTGGGTCCCAACGTATCACCGCACTTCCCCAAAACCCATCAACTTACGTAAATTTGATCCCTTTCTCAAAGTCAGTTGATGAAGAACTGACAGATGTTCGATTCCAAACACAGCAAGTAATCCAATTTCAAACAACTTCCCTACGACCTGCTCTGTGAGAGGCCATTACCCTAGATATCCAATCCATTGTACACGCAGTTGAATAAAGTATCGCATAACACGGGGAAACGAGCTAATGAAGGACCTAATTGCAGAGGGATATCCGATATCTTCCCTTTTACTGTTGTGCGTTTCACTGATTCCATAGGCGAGTGACGTGCAGCAAAACTCACATCAGTGAGCATAGGGATTGGAGCGTCGAGTGTGAAATGAATTGACGAGCAGGGGAATGCGTTTTGACTGTCACTCGTCTATTCTTCCGGGTTTCATATTAGCTACTAGCTTTCCTCCGTAATCCTCCGAAGTAGACCGAAGCCAACTTAAGGGCAGTCTTCAAGCAACACACACAGAGTGCGTTAAAACTAGTAGCTCGGCCTTATGACAGCCAAACTGTCTTTTTCAATGAGTTTTCTAATGAGTTGCTAATGGAGAATAATTATAGGCTTTACAATTTTGTCTGCACACTGTACACATTTATTTCCACTAATTATTCGTGTTAAAGCAGACGTTTCGGTTAGTCGGTAAGTCTCTCGAGGCTTCCGCGGTTCGTGAGTAATGACTCGGTGTAGGTCATGTCGGGTTTTGAAGAACGTAGCAATTATGGGATATGGTCGATTTCTGTTATTAACAAGCAAAGAAGTGCCCTCATTGTGGACAGCCAATTCCTCAGAGGGGAAAAGATACCACCAAACCGACTAACCATCGGTCGATAAGTCTACTTCCGAATATAGGCAAGGTAGTCCCGGACAATCAGTTCGGTTTGAAGGCGGGGCATGACGCATTGCTTGCCGCGTCGATATTGGTTTCCGACATTCAATGGAACAGAACCATGAAACAATGCATGGGTGCCCTGCTTGTCGACTCGGAAAAGGCCTCTGATGCAGTGCGGCTGGAAGGGCTCCTTTTAGAAATGAAGCGGGCCAGCCATTGGTAAAGCACTATTGTACACGTTTGCTTAATATGCTCACCAACAGAAAGTTATTTTTTAGCAACGTGACTTCGGTTGGTACGTTCAAAAATGGTCGGCCACAAGGTTCGGTTAATTCCCCGCTACTCTTCAACATTTAGATAGCGGATCTGATAGGGTCACTTCAGCACGCAAGAGCTTACGCAGGTGATCTGATTGCGAACCCAGGTCAGGTCCTAGGTTCGAGGGCATTGTAGCACCCTTGCACGTGACTACGAGACGATTGGAAGTTGATCATCAACTTTGAGAAGTCGGAAACAATCTTGTTCAGAAAGAGGCTTCGGCGGATACCATGAATTGGCGAATGTCCTCAGTTGTTGGACAGGACGGGCAACCATTACATTTTGGAAAAAAAAAACTGCAGGCAGTAGCTTGAAAATAGTGGCGTTCACACTCAACAACTTGGCGCGACGATTTGCTTGGCGATAAATTGGGGCTTAGCGTTCACACACAAATTATGGTGAAAGACTTCAGTTCGGAGAGAAACTTCGAAGTGTTTGCATATAATTACGGAACTCGCATTGCTTCCTGTTTTGCTGATAGATAAAATACTGGAAAATGAAATACTGGAAATGAAAACATCGCATGAGCGTTTGTCTGCAATTCTAAGATCCTTGGCAATGGAAGGAGTTTCTCAGATTTATCACTCGTATTATTGGGTCTTTAACTTAATACGTGGGGCTTGCTGGGAGATGGCGTAAGTTGTATTATTCCATTGGAACATGCGTTGGAAAGCTACTGCCATTGTACGTCATTTCAGTATACGTCATTCATTTGAAGCGTAAACAATAACAATTTTTTTTTCACTCAAATATGTCGAATTTTGTGCCTAAAAAGGGTTTTTGCAGGAAGTTCTTCTTCATTCAGAAAGTCATCGTATTTTGGCTAGCTGAGCGAACGTGTCAAAAGTGGTTCGCACGATTTAAAAGTGGTGATTTTGTCTTGGAAGACGATGAACGTCCTGGACAGCCAAAAAAGTTTGAAGATGAAGAACTGGAAGCATTACTCTACGAAGATTGTTGCCAAACATAAGAAGAGCTCACAGAATCCTTGGGTGTCACTCAAGCAGCCATTTCAAAACGTCTAAAAGCAGCTGGATATATTCAAGAGCAAGGAAATTGGGCTCCACATGAACTCAAGCCGAGAGACGTTGAAAGGCGGTTTTGCATTTCCGAAGGTAATGCTCTGTATTTGGTGGGATTAGAAGGGTGTGCTGTTGTTATGAGCTGCTAAGACCGGGTGAAACTATCAATGGACAACGCTACCGAACACAATTAATCCGTTTGAAGAGAGCAGTAGCCGCAAAAAACGCCCAGAATATGCGACCAGACACGAGGCTATAATTTTCAATCATGACAACGCTTGGCCGCACGTTGCTATTCCGGTTAAGAACTATTTGAACAACAGAACAACAGAAGAGATTTACCGTTATTTGCAACAAAAGGTGCGATGACATGTGGTGCGACAAAATTATGACACAGGACGATGAATTTGTATTCAGTTTTCTTCGAGTGATTGCAAGAAGGGATGCATTTAGATTTTTTGTAAGAAAATTATCTCTTGGTCCATTTAAAAACGAATAAAGTTTGTTTTAGTTGAGAATGGGTGGAGGAAAGCGGTTTAACAGCAGTGAAGTTCAAGTAGCCCTAAATCTTCAAAAAGAAGACTTGAAAATCGGTGAAATTACAAAACATTTATGCAGAAGCCGAAGAGCTGTCATGATTTTTTTTTTATAATTTGCGAGCGCACAAGGAACTGTTAGTACCCTTAAGTGTCCGGGTTCAAGACACAGCATGGGCCGAAGGTGTAGAGGGAGAAAGGGAGAGGAGGTACCGGTGCACATTGGTTCTAAATTTCTGGGGATTGTATTCTGCGGGAAATATTGGGCTGGGAAGAGCTTTATATTATATTCGTGTCGTGCTGCTAATGAACGAGTCTCTAAATTTAACTGTAGGCTTAAGGGTAAACTGATGAGCATTCCTGGCGAGACGGGTATTGCAGGTGAAGCCATTGTGACAAGGAATGCAGTTGGCAAGCTCACTTGAGCATCGTTTGTTAAAATAGCGATAAAATACAGATAGAGACGAGACGGTACGTCGATGTTCGAGCGAGTCTAATGACTCTGCAATATTGTTATCTCCTATAACCTATTGTATCGCTTTTGGATTTTATCTAGTAGGTGCAGGGTGGTTTTGGGGGCACCACCAGACGTATATACGCTTCATAAATTAAAGCCAAATCAGAAGGGGTGAAGTATTTCTTGCATCGATTGAGGAAATCTAAACATTTCGCAGCATTTTTGGCGACCTCAAATATGTGATCGTTCCTACTGAGTGTTGTGTTGATACACATACCAAGGATGGAAAGCTTTCCGGTTTCATCGACACAGGCGCCACTCATGGATAATGGCTGATTAAAAAGGGTTCGCTTGAGTGACAGCAGGCATCATTGAGGTTTTGTAGCATTGAACTCCACACGGATGTTCGTTCCCCAATTGATTATGCTGTCAAGATCGGAATTCAATGTGCTTATCATACACCGCCGTTCCAATTCTACGGCCGAAGGGCGGGGTAGTGAGTCTTGGAACGAATATGAAAAGCTGATGGTGCTTCCATCCGCGAAGGAATGGAGTGGATTAGAAGTAGCAGACAAGAGATCATTTATAAAAATGAGAAAGAGTGTCGGAGACAGAACAGAGCCTTGGGGAACACCAGCTTCTATTTGGTGGATATCAGACTTGAACCCATCCAAAACCACTTGAATTGAACGGTTCGAAAGGTAATTTCTAATCCATTGAAGAAGAGATTCATCGACACCATAGGCACGCATTTGCGACTCGATGCCAAGCTCTGTCAAATGCCTGAGAAATGCCTGCATTGTGCAAAGATTGGTTCCACTTTTCGGTGAGATAAGCTCTCAGATCACCAGTGGACCTGTTGCTGCGGAAACCATACTGCCGGTATTCGATACATTCGCGATTCGAGATATTTCATAAGCTGTAAGCTGTAAGCTAGTAAGTGCTATAGGTCGGCAAGAGGTGGGTGACGAAGATTCGCCCTCGGAAAGAGACCTAAAGAGTAGGATAGATGAAAAAGCTTACACAGTGGTTTTGCCAGCGCAGACGAAGAGGTCTTCAGAAGAATAGGGGGAATACCATCCGGGCCAGCGGATTTGTGGACGTCGAGATCTTTAAGTACTCTTGCAACTGTACGAGTGCGGAAGTGGATTTGTCCCATGGTGAAATCAACGCTCTCAAGCACAGTTGGCGACATATTGGAATCTGGTAGTGTTGAGCTGGCTGCAAAATGCGCCGCAAGCAGATTCGCTTTGTCTAATTTGCTTAAAGATCCAGAAAATTATGGCAAGGCTCACAGTAGTGGACGACCGAAAGCTGTAACGCCTAGAGAAAAAAGAGCAATTTTACGTGCGGCATTCCGACCTTAATGCAAGCAAAATAGCGGAGAGAAGCAGGTGTTAAGACCAATGTTCGCAATGTACAGAGAATATTTAAAAATTCTGAAATTATGAAACGCAAAAAATTACAGCGGGGGCTTACAAAAAAACATAAAGAAAGGCAAAAGTTTGCTGAACGACACATTAAATGGACAAAAAGATGGCGTCAGGTCCTCTTTACAGACGGACAACAAATTTATTTTGGATGGCCCAGATGGGTGGTCATATTATTATCATGATTTGCGAAAAGACCAGTAAGCATGGAGGAGGAAGCATAATGATTTGGGCCGGTATAGGGTATTACGGGGGAACTGAAATAAAGTTTGTACCGTCAAGAATGAACAGCCTAGGCTACCGGGATTTGATTGGGGAATTACTAAATGTCCCATAATTTTCCAGCAGGATAATGCAGCCGTCCACTCTGCCGGGGTTGTGAAAGAATTTTTTCTCGAAAAAGAAATTAAGAATTGGCCTTAACATCATTCAAAATTGTTATGGATATCTTGCGAGAGAAGTTTACGCCGAAAATAGACAGTATGACACAGTGGGGGTCCTAAAAGGAGCATTCGAGAAAAATTGGGAGCAATGCCAGGAAAATGTATTAAAAAGTTATTTAAATGTCTTCCACAGCGAATGAGGGAGATTTTGAAAAAGCAAGGAGGGTCAACTCTTTGCTAGAAGTCCAATATTGTATGATTACTGTAACATCTGTAATCTAATTTCTTATATTTTCAAAATTGCGCTATCTTTTTGTCGTAGTGTGTATGAATGAGGACCTCCTGAGCTGTCTATTCATTTCTTATTTAAAGGGTGTTGTGTTGAATAACTACTACTTGAAGTTTGTTTTTGTATAAATGTACTTTAAATTGAACATTAACGTCAAACCTTTGTGAACATTGTGTTTTTTTATTTGCATGCGCATTTAATCAAATTAAGGGAAAGGTAGTAAATCTTGCTTCCGAAATTTTTTCTGCTCGGTAACACTCGCTCTCAATTCTCCTTATAATAGCGCACACGAACAACGCACACCGCAAATTCAAAGTAGAAAATCACATTGTGTGTGTGAACTGTCAAAAATATCCCAGGGGAAATTTAAAAAGAGAAAGGTGGACAATTTCTGGATTTTTAATTTCAGACTATGAGTTGAAATAGTATTCTTAAGTCGCTAAGTTGAGTTCCGGGAAGTTGAGCAATTGTGAACAAAACGACCCTCAGCTGGCGTGGCCACATGCAACTTTGACAGTAAATTTAAAATGGCACTTAGAATAGCTATGCCAAATTTTACGGTTGCAGTTTGGTGCCACTGCCCTACTGTGCGACGTAGGGTCCTAAATCGAGGGTCACAACCTAGATGTAAGCGGTAACTTGCATAAAAGGCAGTACATTTTAGAAGGCTTAACTTTCCACCAGCTTGCTAAACGGCTACCACAGCCATTGCAGACCAAAAGACTGCAAAATACCCACCAAAGTAATATGAAGTGAGGATAAACAAACAGATTATATCGGAACACTAACCTCATGCTCCCTTTGACGGTTCCTAGAACGCTGCTTTCAGTTATCAAGACCAAGCGGAGCTGTGTCAACTTGACTAGATCAACGCCTGGTGTCGGTGGAAAATAGAAGAATGCGCAACTGATGGCAAGCTGTTCGCGTATGTTTGTACATCTCCACGGGTCAGACATGCAATCCCGACATGGGTATATCCCAGACACTTCGTCTGGCAAGCCATTGTACTCGTATTTCAAGTGGAATTAAAAATAATTCAAGAGGCAGCTCACTTGCTGTCCATGTGCGGATTGTCCCATGTGTTGAATGAAGAATCTATTGTTCTGCACGTAGACCGACCGGCGACCACCAAGGGTCTGAACGATCAGTTGGGGAATTGTAAAACGTTGAAAATAATGTCGACCAGAATGACATTCAATTTAAGAGAGATGGGAATAGAATGGTTGGTGGCACAAGTTTGTACTGTGACAAACTTAACTTCTAGCGCCCAGCAGCAGTGGGAGGGCGTGTGGGCTTCGGGAGATTCCACATGCAAGGGCCTATGTCCACATATCCTAGAAATATGATTAAATCGTTAAATCAAAATTTGCTTTACTATAACTTGGAGTAAGTGATTTGTGCGTCGAATCCCAACCCGAGAGTACCAGGCTCAAACGCCGATTTTACCAATTTTTATAATTCTCGACTACATCATGTTCGAGTCACAGACAATCGTCAAAGAGTATCAGTTCCTCGAAAAGGCTTCTCAAACATCAACGTTCGGAGTCGGCATAAAACTGCAGGTACCTCGAAACGCGAAACAGTAGCCCCAACTTTGTTCGACAGTCGATTGATTTTGGAATTGTGTGTTATCGTGCGATAGAATATCGTTAGTTTATGGTACAAATGTATTTTAACTTATATTGATGTAAGTTAACACCCAAGATGTTCATTCACATTCATGTCAACCGGACGTAGTGCACGCGCTTAGCAATACGCTGCCGCGTCATAGTTCCCGCGATGCGGTTAATTTTCGCCTTTGTTTCTAATCAATATTGATCGGATTTTACAAAATACGCTGAGGCAGCGTCGTTGCCGTGGCACCGAATCAACCTGCAGTCACCCAGCTATCGTATCGCTGGTGCGGCGTCTGCACCTGGTCCTCTCCACATTTTTCCAATCCCATTCTCCCACAGGTTGACTCTTCCCTTTAGATTAATATAATTGTAAAATTAAGTCTTAGTTGATCAGTCCAATAAAGAGGAAATAACAACGGGTGCAGTCCAACGGATTTACAGTCCTTTTTCTACATTCTAACTTGCATCCTTAAAACATTTGTGTTGGTACTACAATCTCGACCTAAGAGAAACAACGATTAAAAAGTGTCCAGAGTTGTAATTATTATTTCATTCAAGTATTTGCACACACGATTTATACGCACACAAGTAATTGCTCAGACAGAGCTTTGAAGCCCACACATCTCCCTCTAACTCATGGGACCACACAGGCTCATCATCATCATCTTCTGACCCGCCTGCTCCATTAAAGGCGTCGCGGTTGTAAGCCTCGCACGAGAGATCTCCAGGCATCTCGACCCTCCGCCATCGACTCCAACTCATCGAGCATAACAAAACTTGGTCCAACCATCTCGTCCTGGGTCTGCCAAGCGGTGGCCTACCTTATGGAATCGCATTCAACAGCTGCCTTGGAAGTCGTGACGATGGGGACATTCGTGTCAAGTGACCAAACCACCGAAGCATAGGCTGCCGTTCATAGATTTACGTCTAATTTGTTGCAAGACAGTGACCCACTGCTCCCACGAGGGGAATCGCAGCACCCAGTCTACTTCGCGTCTTAAGGGTTCGACGAGGGAGATATCTCTCTCCACAATCGCCAGAATGTTCGATGTTGCATTCCGAAATCCCGAACCGCCGTACTGAACCGGAGGAGACCGTCCTCAAGTCGATGTGCGACGGAGCGGTCGTGGTTGAGTCGCCCATGCACAGTTGACCTGGCGATGTGAAAGAGGAGCGTTGCCACATTTTCCTTTTGTATGAGACCGTTGTTATCCAAATGGAGGAAAGCTTCTAGGGGGACGAAGCCGTTGTGCCGTACCCTAGAAGCAGCTCCTCAATGTTGAAGTCCTCGCACACTGCCGTGTTTCTCACCCTATCCCGGCGAGTAATTCCCACAACACGACGGAGAAATCTCATCCCAGGAGCTTGTATTCTTATTCTTTCGATCATTACCCAAATTTAAGGTGGTGAGAGGTGAGAGTTGGACGAAATATTGAGTTGAAAACCGCAAAACTTAGTTCTGACACCAAGCTCGGCCTTCCTGATTAGAGATCTACCAACACACAGGTTTGGGGTGTAGGAGTTTATTTTCATACATCCCAAGCGTGGCTAACGAAGCGCAACCCCCTAAATGACGATTGGCCTCAGATATTGCCTATCCTGATGTGCCAGGACCCCATTTGGAGCCAGGTCTGAATGGTGGCAGTATGCGAGAGGCTGGTGGCCGGTCTGTCCCGCTCGACAACCGGTCGGGCTTAGCCCGAAGGAACCACGAGCAAATCAGCAGTGGCCTCGTGAGCCGAAAGGGGTGTGGGGGGGTGGAAATCACGCCATACACAAACCAGTTACTACGGGGAGCAAAAGGCAACGGACAACCTCACAGGCTCTCTCTTTCTAATATTATGTGCTTCTCCCGACAATGTGAACATGAATTAAGAGTAGTGACCCACCTTGCCCCACACAGCACCCATGTCGTCCGTTTGTGGGACATAAGGGCACTCCAAGAACGACGTCTTACGTGGACCGGGTCAGACTTTTTGATTAGATACAAAGGACACCTCATTCTTGCTGATGAATGAAACTAACCGCTGAAGGAGATATTAAACCTCTCAGAGACTATCACACACAGAGGCTGTCATTGACAGTCTATCTTTGGGCACTGCCAAGAAGAACTGACAATGGACACAGGAATTCTCACTGAGGGTGATGTTCTGGCGAGGAGGGGTAATCTTTGAGGTAATCTTTCAGTGCCCGCTTTGTAGATACTAAGGAAATACGCCAGAAGAGCTTATCGAATTACCTCTGCAAGTAGTCTCATCTACCACCCCACTGAGAGATAAATTTGCCGATGTTGAATGTGAACCACACCTAAACGTCAAGTTTTTTTCCGCATTTCATTTGACATTTCTCAATTTCAGACTAACTCAATTTGAAGCATGGAAAGATACACAATCGAGCAACGCGTTAAAGTTATTCTGGCTTATTATAAAAATGGGCGTTCAAATCCAAATGCATATCGTGCACTTCGTGGCTCTTTTGCGCGACAAATTCAATGGCCGTGTTATCTCACGTGGTGGCGATGTCAATTGGCCGCCAAGATCATGTGATTTGACACCGTTGGATTTTTTTCTTTGGGGTTATTTGAAAGAAACGGTGTACGTCGATAAGCCAGCAGCAATTAAAGAGCTAAAGGATGAGATAATTCGGCACATTAACGGCATAGAACCTCAACTATGCTTCAGCGTCATCGAAAATTTGGACCACCGGATGGAGGTTTGCCGCCGAGGTCGCGGCGGCCATTTGGCCGACATTTTGTTCCATACACAATTGAACCAGACCAATATTATCATAATAAAAAGGAATGACAATAGTTTCCTAAACAATTTGTGTTTTATTCAAAATCAACATGGGCCCTTAAAATTTAACCACCCTCTATAATCAGACACTAAAGACCAAACTCCGAGCGTTCATATCCGAAAATCACAGGACGCGGGATATACTACTACCCAAGGAGGATTGTGCCATCCGCACATCGGTCCATGAGGTCCTAAAAACGACGCCATATTTTGTCGCGTTTGGGACAGACATGCGACTAGAAGGGGGCAAGCAGCCGTACCAGAAGGAGGTGTTGAAATCGGCCGGTCAACGGATCCACAGCTTTGGTCAAGGGACTTACACGAGGTTGCCAAGGAGGTACGGTCGAGAGTGTTGGTAGAAATCCGCTCGCTGCTACAATTTAAGGCGTAAAGAAACACAAAAGAACTTTGTCCTTTCAGACGCTGCAAAATATTTCACCGCGAAACTTGCCCCTAAGCACGTTGGACCCTTTGAAGTAGTTAGGAGGGCCTCCCCCTAGACATATGAGCTGGTAGATAGGAATGGGAAGCAAGCAGGTGGATGGCACGCTTAGGACCTTAAACTATTTAAGGAACAGAAGGACTTAGTATAGGGCTGGAGAAAGGAGAGGTGCGCGAAAACCTTTAGGAAGAATCCTCATCTTCTTCTGACCCGCATGCTCCACTAAAGTGTCGCGGGGGTAAACCACTCACGCGAGAACTCCAGGCAACTCGATCCTCCGCCATCGGTTCTAACTCATCAGGAGTTATGCCCAAGCGTGACCAGGCGAGTTTTTCGACTTGGTCCAACCTCTTCCTGCCAAGCGGTCGCCCACCTGATGGCATGAAATTGGGGACAGCTGGCTTAAGTTTAATGAGTGAATCCCAGGACCCCCTCGCACACTAGCAAAGAAAAAACGAGATAATCTTATCGACGATTTCAAAATGGTTTGCTTCTTGCGATGATGCTCTTCCAGCAAAGCCGTCCAATCAATCTAAACTTCGCCCAAATCATTTGTTGACACTAACAATGTCTCTGGAAGAGTGACTAACTGGAGATCAAGTGTGTCTAGTGGGAATCAAAATGCGCAGAACTGCAAAATAATTCCTGTAACCACAAGGAGGTGCTACAGTCCGAGGTGGACTGCGTCTGGAACCACTCCTGCTGTGCGTGCTATTGAACCTAAGTTTGACAGGATTTTTTTTGCCAGTTTCTGGGCAATGTCAGCGGGGATGGAATGAAATATAAAAGTTGTTCGCGAATTTAATCTACCCCCGCGCCGTAACTGTGGTCAATGTTTCGTATCATCAAAAATCAAGCAAGAGCAGGGAAAGTTATCATTGCCTACCCATGGTCCTCAATATCTCCGCAGTTGTGACTTCGACAATTGGTGGAAAGAGCACTCGCTTGCGTCCAGTCTGCCCCGAAGTTTCCACTCGAGGTGTTCCGTCCGGGCAAAAGTACGAACTCAAGTCCTTGCCCCCGTAACCAAGGATATACTCCAGATTCTGTAACAAGGTCCACTCAATCCACACAATCTCACACGCTATCAACTCGGCTGCACTCTTACCCAGTTCCACGAGTCAATTCGATCCCGGAGCAGCGGCGTCAAATCGATGACATCCCTGTGGACCACGACCCAGAAGTCCTCCAGCTTGTCGTGCACCGCAACCTCGTCTAGCGTGTAATATTTAGTCATGACGAGAGAAAACAAAAACATGTGAAAAATAAATTTCTGACAGCGCTAGGAAACGATTATGAATTCACCGGGTTCAAGGGGTGAGTGGTCCTCTTTTGAAGAAGCAATAAAACTCACCCACCATCGCTCGCTGGAGGGCAATTAGATTCAACTAACCGTGCTCGGAGGCAGCTGCGTGCAGAGCGGTCGTAATTATTTATGTGTTTACTCTGAGAGGATATCACTTCCGATGGTGTCGAGTAAGTCACCCTTAAGTCACCCTGTGTTCTGTGACGGTGGATGGGAGTTGAGCACAAGGCAAACCACCTTGACCGGGATCAATAAAGGCGTGATGTGGCGAGGAATATTCGGATTGGTCATGGACTGCGTGGCGATTGCTTAATTTTACGATGGGATTTGGAGGGATTTATCCCTAGGTCTCGGCGTCAAGAAGTCATAGGCAAGTTGCCAGAACGGTCCGGCATCTAAATGTGGGGCTTCTGAGGTCGCACAGTGTGTTCTTTTGCGAATCTAGCGGTCTAGCTTCCCTTCTAATTTTTAATTTCTTGCCTGTTACTTAAAGATCATTCTTTTTGGAGAGTTTGAACCTTGGACGACCTCCGCCAATGGAAGCCAGCTAGTCCGCAAAGTCGAACTGACAACTGACAGCATTTCACACAACGACCGTCCCTGGTGTGACACATAAATCACTGCGGGCACGCTTGCTCACAGCTCCCGCAAATGGAAAGTGCTGACCCGTCGCATTTCGCATTCGAAACGTATCAATTCACCTCGATAGCTTCGCCAACCAGGTCCGCGGCGTGGGCAGTCGAAGCGGCACAGCCTCTCATGGGATATTCCAACGCCAACCGGTCCCGGCCAAATATGGACTCCCCTTGCCATCTTCGAATCTGTGCTAATTTCGTATGTTTTCTTTGAATCCATCTGCGGTGCGCGTGTGAGAACACACGAAATAAAAGCCGAACCCTTCAAATCTCCGACTGCAACAATGCAACAATGAAGGTAATTGCCAATTTGACACTTTACGAGTGCCGCAGAGCGGCACAGCCACCCCTGGCCACACTCGCAGGCGGAGCGATCGTCTCACATCTGCCAAGCATGTGCAAGTTCTTGAGAAAAATCACGGCGATCGCCAGACATCTCGGTCCCTCGGCGCTCTGCCTTATTGTGTGGGGATCTAATTTTAGTGCTATTCAAAGACACTCGAAGCGCTATCGGACTGCGTCGCGGCGGATCCCGAAATAGACCAACTGCATGGCACATGTGCGATGCGAGTACGAGTCCGTTGCTCGTCTACTAGGAGCCTTCTGGGATTTCTGCTCGCCTGGTGCGAATATCGGAAAATTCTTTTGACGATTGTTCTTCACACTTTCCCACCACCGCGCGTCAACTGATTGATTTTCCGACAGAGAGCCTCTGTGCGATGGCGTGGCCTGGTTTGTGGGGTTGGCTCTCTCGTAAATTGCTTCCTCAGAATGAAGAGTCGAATTTGTTTGGACACGAATTAAGTGGCCGCCTGCCGGCTGAGCGCTCTGATCGCCTGGCAGCAATGTGAAAGTTGTAAAATTTTGAAAATCTAAAAATACGCGTTTTCACTTTTGAATCGGTTTTTCGTGAAACATTCAGTTTTTCTCGGCAACGATGGCCTGGGAATGCTGTTCGGGGAGGAGAGTAAAATTTCGTATTTTGGAAAAGAAAATTTGGTCCGTCCGTTGTGGCGGCAGCGACGCGTCGGTGGTGGAGAGGCAGGCGATCGGGACAAGTGAGGGCATGTTTTCGAGAATTCGATGCTGACTGAAACTTGCACTGAATATTTCGAACATTTGGGATGGGGTGCTGGTGTGATTCAGCCGATTTAGACTTCTGCTGAATGCTCTGGCAGAACGGATTCATCTCGTTGTTCGATGCTATGATCTGCTCGCTCACCAGATGATGTGCGTTGCTGTAGCGTTTTCTGTGTCTCTCAGGTTCCCGATTGCCTCGTTGGGATGTTTGCTGATGGCTAGGTGGTGCTTTCTGAACAGCGTCACCACGTACTATTCCAAGGGGATGATGCGTGGCTTGTCGTAAGGCTCCTTGCTGCTGGGGTGTCTCCAGGGTCTCTGAAGAACTGAATACCAGCGAATAAAGCTTCAGATTTAGAGAATTCAAGTGCGTTGCGGTGGCGTTGTCCGAGGACTGTATCGTTGAGGTTCCTGAATGCCTCGTTGGGATGGTTGGTGAATGCTAGATGGTGCTATCTAAACAGCGCCACCATGTACTGTTCCAAGGGGATGATGTGTGGTTTGTCGTAAAGCTCCTTGCTGCTGGGGTGTCTCCAGGGTCTCTGAAGAACTGAATACCATCGAACAGCGCATTTGACTTTGTCCTTGATCCGATGGGAGTACGTGAACGAATTAACAACGCTTTTAACACCCAAACGTGCTTCGGGCACGTTCAAATATATGAGCAGAGCAGCCGGAAGCATTCAGCAAACCACTTCTTCTTTGGATTTGGAAAGGGGCAATTGACCATTATCTCATAACCGCTCGATTCTGAAAACAGGCTCCCTACCCTAGGGCAAGAGTTGTTTAAAAATTCATAATCAAACAACTCTTGTGCTAGGGCAGGGAGTGGTATACGCGAATGGTATACGTACTGTACACTGAGCAGGATACTTCGAAAAAATAAACGAAAAAACAACTTCACTCGGGCAATAACTTCACACAGCATTTAAAAAGTGAAGTTATTCGCCTCCTCTGATGGGAAATAATTTCACTTTTGATGGGAATTAGAACTCCAAAGAATTTTCACCGCCTCTCTGGAGCACAGTTAGGGTAGCCTTCATACCAAAAATCGGCAAGGGGGATTACTCACTCGCCAAGAGCCTCAGACCAATCAGTTTATCGTCTTTCCGGCTGAACAGCATGGAATGGCTGGTTGAGCTTCACGTGCGCAAAACTGCTTTGAAACCACATCCTCTGTCTCAGATGCAACAGGCTTATCGGCGAGGACAATCCTGCGAAACTGCACTTCAAAATCTCGTCGTCATCATTATCCTCTGACCGGCGTGCTCCACTAAAGGTGTCGCGGGGGTAAACCACGCACGAGAGATCTCCAGGCATCTCGATCCTCCGCCATCGACTCTAATTCATCAGGAGTTATGCCCGAGCATAACAAAACTTGGTCCAACCATCTCGTCCTGGGTCTGCCAAGCGGTGGCCTACCTAATGGAATCGCATTCAACGGCTGCCCTTGAAGTCGTGACGATGGGGACATTCGTGTCAAGTGACCAAACCACCGAAGCATAGGCTGCCGTTCATAGTCTTACGTCTAATTTGCTGCAAGACGGTGACTAACAGTCTACCCCGGGCCTTAAGGGTTCGACGAGGGAGATCTCTGGCTCCCCAGCCGCCAGAATGCATTGCAACATCCCGAACATCTCTCCTTGATACCGCCGTACTGAACCGGAGGAGACCCTCCTCAGCTCGTTGTGCGATTGAAAGGTCGTAGTTGAGTGGCCCATCCACAGTTGAACGGGCGGTGTGAGGGAGGAGGAGCGGTGCCGTATTTTCGTTTTGTAGTTTTAAGTTCCTCTCGCAGTTCCGTGCTTCTCACCCTATCCCGGCGAGTAACTCCCACAAGAGCACGAAGACATCTCATCTCAGCAGCTTGTGTTCGCGATCTTATTCTTTCGGTCATTGCCCAAATGTCCTGACCATCATCTAGTCGGCAGAATTGAGTGTGCACTCGACAGGAAAGAATACGCGTCGGGCATTTTCATCGATGCAGAGGGTACTTGTGACATGTTTAACTCGGCCAGAGAACACGGTGTCGATGAATCATTAGTGTTGTGGATCAAAGCAAAGCTAATGAATAGAACTATAATTGCGGACGCGGACTGTGGCCAATGTGCAAGAGTGGGGTGAATAGGGGTTGTCCGCGGTGTAGCCTCCTATATCCTACGATCCAAGATGGTTGAAACTCTGCTTGATGCTCTCAATGACTAACATCTCAACAGCCAGGCATATGTGGATGACATAGCCATTCTGTCTGTTGGATCGTGCTTGGCGGATATGGGTTCAAACGGACTGGCAAATCTAGACGTGATCGACGACTGGTGTTAGTTAGTTAACTCTCTCAAATCAGTAGTTGGTCTCTTCATGAGGGGGAGGAAATTGACTGGCGTGTCACCATCCCCGTCTCCGATAATGTCAAGTGTCTGGGCGTAACTAGGAAACTTTTTTGAAAAAAAAAACACATCGAGGCGAAAATCTCCAAGGCTCGGCCAAGGTTCTCGGGAAGAATTGGGGTCTATCACCAAAAAGATCCATCTGGACCTATGCGGCTGTGGTAAGGCCCTTCTCAAGACGTACAGAATTGTCTGTACTCGGTCTTAGACCGTGCCTGTGAAGGTAGGTGATTCCATAGATGAACAGCATGAATGAAGAAGTGCCTGTGGCATTAAACACATGAATGGAGGGTCTTAAGCTAATATTACGAAAGAAAGGTGATGGCTGATTCTTCTGAATAATTTTGAAGAGTAGTATGCACGGTCTGTAACCTAGGAAAGCTTCCAATTCGGATCCTAGGAGATTCCGACGTTGTTCCGCGACATGGTGATCTGCGAAGATTGAAAACGTACCGTGCAGCCGCGTTGATTGCTCTTGTCAACTTTTGCGAAGACGAATAATCACGGTCAGCGAACAACTCTGATCCATATGTCAAGACTGGCACTATGAGTGCTTTGGCAAGTTTTAATTTAACGTTGATGGGGAGAATATATTTGCTGATTGACAAGCCTCTTAGGGATCAATGTGGTCAGTCCATGTCTGTTCACTATTGCACATATTTAATTGCGGTCGAGTTAAGTTCTATTGGCGGAAAATTGGATGGGGAAGGCGGTTGTTTCGAGAACGGGATGGATTTGGTTTTGTCTAGATTGAGCATTAGGCAATTTTTTGCAGCCCAATTGGCGATAGAGCCTAAATCCTTGTTTATTTTAGCAACTTCTGGTCTTCAACCATACCAAGAGGGAAACTCAAGTAGATTTGAACATCGTCTGCACAGATATGGAACTGACAGTGGGACAAAACCATTGGAAGGTCATTGATAAGCATTGAAAATAATAAAGGACCGAGAAGTGAACCTTGAGGAACACCACAGCTTACGTAACAAAAAGGTGACAGTTTTGAATTCTCGAAAACAGCTTGGACTCGGTTAGTAAGATAAGAAAGAATTAATTTATAAGAAGGATTACAGAAGTTGAATTGGGTGGACAGTTTATGACAAAGTGTCCTTGGAGAGCCAAGTAGTCAATAAGGCCCCTTCTCTCCTACTTAAATACGTAACTGCTGCTTTCACTAAGCTTCCCAGAGCAGTCTGTCTCGGCTGAATAGGGGCCTTCCCTAGTAGGTCTAGCTCTGTTCTTGCTGCATTGCTGAATTCCACTGCTTCAGCGCTAGGTGGCAGCAACATTGATGGAGTGTTCACAATTTCCACCGATTCTGGATCATCCTCTTCATCCTCCAGCCATTCATTGTAATCCGCGAAACCGTCTTCATTTTCATGTCTTTCAGGTTGATTGTGGCTGGTTGCTAGTAGGCACCAGTCACACTTGGGCCAGAGTAGGTCCACCACACGATCTGTTTGATTCTATTCCTCAAACCAGTTAATGCTCTTGATAATGAGCTGCTGATGCTACTTAGTTCAGCCAGGGTGTTGGAATTGTAGGCGACATCTTTGTCGGGAGTAAAGAGCGCTGCAATTGCACAATAGATGTTCCTTTAGTCTCTTCCTTTTCCTCGCCTCTGCAGCGTCTGCAAAAGTCTCTGTAAGCAAGGCCTAATCTGGAGCGCGAATTCCAATGGCCGATGAGAGTTCTGAGATTCTGTCTGTTCTCTCTGATCACGCTGAGTGAGCGTTTTGGGCCGAGGGTAGGCATGGTTGGTTAGGTGATGAATCGTGTGTCAGTAGACCGTCTACGATTTGCATGAGCAGTTGTTTCAAGCTTCAGTAGAGATCCATGCCTATCCCTATAGCAGATCCCGCTTCCGTCCGCTTCACAGTTCTCTGGGATGTCACTGTGTCCCAGCATCCACGTAAGTCGGACGCTAAAATACTTGTCCACCTTCTCGACGAATAACCTGGAATTCGGGAATGTCTGAATAATTCAGGGACGAGCGAATAAGCTGCAAATCAGGGATGCCTTACAGTTGAAGTTGACAGCACTCTCAGAGACTTGATCGCTGCGTGGCTGTCAGAACAGAGACGATGTCTCTACTTGATAGCATTGTTTCTTAGCCCGGACAGAGCTTCTTTGCCTGAAAGGCGCTGCAGTGATCGGAAAAGATAGTTGGATCCTTAGAATAGACACCCGCAGCAACGCCGGCAACTATCCTCGATCCATCTCAGAAGATTTGACTGGACCATCTAGGATCTGGAGTTCAGACTCCCCGTATGATCTTGGGGCAATGGTAGAAAAGGATTTAAGATGCCATGATATCGGTGTCGTTGAGTATATATACCGGCCTAGGATAGTGTCCAGAAGGGAGTTTCAATTTCAGCCTGATGGCCGTACTAGCTGCTGTCTGCCTGCCGAAGGGAGGTTGAGGGCGATCCGCTGATACATCCACTGCACCCTATCAAGCGCTTTGCCGTTGGTGCTCTTTCTCAACGCAGTCTGTGTCTTTTGTGGGCTTGAATGCACACGTGATTAGTCAAAGAATACACGACACGGGTCGAATTGTAAATTTGATGAACACGTAGTGGCCAGCCTTTAGACGTGTACTTAGACTACTGGGTGTAGGGTTATAACTGTGGACGTGTAACACAACATCACGGGTGGATGTGAAATTGAGTGAAGTCGTTGCTTTCAAGAACGGTGTGATGCCTTGACGGTTTGTGAGGTGACCAGACACACGATCCCCCACTAGTCTGTGTAACTGCTTGCTTGAACTCATTTGCGAGCATCGAGAAGGAAGTGGCTAAGGTGGGTCGTGCGGTGGCGGTAGGAGAAAGTACATGCTGGCTACAAGAAAGGTCCATCAAGACCGACATCTTGGACAGAGTGTCACAATAGACAGACACAGACAGTTTCGATGTAGTTAAGGACTAGGCTCTGCAGTGAACTCTGGAAAGGACATCACAGCAGAGATAAGACGAGGGATAACCCTTGACAATCGCTGTGTCTTTGGGCTTAGACGGCGTCTCGGAGAACCAATCTGTCTTTGTAGAAAACTTTGATAGTCTCAGTCCTGCAGAAGTAGGGTCAATTCAAAAGCGGACGAGGAGATTCTTGGTGGCATAGAGAGGAAAATCCTTCCGAAGAAGGACTGTACTACTAGCTGGTCAACAACGTTGGCCTAGTCAAACGAGTTCGATCGTGTCTACTCAGATGGCCCGAGTGACAAGATGGTAGAGGAAGCCGATGGCGTGGCCAGCTGGAGAGGGACCCTAATGTACGAAACTGGCGCCCAACCCAAGACCGTTCTAGTTGGAGAGGCATGTTGACTGAGGCCCAGGTCCACACCGGGCTGCAGCGCCAGTCAAAGAAGGGGAGGAAGTGTAAAATGTTGCAATTGCTTGACTCCTCTGTCTTTTCTCAAGCTCATGCGCTTCAAGTTGCTGAGTTCGAGTGCAATTGATTAGCCTTAAATGTCCGCATTGTGATCTGATCTTTAGAAAATTCGATATATTTTTGACCATTTGGCACCCATCATCTGAGGACCAAGCTTCTGAGAGGCAGGACCTCAAAATTAGCTACACAGTGGTGTTAATCGTTCGACTTTCGTTGACTTCCGTCAGCATTTTTTAACTAAGCTGATGAACATACTCGTCATCCCCTCTAGGTTATCGTTGGTTCAGTAGAAAATTGCGAACAATAGTGAGAAACACATGAGCACCTCATCTGTGGGAAGTCAAATCGAGGGTGAAACCGGCCTTCGAGGCCACCAAGGCACTTTTCGAAACACATGACGCGCTTAGACCGACGCACAAAAGACATCTAAACACTTGAAGAAACAACACGAAGTGCTGTTTTGACACTTGACATGTGTCGGTCTCTGAGGGCAAATGTGTAACAACATGTGATCTGAGACAACACACATAAAGTAAGGATTGAGGCCACCATCATTGATGATGCTTTAAATAAGTGGTTTTCATCCGAAGATTGACTGGCAAACTTTACCAGTGTATCTACCTTTTATTCCAATTCAGCTGACCAATGAACTGTCGTACGATGTTAGATTCTGTTTTTGAACCTGTCTGCCAAATTTACCTGTCTGAGATCGGTCTCCAGGCTTGTCCATTGTCAAAACTTAAGAAAGCAACGTGCAACAGCCTGGATAGTCCAAGATGATAGAAGGATGGACCTTCCTAGGCATTTGACGGTGAGCTTGTGCAGCTGCCAGTTGTGGCGTTACATACCCCGGGAGTACACTCAAGTAAAAGAAAAAAAAGCACGGTACGTACAGAATGTACATGGTGCCTTATGTTAACATTTGACGGTTTCCCGCAAAGCTGTAGGCTGCCTGAAAACACCTTGTAAAATACGCTAGTCCAATTGGAGATCAATTTCTTGTCACAAATGTAGCCAAACTTGAAATCAAGCTAGGTTATCGCGTAGGCGGGACTTAGTTGCGTCACACCAAGGTCCCGATGGAGTCGTAGTGGTACGAACTTGAGGTCTGCACTCAGCTTAGTCAATACGGCATTTTATTTTGCCCTCCACAAAAAGAAATGGTACATCAAAACAAGATGTTGTCAGACTTTGAGGGTATCTTAAGCCACCGATAGACGTAGGCCACATCAGTGAACGTTCGTAGATTAGGTCAGGTTCAAGGTTGTGGTGGCTAATTGACAACTGATCTAGCCGATCTTGCTCCATAAACCAATTGATTATCGAAAAAAGCAAACCCTATGACTGTCTCTTCGATCGAAGAGGAGCCAGCAGAGAAGATACACAATTTCCTCCGCATCACAGTTCTCTGGAAAGACACAGTGTCCTTGTACCTACCGAAAGTGTATGATGTTGTACACGGAAGTTCAGGAAGTTCGTCGTTAAAAGTAGCTGTATACAGGGATTTCATCGACTGAGAATGAGCGTATGACGATACCTCTCTTCGACATCACATATTTCTAGAAGGCGCGACATCATCAATGATTTTTTTTACGACGATCATCGTTTCTCATGGTCGACCCAGTCGTTAAGACAGAACAAAAAGATACAAGCCTTTCACAGAAATGACGACCTTTAAAGAAGGCTCACACACAGACTCAGCGTTGCTTTAAATAAAGTCTAGTTTATGTTCAGCAGTGACATCCTTGGCATCTAATCTCGAAGTCTGTGAGAATGATCGCAGACGCAAATGGGAATTGCGCCTAACGAAGCGCAAATGATTTGGTTCTAATTGGGTGAGAAACTGTTCGAGTATTGCATATTTACAGGAGTCGAGGTACTAGTCGAGGAATGAAAATGTCCATTACTCTTACTCCTAAGTGTATGCACCGTATTTTCACTATTTTGCGTCATCGGTGTTATATACGTCTGGGTTAATCTGTTATACCACGAAAGGAGACATAAAATGCTGCCGAAACTGTCTGAAAAATTCCCTACCGATGTCAAAGATAGTCGAGGAATGAAAATGTCCATTACTCCTACTCCTAAGTGTATGCACCGTATTTTCACTATTTTGCGTCATCGGTGTTATATACGTCTCGGTTAATCTGTTATACCACGAAAGGAGACATAAAATGCTGCCGAAACTGTCTGAAAAATTCCCTACCGATGTCAAAGATAGTCGAGGAATGATAATGTCCATTAGTCTTACTCCTAAGTGTATGCACCGTATTTTCACTATTTTGCGTCATCGGTGTTATATACGTCTGGGTTGATCTGTTATACCACGAATAGAAGCATAAAATGCTGCCGAAACTGTCTGAAAAATTCCCTACCGATGTCAAAGAATGCAGTGATAGACTTGCATCTGCTTGTCCATCAGTGTCGAAATTTGATCCGCTCATATTCTTCACTGCTGAATCATAGTTCGCTTATCTCCATGGGAAAATGTTTCCGTAGCAGACAAGATGCAGGATTAAATACTCATCAATCCTGCTTTGAATGGATGCACACCTGAATGCGCACATTTGCATTCACAGGTTCTTCGTGATTCTGATGGGTGCGCACCTGAACTTCTTGTGAATGCAAATGTGTCTGCACATCATTTAACCCTCTTGTGAATGACGAGCATGTCCTTACAGCGTGATGCGTCTAATCCTGTGTTCCATGTGCAACAATGTGCCTTTAATTGAGTTTTCCGCTACTGGTTATGCATTAGGTCAATGTAAGGAAAGACAAATGTGAAGGCAAAATAATGAATGCTTAAGCTGAGGACTCATGATGATGAGTTCATGGTAAATGGCATGAATCGGTATTACTTACCATGGAGATAATGGCTAGGAGGACTGGCAGGAGGCCACCAAAACATCGGAACCAGTCTGTTGCAAATCATTGTTCATCTCTAAGACAGATGCCTGACCAGTTCGACAGTGCTAGGTCTCAAGCAGAATCATTATAGGTGAAGGCTAGCGAGACACGCAAAGACTCCTTCAAACAACAGAACGTTATTGCGCGTGTGCCTCTGTGACTGTCCCAATCCTTCTAATAGGGAAGACATTTTTTCCCACACGCGAGTACAAATTCTATACTTTTGTATTTTTCCTTCCTTGATTATTTTACGTTTTGTTAGTTAGTTGGCTTTTAATTTGAGAGTTCTCATGGGAGGGTATGGGATAGAGGGGATGCTTGGAGCTTCTGTTGATTACTTCCTCGAAGTTTTCGATCAATTGCTGATGATCTTCTAGGTCATTAAGATGAATGAGTTTAAACTGCCCGTTCTCCATTCTTTCATTCCCGATATTAATTTTAACATGCTGAGATTTTGAATAGTCCAATATTTGCATCTCTGCACGGCTTGCAGATATCATGAGCAATATTATTGAGAACAGCATTCTCACGCCGGCAAAGGGGGTGGCTCCTCTTCTTCCTGTTGCGGTTACTCAGGATACCACGTTGCGCACGTTCACAATTCTTGTAGTACGTGGACCAGTATCGACTCGACCCTAGTCTTAATAGTACTTGCTGAACCCAGCGTTTCTGCGTCACTGCTTTAATTTTCTATTTACTCGTATTAATTATTTTGTTTCATGTATTGTAAGTAAAAGCATACACATTTTAATGCGATTTGCTTCAAGGAGTATCAGCTCGTTATAGTGAACAATCTCGAAACAGTGAACAGGTCCGCTTTTTATTAGTTGACTTTATCGAGCGTCTACTGCAATGTTATGATTTAAAACAGCGTTTAAATAAAATTGATTTTTTTTCCATAAAAGCAGGCTCTAACTATTTCGTTGATAACACAAGGAGCTTTCTCACTTACTCTTCTGGCTGCGATTTGGCGAACAAGGTGTTGGCTTCAAAGTTCAAGTGTTGCATGCACAAACAAGTAAGGAATCATTTCTCTGTACCGCTCCCCGGTGACTGTAACTTTGTGACCATCATCAATTTTAGAGAAGTCCAATTTCACCGACCCATAACTCACCAAACGGTGAATTATTCCTCATGGAATGGTGTTTGAAGTTTATCGAATTTAACCACATTTTTTAAAATTAATTCGAAGAATTTGTAACCGTTGCTCTGGCGTGAGTCAACAGTGAAATGCCAAACCAAGCAAACCTCAAAATTACAAAGAACTGTTCGAATCATGGTGTAAGGATATTAAGGTGTGCTCTCAAAACCGTCATCTTCTTGTTCAGTGACATCACGCAGGGTCCGTTTTGGCCGGAAATGATAGAGATGAGATGCCCAACTTCTACCTCTCTTGTCCTGTTAAAATTGTTGACAACCGTTTTTTTAACGATTTCTAAATCCACATTGTCCAATTAGAGAACGGCATTCACGTTATATCGTGTACAACTGTAAAAAAAAATCAGGAATAACTGTCGAAAAGCCTCTGCAATTCGTCGATCGACTAGGGGTCAATCAGCTGTATGTTGGGCATCTCTGTAATACTTCATTTCTGACCGATACACAACAAGTGCCACACAAAATAAAATGTTCCACATAAGCGTATCGTTTTATTACGTAGGACCACTACTTTCACGACAATCGTAATATCGACATCATAGAGCCGTTTCGAGACAAGGCGTTAAACGACTTTCGTAATCAGGGTGATTACAATATACAAACATGTCTCCTGCACTTCAAGGAATATCATCGTCTTTCCGTATCCACTCGTCCTTCCGAATCCATTATTGCTTTTACCATCTGTAAATTCGAGTGTAGTTTATTGAAAAAAAATTGCTCGCACAATTATCCAATTACCGGTCGCAACGTTACAAGCTGTGATCCAAAATTGGACCTTTAGAATGGACTTTGTACAGCGGAGTCGCAACGAATATTTACAAGATATTATACTCAAAAACCAAATGCCAAGCACTGCTCTGTATTTTGTGTATTTTAAGTGATTACTTACTTCTTTAGCCTGCGACCCATGGTGGGTCTGAGCCTGAGAAATAGGTGCCTTCCATGACGGTTCTAGGTGCACGACATCCAGTCGTCAAGACCGTGATAACTGGGTCTTTATATCACTGGCTCTGTCATCACTCCTTCTAGAAACACCAGCATCCGGACTAAATCCACATCTTGGCATACCTCACGAGGGTCGCGGTTGTGTCTTCTCCTCCATTCGCCCTTCTCAGTAATCAGCTCTGCAGTTTTGCTTATCTCCCAGCTTTCGGTTCCATAAAGCTGGACGGTTGCAGGAGTTTTGTAGAGCTTTATTTTGGTCACTTGAGTCCAGTGGTTTCGACAAACCAAAGTAGGAGAGGTTACCAACGGCGACTCAACGTCGCATTTCCACTAGAATGTCCTTCGTGGAGTTCACGTTTGTCTCCAGGTACACACAGACTCCTTCGCTAACTCTAAATTATAGCTGCTGATAGTAATGTGTTGTCCCAAGTGGTGTGTGAGGCATCGGTTCCTGCATTTACTTCGAATAGTTCCTTGCGATGAATGCTGTCAAATGCGGCTGAGGGTACTTATCGATTTTTCTCATTCCTCTAGTGTGAAGGATGGGTCTGTATTTGCTTTAGACGTTCACACAGTAAGCTGGACAGGATTTTATCGGCTACGTTGAACAGGGATATATTGGCTCGTGTGGTTTTTATGTACATGCACAATAGTATTATTCGAAGCATTGCCCATCTGAAGCTATGACTTTTTCCCATCTTTCTGGCAATTTATGGATCCCATCCCAAAAGAACTGCGCCGGCTTGGCAGCCAAGAATGAATCAAGGCAATTTTTGATATTCTGCTCTGATGTGAACCGTATTTCAGTGAGGGTGTTCTGCATCGACCGGAACAAATGGTAGTGAGAAGGGGCAAGGTCTGGGCGGTAAAACTTCCCATCCACTATTTTCCAAATAGTTCTTAACCGGAATAGCAACGTGGGGCCGAGCGTTGTCATGATGGAAAATTATTGCTGGTCACATATTCCGGACGTATTTCGGCGACTGCTCTCTTAAAAAAGATTAGCGTTGCCCATTAATGGTTTCACCCGGTTTTAGCAACTCATAATACAGCACACTCTTCTGATCCCACCACATACAGAGCATTACCTTCGCGCCATGGATATTCGACTTTGCTGTTAATTTGGACCACTTTTGGCACGTTCGCTAGCGCATGTTCAACATAAACTTCCCACAAAATACGATGACTTTCGGCAGCGGTTTTCTTCATATTAAAGTAATGAAGAAGAACTCCCCCCAAAAACACTTTTTCAGGCACAAAGTTCGACATATTTGAGTGAAAAAAATTATTGTTGTTTACGCTTCAAATGAATGACATATACTGAAATGACGTACATTGACAGTAGCTTTCCAACGCATGTCCCAATGGAATAATACAAGGTACGCCATCTCTTGTCAAACCGCACGAATTAAGTTATAGACCCAATAATATTCTCAAATTTTCAATATAAAGTGGATAAGATAAATGGGAAGTCATCCACATTTTTAAAGGCACGAGGTTTCTGTGCTTTTCCTTTAACAATATTTTTCATTTTATTGGCTGTGGCATTAGCACACGAAGTTTAAGAATTTTGTATGCTAAACTAATAGAATATTGTGTGTTCTCTAACTTGGATTGTTCACTATATCGAGCGTCTACTGTATTCTACATTTAAGCATAAAGCGTCTGAATGATTGAAATAAAAAAAGCCAGAAATAAATTTTAAGCTTTAGGTCGATACAATTTTATTTTGATTCAATAACTTAGATCAAATAACTTAGCTAGTCTAGTTGCTTCTTATCGGAAGGGTGCCGCAATAGTGATAGATGTGATTCGTGATCAGAAGATCGTCAACTCCTTCCTTTTATATCAAGTTCAGTTGCCAACAGTCAGGTGGCGCTGTAACTCACAGGTTTCTTCCAATTTTAACTTGTACACCACAGAACAGTAATTTGTATTTACTTCAAAACAAAGACTGGTGCGCATCTGTCGCGTCGAGACAATAAAAGTGTGAACTCCGGAGTGGATCTGGCCCTCAATCAGCAGCCTCTCCAGGTAGCACCATCTCTGGCTAGCTCCTTCCAATCGCAAAGTGTCTTATGGTCCTCTTGTATGCACCACCGTGGAAGAGGTCGTCCTCTGTTGCGTTGTCCCATAGGCTCTATTTCGAAGACTCTTCGGGCAGGAAGTACGTTCTACATGACCCACCTTAGACGTGTGGCTGGCTGATGTCGCTCTTCAGCGAGTACAATTTGTGTTTGCCTCTTCTACTACAGATGCCCCCAACGAAACAAGACAGCAGACATTTTCTCTGGAAGCCACTAAGAGCTTCTTTGTTTGGTTTTGAAATTGTGTACGCCGTCTGCGCCGCACAGCAAGAATGAGGTGTAATAACCGTCATATGTAGTCAGCTTGATCCTTGGAGGGAGGCTATACTTCCTCAAAGAAGCAGCGTTGAAGAAGTCATATCACAGCGCACCCAGTTTGACTTGGAAGATCTCTGCTAGCCTGTTAACGACTTTGAAGGACCAGCGGTTATTGAAGCTATCAGTGCAAGAGTGGCGTTATCACCAGAAATTGTAAGTATTCTGAACGTCACTAGAGAGCTATGAAGGCCTCAAAAAATCTTATTTTGATTATTTTCGGGTTTTGTGGGACTTTTGCAATGATAGCCTCTATTCTTCATCGTCTGCACAGACAAGTTTGGCATGAATGTCACAGAGTGGCTGTGGGTGATGGCAGAGAAATAAAGAACTTGTGTTGGAAGTGCAGAGGTGATGCGTTGTGGCCAGGGCCGGCCCGAAGCTAATGAGCCCCCAGTGTCCTTTATTTTCGCTCATATGAAATTCACTCATCTGCCATACACACTCTTAACAAGGCTGGGCAAGATTATTTCTTGCACAAGCACTCAAAAGTACATGAATGACGAAAGCGTACCTTTTTTTAGGCTTCAGAATGCGCCCAAAGGAGTTTGGCGCCCTATACATTTGCACCTCCTGCACATATGGGAGGGCCGGCGCTGGTTGTGGCATTGCAAGTTTTAGAAACAACCAGACCGTCACATGAAAAATCCATCGCAGGGTGGAAGCATCGCTGAGTAGAGGCAGCGCAGAAATCAGCAATGTCTTTTTCTTAATTTTGTCCATGGTGATGGGAATTGATTTGCACTTATTGCGTATTTTCCAGAATTTCGGTCGACGGGGCTGTACATAAACGGCTGCACGAGTTCGCAAAATGGCGGAGAATTGATTTTAAGGAGACCTTTCCATCGCTTGTTTACCCAGTCAAGGGGTGTCTCCTTTATTTTCGGTGTGTTGTGAGACCTTGTAAGAGTATAGACAGTCCAACAACGGAAACAGGGTGTCAAACGGGGAATATTTGAGATCACATGAATTATGTGCCTTAGCGAGACTTCCCTGCTTCTCCGAGGATACTCCAACAATTGCCAAGAAATGAATAAATTAGAAAAAATAAATTAGAATGACATTGTACTCCTAAGTCCTAAATACATGCAAGCTTTCCTATTTTGCCAACACAACTACAGAGGATTCATCTTTAGAAAAAAAAAGGAAACATCCGACTTTCGGCCTCGATTCTGCGAACCTTAGCCCTCACGTCGATTCAAAAGAGAATCGACTTTTGACCCAGTCTGGGGATATATCCCCAAACTTGGGCTCGGTGGTCGACATGCATACCCATGCACACACACACACAGAAAAAACAAAACGGGAACCACGCGACCTCGAATCCGCCAATCCAATCCTCGCGTGGTACCACGAAGGCACCAAAGTTTAAAGAGTGGTCTCTTTACCGCGTTGTAGACTTTGCTGTTCGAAATAATTTTTAATCTACCGAGTTTTTAATGGTTTTTGGATAGAGAGCAACAACGGGAGCCTCGTCTTTTTAGCTTAACACCTCCGAAAAGGAGTTCGAAATCAAAAAGGAGGAAATGCCACCTGACAGGATCCATCGATGAAAGTCTGAGACATCCCCCTTTCAGCTCTGAAAGTGTGTTAGACATAACAGACGAACAGACTTTTTCCAAGCGGTACTTATCCGATTTCTTCTGTGTTATCTTCGGTTCCCTGTTTGCCCCGGTATCCCCTATTCCCCGTCCGCGTCCATCGTCCTTTAAATTTAATTTTTGTTTGATTAATTTTTTTTTTCTTTAGACTGCCGCTTGCAACCATTTGCTCACAACAAACATCCCTCTCGATGTCAGCTCAATAGGGCCCGGTTACACCACAATTTTCAAACAAAACTCCATCACTTTGCACAGGAAATAGATGGCGTTTTCATAACTGCTTACCACACATGCCATGTTCGCCACACATTGCTCATACATCAGCCTCATCCCAAGCACACCACACTCTCCTCGATGCGATCAAATTCATTCTCACCCACAAGCTCCCCCCCAAGCTATGGGACAAATTCACAAATGACGCGCTTTTCGCATCACTTGCGTGGTTTGCCGCATTGCGTGCGGGCATTCACAGTATCTGCACCCCTAGAAGCTGATCGCGGCTGCCGGGGCAAGGGAAATCACCTCCCGTCAGCCTTCTCGACCCATCTTTCGCAACCCATCAACAACCCATCACACATCAATCTCCTCCTCCGTGTGCACGCAGAATACATGTTGCAGATCGATCATTCCAATCCGATCGGTGAACGTGAGTAAGACAGGGTGTTGCAAGCGCCAGTAAATTAAAGAAAATGTTATATTGCCAATTAATTTATTTCTTTTTTTAATTTTTTTTAGTTTTTTTTTTAAATAATAAACATTCTGTGGAATTTTCAAGTCAAAATCTGGTGGGTTATTGCCTGCAGTCTGTCGTCTAGCTCCTACAGCAACGGCTTGTGTCAAGCGTGCTATTCTCCACTCACGGAGGAGACCTACTGTTTTATGCCGACACCGAGCGGCTGAGTTTGAGAAGCTTTGTCTAGACAAGAGTACTACTTGAGTCTGTTCATGGACTCGAAAGAGGTGGAACTGTGTCGTTGTGGGTTCCATACTACAACGCCACGACGACCCGACAGTCTGTCTTAATTTCCGTAATTTCTGTCGTTTATGCTCGAAGGACGGAGACGGGAAGGGAACGGCCACGGGACTGCATTGGGATGGATTCTCCTTTGTTATCTTTTTCGCAATAAGCAATTACTGATAGTGTTTTGGTAAATTTGGAATTTGTCTTTGGTATTCCTCGAATAAGTACGCCTCGCTGGCTCGATCCGTACCGACGACGCGTAGGCTCAACTGCACACGTGTACGAGTATGTCGCGAGATTGGAGGTAGAGATGAGGTGTCCCGGACTGAATTGCAAACATTCATTCATCTCAACACGTGGCGCTTCCGGTCCTGCATCAACACACCGCATCAATCCTACTCCTCGGACTCCGGTCCACATTCAAGCCCGATGTAAAAACTGCAACGCCTTGTCTGGCACAACACTCAGGCATTCCATCCAAACGCACGCCGTAGACGGCATTCGTTAGTCATCATGTACAATCTACTATATCTAGACAACAGTGAAAGAACACCCTTCCCAACTCTGGAAAGTCAGATCTGCACCACGACCAAATGACCAAAGCCTCTAAGGACGCCTGCAAAAGCTGTATGGATGAAAAGAGACAGAAAGCATACCAAACCATATCTCTTGAACTGCACGTAGTTGCCCCAATCAGTGAGATCAGTCAAGGGAGTTACTAGCAAGAATCACCTTAGGTCTTGAACTATCAGTAGTTTGTGTGTAGCGCGTTTCTACACTCACTGCAAGAGTATTGCATAGTGTAGCTACACCCGGAGGATATGATCCTAGCATTCGCGAACATTCACGCATTCATTCATTCACATATGCGATGCCCTCTTAAGAAATTACCGATTACCATTTACATACCTCGGAGTTCGGCCTGATACGACGCACTAACCTCATACGACGCACCACTCTAGGTATTTTACCGAATCCTGATCCACAAGCAAACACGCTACACCACTCAGTTGTGCGTACATTCCATCAGCTCTAGACAGGGCAACAGCCCAAAGTCCATGCAGTCTGTAGGTCAAGATAAATAATTCCCTTACAAAACAATTTTTAGTTCCAAATGTTCGCCCACTTACTCAGTCCATCGGTCCTGCACCACATTCAGAGGCAGCATTGACTGTGGGAAATGTTGATGAGATCCCGCTCACAAACACAGGATTGGCTGATGAAATATTGCTTAATTTTATAAATTTCCATTCCTTCCATTCCTTTCCATTCAGAGCATCAAATTCTATTTAATTACACGTAATCACGTGACACGTGAATCGTATATACATACTATGCGACATCATGTTTACTTGGATAAGGGTGCATCTTAAATGTACGTGCAACTAATTCACGTGATCACGTGAATGTCTTAAATATCCGTGAACAGGTACGTGATCACGTGCATGTGTGTACCGGTAATGAACGGGTTCGATTGCAATGAAATTGGTTTTTATTTAAATTTTATGAACTTTTCTGAAGAATTTAGAATCACATACATCGCGTGATCACGCACGCACGTGAAGTCGTAGTCTCTCAGAACAACATACTTACGTGAATGTCCTGAAATCCGATTGGTGGTAATGGCGGCTTGAAGAATTTTCCTTCAAAACCGATCCTTCGACATTGTACGCTAAATAATATAAATTGTGATCGTAAATCTGACAAAATCTGGAATTAAGGTCTTGTTAGTAGAACCACATACACTACGAAAAAGAAAATGAATAATCGGGAAGGCATTTGCAATTTGAATTCATTTTGTAGAAGAGGTGCTTTCTGTGTGTGCGATCCGAGCTGTGACCGGGATGTACTCCACCTTCGGTCAGAGAGAAGGTGGGGATATCAGATCTCATCACTTTGAGGTGAAGGTAGAGGTTCATGGACTCATGCTAAGTGAGAAAAAGAAAATAAGTAAAACCAAAAAAGCAAGGAAGTTGCAAGTCGTTGAGGTTTTCAAATACGCTATTCGATTTTTGAATTTCGTTCATGAGCGATGGCATTTTTGAATTAGGAGCTGGAGGGAATGCGGCTTCTCAGAAGGAAAGGGAGAGAGTTTGAGAAGCGCGGAGATGAAGAGGTGTTTGTGTGAAGGTCTTAGAGGTCAACAGTTTGGACAGAAGGTAGTATACTGTTGAACGGCGATGAGGATCAAAATGGAGAGTCTTCTGTCGCCTCGACAGATGTGGATGAAGTCAAGACAGCGTTCACTGACATTTTTTAAGACAGCTGGATATGATTGTGTACTCGTGAGGTCAGTTCGAAGAGCCTGTCTCCTTAACATCGTTTATAGGATCCTTTGTACCGTCAACTGAAGGAATTTGTCAAATTTTTCAACAACCTGATAGGCCCCGGGGAAGTCCGTAAAGGAACTCAGTGAGGCGGTTGCCAGCATTGAGACGGAGCTTCTGCCCGCAAACAAGAAGTATATGCTGTCATCAAGAAAGGACACGCAACATCGACGTGGTGTACAGAGCGTCACAACGGACAGCCATTACTTCCAGGAAGTCGGGACATCATCAACTAAGAATGGGCTCAAATACGAACTGTTCGGAATGGCTGCATCTGATAAAGCGGCCCGAGTGCGTCTAAGGTGTCGCAATCTAGGGGAGGAGGATCTCAATCTCGGCGGTGTGCGAGCGAGCTTATTGGTTGAGGCCCCGGTCCTCACAAAGAAAGACACTTGAGTTATTGTACTGTGGCCTTTGAAAATTTCTGAAACTTTCCCCAGAGTCTGCAGAGATTGTCTCCGAAGAGTGTGTCATTTGCCAGAATGACTGGGGAAAGCTTGGATTTTAGTCGCCTCTTACGACAGGCATGCCTTACCTCGGGTATATTCTAACCCCTGACCCGAAGGGGGAAGAATAAAATTAACCAGGTCCTCATTGGTAACCAGCCTCTTTTATGCGTCTTGGTAGAGACGATGGCTTTTAGTCACATCTTCAACAGACAAAATCCGGCGTTCCGTGGTAGTGCTTGTTCACGGCCCCAACTCTCCGGAGTCACGGACAATGATCACAGAGTACGCATGTCTAAGAAAGCCTTCTCACACTTGGCCGTTCGGGGTTGACATAGAAATGTAGTTCCCCTCGTCTGTGGAAGCTAGGACCAGGACTGTAGGTCCTAAATGAAGGAGCTGTAAAAGTGTGGCGGACATGATGGACGAGACGTAACTTGAAAGCCCTGGTTAAACATCAGCCTACGGGTTTAACACTTTATAGCTATGACTTGTACCAAGCTCCTCAAATCAGCTGGTAGATACAAGGCTAACATCATAAACATCATAAATCATAAAATGGGTGGCTCCACAGCCAGTAGAGGGCCAAGGCGTAGCTTCTCAGCAACCACACGTATTGTGTGGACTATTGTCCTTTTACGAGACAACGGCCAATTTTGAGAAGCTTTTCCTAGGAAGTTGTACCCATTGAGCTTTGTCAGTGACTCGAAAGAGTTGGGGCCGTGAAAAGTGTTATGCTCGTAGCGGGATCGAACCTGACGCTCAAGTGCGTAGGGGTCGACGCATCACAATACTAATCGGTGCAATATTCTCCCTCACCCCCTCTGACAACAGTTTAATGCGTTCAAACTGCTTGGATAATCACTTTCAGCATCAAAAAAGTGCCCCTGAAGGCAAGGCATTTTCTAATAGCCGAGGCAAGGCGAACACATAGCCCAACAACTCTTGAACATATGCAACAAGTCTTAAGTGCTGTACACATGCGATGAGGAGCTATCCGCTTAAGGAGACAATCCAGAGGTGGATGCAGATTAGCAGCCAAATGTCGAAGCATAAAGGTAGTGCTCCCTAACGGTGCAGAATATTAACAAACGAAAAGGTCAAGTACGAGTATCTTGGCGTTAAATTCACGGAAAGATTGAAGTTCAACAGTCATTCGAAAGCCACCTTTAAGAAGGCTACCCTAGGCTTCCATCGCATATATCCTTTGAAGTGCAAGAAAAAGGATTAAGCCAGGTGACAAGACTGTTGCTCTACAAGTAGCTTATACGGCCGATCTTAACGTACGGCTTCCCAATATGGCACACCACGTCTAAGACCAGCGAATATGTACCGGACTCACCTTCGACAGGGACCGTCAAAGGCACCACAGCAACAATAGGCTTTACGACCAAGCAAGCATCATCCCCTGCAACAGGACATGGTGACTCTGTTCAGAAAGCAGCTACTAAACATCAACAACAATCCTAACCAGGAAATCAGGAACCTGAGAAACACAATCCCCGGGCAAAGCTACCTAAATGCGTTAAATCTGCTAAACCAGCAGAATTCCCCAACGACGTCGAACAACGAGCTGCATGGATATTACCAGAGCGGCGATAGCAATCACCATCGAGGCTAAGTCGGCTAACACACCACCACCCCATCTCGAAAGGACGACCATGGACACACGGACTTGAACACCCCGATGTAAGCACCAGCCATTATAGGACATTAAAAAAAACTATAAACCGACAATGATAATAAACATTAAATTAAACAAAGTACACCAGTTGGGCCCCTATTGTTGAGCCAACACCCTAACCTTAACCTAACCCTAACCGCTCGCCAAGATTTGCGCATGCGATTATTGAAAATTTGTACCGAGAAAAAAACTCCACCAAAACTAGTTTAAACATTCTGCGACTTTGGCGACTTTTTAAACTGAGAACGCGATCCACAAAGTGCCGGTAGCATCGATTAAAAAAACCACGATCTCCATCCCACTAAAAACGGACTTGCACAAAAGAGTGCAGTTTGATGAGGAAATCGTGCGATCAACGAAAATGTTTGCGATTTTCGCAGTTCGCAGGTCGCAAAATGCTGGTTATGTAAACAGCACTTCAAACAAACCCAAACTCATACACCAATCAGGCGCAGTCCCTCCTCAATTCACACCACACGGGATCTCGCAGAAAACTGGAAATATCTCACAATTCTCAAACCAAATATACACCGACACATCGCTGACACATCGCGACCACTCGAAGGTTCCGTACCATAAAGGGGTTTAAAAAGAAAAATGATATCAAACAACACCTCCAAACAATTCCAGTTCAAATGTACTCAATTTATTTCAAACTTCAGTCCAAATCAACATTCTGACATCCTTACACACATTCGCACGTCGATTTCTCGATCCAGTTGGCGCCTTCATTCAGGAATCCACTATGATCCAGATTGGGCACACCAATGCATACGTTCATCACTACGCAAGCACCATCCCAAATAAAGCTCACCCAACACACATCCCAAAGCAAATGATAACAAACTTTGTTCGACTTCGGATTGGTCACTCATTACTCACACACGCCAACATATACTCACTGTGCCTGCCTGTGCCAGCATCATCCATCGGTCCTTGTTTCGGATGCAGTATAAATAATACAAAATCTCAATTTTAGCCGGTAAACCGTGGCTAATGGCAAGAACTTTGGATGCGAGCTATGGCTATGGTATTCCTGTCAAAATGTTGAGAAGCAACTCACAGCCATCCCAAAGCATTCAGACGACTCATGCGCTACTCATGTTTAGTTTAGGTAACCCAGGACTCACTTATGGTGGCCTAGTCTGGTGCAGTCACATTTAACTCGAAGACGTCCCTCAATTGCAGCCTATCTCTTAACCTGTCGCTGTCTCTTTAGAGTAGCCATGGCCAAGTATTTCAGCATCCTACTTATGCTGGTGCTGGGACACAGTCGCATCCTAGAGAATTGCGAAGCAGCCGAACTCACTAGAAAGGAGCACCACGGCAAGACACTTTTCAGACAAGGAACTGTCGCCCATGCCTAACTGATAAAGACTGAAACGCTTACTCACACCGAACGTATTTCATGGCGTGCCTCATAGCAAAGCAATTATGGCCTACTATCGTCGTACTATCGAGTCTGTCGAATCTTAGAACTCTCATCGGCGACATAACGCCACGCACTGTGCCATGGAAATTCACAGACTAGGTATCATCTGTGACGACTTCCACACAAGTTGTTGGGATGAAGAGGAAAAAGGAACCATTTCACACCTTCTTTGGAACTGCAATGCCCTCTCATCTCTCAGATTTAGTCACTTGGACGCCCCTATGACTTGACAAAACTAAGTAATATGAACCATCTTCACTGCTTTGTTAAAAGCTCCAAATAGTTCGAGGATAAGGATCTACTAGATCTTTGTGGTGACACAACGGGCCTTCTTTCGGCCTAAGTGTGGCCGCCACTTCAACCTAACCTAACCTAGTCGGGTGGACAGCCTTACAAGTCAAACAAGATCTCCATAGAGTCGTAGAGTTCAGAGATCGACAAGCATCTGCATCACGAGGACACTGAAAACCATTTTCTATAAATGCTGTACCGCCTACATCTCGTGGATAGAAACGGGAAGCTTTCGCTTACTCATACGAAGTCCAATAGAAGGCAGCCGTGCTATCACAACAGGGTGGGGGCACATGAACTACAAGCGGGCTACATGACCCCCTGAAGATTTCGGAATATATCACAAGACATTAATATGGGAAGAATGGAACGGAGATGACTTCTGGAACCCTTCCACCTTGGAGATCTACACTGAGGGCTTCAAATCGGATTAAGGCACAGGTTTGGGCGTGTATGTTACTTCGTCAGACAAATCCTGGCTAACCCCTGATAAACCCCCCGCAGTTATTACAGTCATAAAGAAACAATGTCCACCCTCGAACCGTAGTGAGACACGAAGAAGGACGACGGTGGTCGGCGAATTGTTTTCCTGTAAGCCTTGGAATTTTCTGAAATCGCTCGAACTCAGAATCTATAGACTGAACACTGTCTCTAGCTGGGGTAGTGATTCCTTTGACTTTGTCAGTTGCATGATGTCGGCTTTTAGTCGCCTCTTACGACAGGGATGCCTTACCTCGGGCATATTCTAACCCCTAACCCGAAGAGGATCGAAAAAAAGGTTCCAAAAATAACCGAGTTATTTTTGGCAATATGCTTACATTGTTCATTTTAAGTGTCTAAAGCGTAAATACCAATGCTGCCTTCTTTTGTCCTTAGTCTAGTTCTTTAATCTGCCAAGAATCTGTATTTTGTAAATCGCAATTTGGTGCGGAAATTGTTGTTTGGTGCGGTTTATAATGCGGCGGAATGACCCGAACAACGTCATTGTCCATGGGGCCAACTATCGTTTAAAGATTTAGAAACATTTTTTTTGGTTCAAAGCTCAGCTGGTAAAATGCCTGTCCTTGATTATGGGGGTTTGAATGCCAGTGGAAGCATGTTAATGCTACGTTTCCACTGAACTGAAACCGCGAGGTCAGGATGAACTATTACTGAAACCTCAGTAAGAAGTGGTTTCGCTTTCAATTCTCAATCCACTCGCTCTCAATTTATACGTGCCCGCCAAAGGAAATGCCACTCGTTCTCTATTTATAAATGGCCGCCAGAACAGCTGTTTGTTGACAGGAGATAATTGTGTGAGAACACCAGAAAATAGAAAGAGACAAAATAAGAAAGTAAACTGAAATTCACGCCGAAGGCTTATCCGGGTTCACAATCTCTCACGGACGGATGAACTCGAGGAGGATTAAACGAGTTTTATCAGTAACCGCGACGTTTCCAGACCCCGAAAATGTTTGGTGGAGAAAGCGAAATTTGATGGAATCTAGCGGTTTTCAAATCTGATCCAGTGACCCTTTGCCTTTGGGATCAAATTCACACTAGTATCACTGCAGTGGTCAATCAGCGGTAGTAGTCTGACTGTGGGTATCACAATGGATCAACAAGGTCTACGTGTGCTGGTGAAGTTATGGGGGGCGTGAGCCACCCTACCACCTACGGGTTGGACTTGTTCCACCTGCAGTTATAAATTGGCCGATTGAGAAATGCGTCGGCTGAGCAATTCACCTCTACCGGTGAAGTGGTCAGCTTTAATTAAACCCATTTTGACTATTTTGTATCTTCCATGCCGAGAAGACAGTTTCAATTGCTTGGGAGTCAAAGTTATTCGTGTTATTAGGGAGACACCAGTCAATCCCCCTCAGTCGTGTCACACAAAAATATGTGTCACTTTGACAAATCTGTATGCTCTTAGTCACTTTAAGTGACGTTTGTCACTCGCGATAGTCATTATCGTGTGTATTTACTTAGTCACAGTTCATGAGAAAGTGAGATAGAATGAGAGAGATTTTGTCGCTCGCATTTTTGTGGGTGATGACAAACGGCATAGGATAAATGTGTAAAATGTAACCCAAATTTTGGTATTGATAGGAATAAAAGTTGATTAATATGTTCACGTTTAGTGTTTAAATAACAACAAATCAGCAATTTGAGTGCTTGGTCGCTTTAATAGAGGAAAATTCCCATCACACCCAGAAATTCAATTTTTTAAGAACACGATACGTTTGCATCGTTTTTTCTTGGGCTGTCATTGAATATAGTCAACCTGGGAAGTTTAGCAAAGACACGGTCCAATACGAACGAGTTCTGCACTAAAGGCATCCCGAAATTACAAGAATTAGCAAATATAACCACCGAATGGGAATTGATCCCACTTGGAGACACAAATCTGCAGCATGTGTTGCCAACTAGTTCGATTCCTTTGGGTTTAGAATTTGATTGGTTTTTTTTTTTTTCAGAAATATGGGAGGCGAGAATTTGTCACCTCCTCTAAGAGAATAAAGGGGAATATGCTCGGAAGAGTCACAAAACGGAAAAATCAATCAAATCAATTTAACTCTTTGGCCTTAAAACGAAAATAATCAATAACAATTTATTTTATTGAATAGCTACCATAAAATTCAAATTAGCCAATAAAAACTAACTGGCCAGCATTGATTTACTTTTGTAATTTTTGTGACTCGGGATCACGTAGCACGTACGCAGTATAACCATATACCAAATTCACGCATCCTAAATATACGTGAAATAAGTGCACGTGAAAAAAACGTCGTTAATATACGTGAATCGCATATGATGCGTGATCACATGCATATGTGACGCACTGAAGCGGATTTCTGAGTAGGATTCAAAGTAAAATAGAGTTCAGAAGTGACATGACAAAAGAAGAATTTGAAATAGGTTTGATTGCAGCTGGATAAATTGTGAAGAAGACAACTTAGTCGTACGTATGAAGTTATGTTGGAAACAATCGATTTCAGACCAGATACTAATGGGGCAACATCCGTCAAACGTTGGATTGTCATAGGTGTGCACTGGATTTATGATGTAACGTTGCAGTCAAAAGTTACGAATCACCGGGTACTTGGGGTTTTTGTATGTAAATTGAAAGATATTCACAGTCTGTGGATTTGCTTTTTATCCACTAAAAAAACATCCACAGAAGTGGATTCACGTGTAATTGCAGTACGTCTCCGATTTAAATTGAATTTTTCGCATTATTGATCGGAAATCAAATTGCCACAAACGACTAAAAAGGGATCGATATCTTAAGCAAATTGACATTCGATTTACAACGTGATTGAATACGGATCGTTTTATTACACGTATGTGTTTTTGGTCGTCTATGATCCGATCCACATACACTTTGGATGCAAGTCAAAATGTTTTATTGCAAGTGCAACAGGACAGAACAGACATAAACTCGATAATTGCAACTACCCCAGTTTTTATTAGTTGGCATAGCGAGAATGAACTGTAAATTAACGTGAAATTAAATCACGCACTTTTTCACTCACAGACTAATTTCACGCACGTCAGAAGAACGCACTAATTTCACGCCAGAAGACAACAGTGCTACAAATATTTTACAATGCAGCAACTACTTCTTGATTCAAGTTGCTAGATGGAAGGCATGGATACACATGTATTTCGAACATAAGATGTAAGCTAATGCTATAAAAACTGATCTTGTTATAACTGCTTAGCTTAGATTATATTCATACATCAGCTTGTATATTTAGTAAGTAATTATATTATCATATTCTTGTTCCTTAGTAATTAATTTTAAAACTTATTTAACAGAGTTGGTTAAATAATAATTTATTTATAGTGATTTAAGTATTTTTACTCTTCATTTAAAGAGACAACATAATTGTATGCCCAAATATACTGCGTGTTAATGCATTTATAAAATAGCAGTTATTATTCTTCTATTCTGGTTCATTTTCAAAGTTTGTCATTCAATTTGCAAGTCAACTTAAAACTATGGATATTAGGCCCACTTACTCTACTGGTTGTCGACTTGAACGCGATTAAAATTACTAGACAATCGATCCAATTGAAACCCACATTTCTTTGATTTCCGCCATCAATTTTCTTTGTTTCTTCTGATATTCTCTTGGAGTGTCTTACTTTGTGCTGATAAAGCGATAAAGCATAATTTTTCCTCTCAAAGCGGGAATCTTGAACATTTCTCTCGGCAAACGTCGGGACACTCTTCTGTTTTATGAAAATAAAGGTTTCGCTCATTCTTCATTCATCTCAAACGGTTTAAGTCTTAATATGATCTAAGTGTGCTTCGTTCGTTAATAATTTTTCTCCTAGATACATGGTAGAGACAGTGACGATACAAAGTACCTATTGCAACCATATGAGGTGGCCTTATTCAAAGCGGCTTATTTTATTGGGGACAGCGGAACACAAAGCTCGAAAGCGGTACTGTCCCGCCGAAAAATGGATGTATGGCCACAGCAAGCATGCACTAAGACTGCCCATTGTTCCTTAAGTTCCTTGTATCGAGCTTGAAAAAACATCTACTCGTACATCTACATTTTTGAAAGGAAAAAAAAAAAGATCGTATAAAATGTGTAGAACAATCAGAAAATTATAGAAAAATCCTCTCAAATTATTTAAGCCAATAAATCAAATAAACTACTTCAACAAATCAACAAATCCATGAAATTCGATCAGTTAATTTCCCATGCTACTGTCGTACTGTCGTTCTTTGAATTTCAATTCTCAAAGGCCTTTCCAAGTGTTCGAAAACGTATTTTCAAACTTGTGCGTGTTTTCATTGAGAAGCGGATATATTTTTGTTTTTTTTTTGATAACATCACCCCATTCGCATGCCACTTTCACAGCCAAAACGTTTTACGTCCCAGATTAACTTTGACCATCGTGAGGCCGAGATCTGAGACATTTTTGGCTATATGTGAAGTAAACTGATCTGGATTTGATTCGTGAAGAATAATTGTAAAAATGCATGTCAAAATTGAATTTAAAATTTTTAAGAAATTTGAAAAAAAGCTCACCGGTATCAGAAATGAGGTATGATAGGGACAGCCAACTTCTACCTCTCTTGCCCCTGAAATTATTGACAGCCATTTTTTATATCTTAAAACCAAATTGACCGCTTTATCATGAATCTCGCCCGAACGTCCGAAATACTTGTTTTTCGCCCCAACTACGAAAAAGTTATTACTTCGAATCGGCTGTGACATTTCGAACAAGTGTCATTTTGACAAGTGGTGGGAAATACAAGGTGAAAAATAATTGAACAAAGTTCGTGTCCTAATGGAAGCTAAAAAACAAGTTTTTTTTAAATTGAATGTAAGTTAAAATGCGCAGCAAGCCATGAGAATGTTATCTGAGGAAGAAGAAAACGAAATGAAAGTGTTTCGAAGACAATTAAGAGATTATTCTAATACTTTGGAGTTGCGTGTATGGAAACCGAAATGTTTAGCGTTTGTTAAAATAAATTAATAAAATACTAAAATTAATAAATACTAAAGGCTTAACAAATCAGCTTTTAAGAATTTGCTCGATATACTTGCGAACTTTTCTGACCCAGTAAATAAAATGTGCGGTTCCAACAGTAGTGAAACTTTGACAGTAGAAAAGCTTTGACCAGAAATGAAGTATGATAGAGATGCCCAACTTTTACCTCTCTTGCCCCTTAACATTTTTGACAACCATTTTTTAAATTGTTTTCTAAAGCCAAGTTGACCAATCAGAGAACGGCATTTACGTTATTTTGTGAATAACTGTCAAAAATTCATGATTATCCGTCAAATTCGTCGATGGACTAGGGGTCAATCAGCTGTGAAGTTGGGTATCTCTATCATACTTCATTTCTGGCTTTGACTGTTGACTGAACTGTTGAAGAACATTTTAGTCAAATTCACTCTAATTGCCGTAACATAATCGGAAGAACAAATAGTGTTCTAAAAAACAGGTGGAGATGCTTGAGTGCAGGAGAATGGTACTACGCCCCATTCAAGCAGTTGAAAACGTCCACAGTATTGGATCAAATTCAAATTTCAAAACAAAAATAAAATATTTTTATTGAAAAGAAACAAAATGTATAGTTCTCAGTTCTTAGTTGGCGGCGGTTACTATCGATGTTTGATAAGCTCTTGCGGTTGGTCGCTGAACTGGGTTTTTGTCAGTAGCGCTGTTGTTGAGATGGGTAGGACCTGTACACATATTATAGCCGGCTGACATGCTCATTTTTGCAATTCATATTTGGGTTGGTTTATTTATTTTGAGTTTATTTGTGGATCCATGACGATTGAAGCTAGGGAACATTTTAGCATGGTTTGACATTTATTTTCGCCCGGATTTGCTGTCCGCGATAAAGGAATTTTTCGAACATAGCACTTTTTCACGCGAAATTCATAATAGGCGGACAGAAAAAGGGAGATATTTCGAGCAAAATGCTGTTCGGGAGAGGTTCATGCTAAGGCTGAATATGTAGTGAATAACCGTCAAAAATTCATGAATAACTGTCAAGAAAGCCTCTCAAGAAACTAGGGATCAATCAGCTGTAAAGTTGGCCATCTCTATAATACTTCATTTCTGCCGTTACATGCTCCCATATACAATTTTGCGCCATAACGAAGTAAACGAGAAATGTCATCCCGTGCAAATTGTGTCGGTAGTAAAAAACAGAGGATGACAAGAAGTGGATAGTTTGTTATAAAGCAGATTCGCGAGTTCAGATCATTTTTCAAGCTATTCTTACACGTATGACTGCGCTTGTGTGGACCACATATAGTGCTTGTTTTTTGATATAACAAAATGAATGATCGATCTTACGAGTAAAATTAAATGAGTATGTTTGTATGTTCTTTTCAGCAAATGAAGTGCCAGCGAGATAATCTCGGGACATTTGTTTGGCGTTTGCAGCTAAAAGACGGTTGCGCTCTTAACGAAAAAAAAAAAATACTGTCATTGTTTGCGCAGCAAGAGCAACCGAAAAAAATAATTCTTTTCAAAAGGAGTAGGAGATCTAACAGTAAGTCATCTGGCAATGGTCAAGTTCATAAACGTCGCACTGCTACACGCCTGCAAGATTTGCTTTCATAAATGCAGATAGATGCAGTCACTCTAGGCGTGTTTTATTGAGAACTCAGTACTCAGCTCAGCAATGAACCTCATTCAAACTCTCTTCATCTCATTTTGTTTTTGTGTCAAAAGTTGGTGCGTGTCCTTACATTCATGGTCTTACTTTTTGACATATGGCAAAATACGAATAGAGCGCCTCTATATTTTATTTTCTGTTTTATAATGTTCGTACAAATATGGTTTTATACACTAGAAACGTTCGTATATTCAATAAAGTATGGATTACAAATTGTGGTAAGCTATCCTCTGTCGAACTATTCTGAACATCTAAATGTGATATCTGAGTCGTATGTGAGGCGCCACTTATGATAGAGGTTCTTCAACGCGCTCTAGTCAATGTTGACTGTCACTGAGTGGATTCTGCTCAGTAATTTGTTTTGCTTTTGCTTTGCGTGTAGAAGTAATACTGAGTTGAGTACAGATTCTCAAAAAAAAAAAAAAAACACCACTTCTGTAGAACGCAATGTAACAGTCAAACTGTGATCAAATTGGCGCAGTTTTTTGTTTTGTTGCAGGATTGTAGGGAGTGCTTTTTTTTTACTCGAAAATTGTTCATTAGAACGTCACACGGAAATGCTCTTATTATTTTAAATGTATTTCTGCTGCGCGGAACCTGTTTTGAGATTCCAATTCCTTTTATTTAAAAGCATGTCCCTTTTGATGCGTATTTTCCCACAATTTCTTTTTTAAAAGTTGGTCTGCTTCAAACATTAAACTTGGCATTTTTAGACATTCATTTAAAAAATACAAACGGCAACGAAATACCTTTTATATCGCACACTTATGTTGCAGTTTTGAATACTTTTTTGACAATACTGGACCTGCTGCAAACTGGTGGCAGTGTTTGTGTTCATAAATGTACTGAGGGAATATTTTCGGCAGTGCAGGGGCAACAACGTTGCGATTATGAGCTCAACCAACGTCTGCTGAGACTGTGTAGTCGACTGAACACAGACCCAAACCAGTGAGGATAAATGATACCAAATAATCGGGGCAAATTGTCTGGAGATTGATTTCCATTATAAGACCTGCTCACAAGTCCCGGATCAAGTCTCGTAGTGTAGTCAACAATTCGTAACAGCGGTTTTTCAACATTTTCGGACAAAACAAAACAGAACAGAGAATGTCATCATTTTTATTGAAAATTCCCTCAAATGCGTCGTATGACACCTTGACGGAAGTCAAGGTGCTACCTAAAAATCTATCAGATTTTGTAGACAGTGGTTCACAGTAAAACGAACCAAATTTGACAAAGAAACTGATTAACGGCAATGGCTACAGAACTGGCTTGAGTTCTTCTTGATTGAGAATAGAGGCCCCCTATTCGAATGTGAGTTGTTCTCATTGGCGAACTAAAACTGCGAACACCTATAACTATTGGCGGAGTTCACAATGTGAGTTCGAAAATTAGTGCTGCCATGAAAACCATAAAAAATGGGAATAAATAAACGTGAATTCACGAGCTTTTGAATTTTAATTTGAATTGTCGTCCTTAATAAAAAATTACAAATATTTAAATTAAAAAAATAATAAAAGACAAGATTTGTCTCGTGAAGAAAATTAAATCTTGACTGCTTTGACAGTGCAAGAGATTTCGAGACAACTTCAATTACTTGGAGTACCCTGATCATCCGTAAGTAGAAACAATTTGTTCTGAAATTGGTTTTTAAGCTTGATTTTTAAAAATAAATAATTCAATTTGAATAATTAAGTTTCAGGTCATTTCAACTGAATGAGGAAGCATTTTTCTCAAGCTAATTGGGAAGTCGATTTCAGGACTCAAGCACATCTATACTAAAATCAGCACGAGCTGATTGTGTGGGACTTGTGCGAGTCATCAGAACAGCGCACAGTGGTCGATTTCATACATAAGTAGCTGGTCAAAAATTACCATTTTTTTTTAAGCTTATTTACCGTTTAATCTGGAACTAGTTCAAAACAACAAAAGAGGCTAGCACTCAAATTTGAGAATTTGCATTGTCACTTTAAGTTTTTTACTGACTAAAAAGAAAAAGCAAGCTAATATGTTGCAAGATCCTCATTGTAAGTACTTTAAGCAAAAAATAAATTTTGTCAAGCTGTTATAAAAATTAAGGCGTGAAAGTGGTGTCACTATCCAGTAATTTCATGCTGTTTAAATTTTCAATGTTGTTTATAGAGAGCTATTCAAAAAAAAATCCGACAGAGTCTGACCACGAAAGTTATTTTATTATTAAGTCTGAATCTTTCACTTTAATTAAAAATAAAAGTTAGATGCCAAGACCCGCCATAAAATATGTTTGTCCCTCTTTTAAATTAGCAATGCCCTCCCAACAGAAAGGCCATCAGTAACAAGAAAAGAAGTGTTCTTATTTATGCGCGAGGACAGACTTGTCAAATCTTCTGTTTCTGATTGGGCGTTTTAATAAAGCTTTCCATATTGGAGATAAATGATGACCAGCATACCAAAAACGTTTGTCACAACTTTTTCAAAAGTAAGTGTACGCTTAATGTGTTCTTAAATTCAGAAGACATCAAACATCAATTGACATTCATTGGATATCCAAAGAATTTCAAAAGAACGGAAGGATCTCAACTTGGAGGACCAGAGAAAACATTTCAAGAAAGTGGATTCAAATCTAAAACAGAAAATTCATGAACTCATGAATAAGTCTTCAGAAGAGCTGACGAGTGAAAGAATGAACGAAGCATCAGAATAAACATCTTCAACAAAATGATAAAGAAAGAAATGCGATGCAAAGAAAAGAAATGTAAAAAAAGTGTTATCCACCCAGTACATCAATCACGATAGCAGAAGCTTTGTCTGAAGTCAAGCTACAGCCCTTACTGGGTGGTGATTTAAAGACGAATCCACGTCTACAATAATGGCGTCGGACAGGATGAAGCGCTGGTGCGAGCTCCCGAACGAAGGGCTCGACAGGGACAGCAGCGGACATTCCGAACTCGAGGGCGAGATCTAATGTAGGATGGCCGAGTTGTAGCATCAGATGCACGCGGGTATATAAACTGACTGCTCAGGGAGACAGTGTACCGATCATCGTCGGTACACACAGTCGGTGTGACTGCAGGCATATACTCGTAAAGGTCATTGAACCAAATCGAGTTGTGTTTTACTTTTTCACAAATGTTATCCAACAATGGAGCGGATCATCTAGGATAGGTCACTAGGATACCAGTAGGCATTTCTCGTGTTCATCATTAAGCGGATCATCAACTACCGGTTAGCGACAGCACAATGGACCATGTCGGTCACAACTATTTCAGATGTAGTGCTACGTTTCCGCTGAACCGAAACCGCGAGGTCCGGATGAACTTTTACCGAAACCTCAATTGTCCCTTTCCAAGTGGTTTCGCTTTCAATTCTCAAGTCACTCAATTTATACGTGCCCGCCAACAGAAATTTCACTCGCTCTCAATTTCTAAATGGCGCCCAGAACAGCTGTTTGTTGACAGGAGATAATAGTGTGAGAACACCAGAAAATAGAAGGAGACAAAATGAGAAAATAAACTGAAATTCACGCAGTAGCCTTATCTGGGTTCACCACCTCTCATGGAAGGATGAACTTGAGCATAAGAGCCACGCACAAATATCCGCCGGTTATTGCGGGACGTGTTTCATCAAATACCCAGCAATAGTCAGTTTTAAAGAATCAATTTAATGAGGTGGTCATGGATAAAAAAAAAAAACTTTAACAGATTCGTTCTGTAAAGACAAGCTCTCGAAGTGCGCCGAATAAGCAAAAGTTCGAGACCAATGGACGGCGGAAAAAACTCTTTGCAGATTATTGAGAAGCAGGCTACACACGATTCAATATCACTCCTTCAATCGAAGGAATAAAAATAACTTTGTCCGGAGAGGGTTAGATTAAACCGTTTAACGAACGGCTGGAGCTTTCAATGGAGATTTGCATGCCATACACTTAAGTTGGACATAATTTGTTCAGATAAACCTTCCAGTTCGCTCATTACAAAGAGTAGATCCTAATTTGTTGAAGAACCAGTGGACCATAAGTCACTAAGTCGTTTGAAGTTTGAATGTTTGAAGATTATTACAGAATTAATGGTTCCTCGGCAATCTTTGTACTAAAACCATAATTTTAACATAAAACTAAAACTAAGCTTGATTTGTTTTGAGAAGGCTCTCAGCTAATCAAAGACGGTGCCAAGTCAATTTTTGTGCAAAGAACAACGTGTTGAGCGTCTTTTCAACAACATTCAATCGTATTTTTAAGAACGTTACTAATTTCTGAGGGATTGAGCAATCCTCTCTTTTCAGAGAGCATGTTCAATGGCCTAGAGCCTGACATGATAAGGTTTGGACTACAGGCTAGCAAAAAAATCTAGAATTGATATCCCAAAGTGCTTTGGTGTTCTACCAAAAAAACAACAACAACAATTTGCGAGGAAGGTAAATATAAGTTGTATGAGCTTAACAAGTTTGTGGACGGCAAAAATCCGTCGACAGCACTGCCTAGTTCACATGAACATCATTGCTACAGCTCGAGCTCGAGCTTCAGGGTGTTTAAATCCGAGGAAGACAGAATCACAGACATAAAGTCCACGTCATTACAGACGTGAGACAGTGTGGATGTGCTTTTTTTTTGTCAGAGGTTATTAAACACTGTACTGAAGCACTCGACAACGATTCGTGTGAATTGTACTGCCAGGCAGCGACCAGACTGCTACAACGGATCGACCACTCCATGGATAGTGCCGTTAATTTGATCCCAACGGCAAATGGCTACTGGACCAGATTTGAAACCCCGATAAATGCGTTTTGACATTGCATTTACTGGGACTCGAACCGGGGACCCCACTCACCGAGGGCAGGCACTTAAGGAACTGTGCTATCCAGTACTTCAAGTATTGTGCTTACTCGGGATCAAACTATGATCCATCGGCTCTTGTGCTTACTCGATCAAAGCTTCTATGACCCGTCTGTCTTTGTGATCATTCGGGATCAATCCGTCTATGATCCATCGGCCGTTGTGCTTACTCGGGATCAAACCTTTTATGACCCGTCGGTCTTTGTGCCTACTCGGGATCGAAGCTTCTATGACCGCCGACCTTAAGTAAGCACTTGAGATGTAACAACTTATCTTCAGTTGGCTTCGTTGACAAAAAAAACATGCAAATTGGAGATTTTCGCAGTTCCTTAAGGCATAATCAATGTTAGTCAAGGAAAACACAATATTCTTGTTCAAGGATGCATTCCAAGAATGGAATTAATGCTGGGTTCAAAATTAGTCAGAATTGTTGAAACAACTACATTGAAACCCTTTAATGCCCGACGTTGCGTGTACGCACGACGTTGCGTATTGCCGACATAATTTTGTCCTTATTTTGTGCTCCGAATTTTTTAAAGAGTTAAATATAGAACAGCTGCATTTCAGACCTTAATTAAAAACTAAAATAAATAAATAACAACTCATTTCCCCCATTTATAGGATTTTGGAACGAAACCCGACCATGTTTTCGAGCTAATTTTTTTAGAATCTCTTTTTTCTGATTTTTGATTTTTTTTTATAGAAGTTATTAATTTTGCAATTTTCTTCTTTTTTCAAGGGAAGCTAGTTTTTCTTTCGATTTGTTCGTTTGGCGGAGAAGTCAAATTCCGGTTAGATATAAGCAGGTCTTTCGTTTGGTTACTCTTTCAAACATTTATTCAAGTCCATCAAGTCGTAAAATGTTTTGTTTTCTTGTTTTCTTTTTTTTACACAGTTAAAGTCAGATATTGTTGCTGATTACATATATATTTTTGTTAAAGTTATAGATTTTAGGTTTAAATAATACATATTCCCATGCTAACTTGTTATAGTTTTTTGTTTTTGTTTTTTGTAGATTTGTAGGTTTATTATTTTTTTTTTATATATTTCTTTCTTCCTTTCCTCAATAGATATTTAATTGATCTTAAAACTAGGATTTTCAATTTAAGTTTCAACATTAATAATTGAATAAGTTGACATCGATAAGTATGTATATATATATATTTTATGTGGTTTAATAATATGTGGTTGTATTTTTAATCAAATAATAACATCAATATATTTTGTATAAGATTATGTTTATGATTATAATAGTATATTCAAAATATGTTTTTTTTTTATACATCATCTTCAACATTTGCAGCTTAAAATGTTCAAATTACAAGAATAATTTGATGATTGGGCCTTTTTTTTTAATCAGTTGTCAGAATGTAAATGAAATGATTGATGAGGCGTTTAATTTTTTTTTTTTTTTTTTGTATGGTAGTGTTTCTCGATCTGTTTCTATCGGTGCTGTATGGTTTCTGTTGTTGGTTTTTGTAATTCGCGTCTATATTCTACCACTGGAAACCAGTCTCACAATGCACCTCATAAAACATTGGTTTTACAGTTGCATTAGTATATATATATATAATTTTTTGTGAATGTTATTTTATGTTGTGTCACATTTTAGTTAGCAAATGTGATATTTTAATCATGATAAGGTTGTAGTTTCTTTCATTTTCTCAATGAAATGAAAAGCAAAGGATTCAAAATTTCGAAAAAATATTGGCGGAAGTCGGTAGGTAGTACCTATATCAAAGTTCTCAAGTTTTTTTTTGTTTTTTTTTTTTTTTTGATTTTTGTATTTTTTTTTTTTATCCGATCATTGACCTAACACACTTTCAATTCAATTTTATTGAAAGCTGACAATTGTTATATTCATACATATATATTTTATTTTTTAATCTACACCATCATTGTTTGTTTAAAATTACTATGATTATGACTGGACATAAGTATTTCTGTTTATTTCTTATTAATTTTGCTTTATTTTTAATGCTGACATTTTATGTTAAATGCAGTATTGTTTCACAAATGAAAAGTAAATATGGATTAGCGTTGCATTTAAATGTACAAATTATTTGCGTTCTTATTTCTACAGTTAACTAGTGTATTTGTGTGATCTACTTCCCAATAGATATACATGTTATGTAGAATGATATACACATTGTTTGTTGAAGGAAACGACAAAGTAAATGGAAATTGGTTTTCGTTCAAGGGTATCTTGTACAGTATGTTTGATGACTGTGTCTTTAGTGTGTTCGAAAATTAATACAGTATTTTTTTTTCATACATTTAAATGACACCATATATCTCGTATTTAATTTTCACTACCCTATGTAATATAAATATTTTTTTTTCATGTTTTCCATTTTATTACAGAAAATATTTAACGATTTTCGTTTTAGCTGCCATTTGTGATGACTAAAAATCTAAACAGAAAAAATCCTTAATCGCAATTTAAATTATATATATATATTCATATTTTTTTTTTCATATTTTTTATATAGATTTTTTATTCATTATTAAATATTTTCTGTATTAAAAATATTTATGTTCAAAGGGATTTTTTTTTTTTGGTTGTTTTTCTTAATTTTGGTTTTCTTTTCATAAATGTATTTATAAATTAAGAATGAGATTATACATGTATGTTTTGCTTAAATTCATTATTTTCATAGCGGAGTCCGTATGCGAGTGCAAATTGTTGTCATCAGTGTGAATTTTCCAAACATTCACGTGTTTGTCATAACAGAAAAAAAATTTGAATTATTGTTGTTACTAGGATTAGCCGTTTTCATTGCGCGTAGTTCGTCATCAGTATTTATCAGCCTTAACACAAAAATTCACTATTTACACGTTGTTTTTAAGTCAAGAAATTTAACATACATTTTTTGCATTCCTTACGTATGTTTATATGTATGTGATAGAACACCAATAATTAGAATACATCAATAGGTATACTGTAACTTCATATATATCTATGTATTTTATATTTACTTTAACGATTATTATATATATTGATTTATGTATTTTGTGTTTTTTTTTTTGGTTTTTTTCTTGTTTTTCTTTTTATCATTCATGTGTTCTGTGTTTGTCTAACAAATAATTTTTCCTTATTGTTCACTCAACGGAATTGGCTGGAGAGATATCGCTGAGTGACTCAACAGAAAATGCTCGAAATCAAAAACTTTCTTTCATAGAAAAGAAAAACGAAAAAATGTAATACCCGCATCATCTCCGATTCCCTAAACTTGTCGTTCTTCATTTGAAACGCGTTTCGCTTTCTGAAATAGTTCCCTTCAATGTGTTGACCTTCTAAACCGTCCCTTTCATCGTCATGCCATTCCGAAAAATGAATGAACCAAAATATGGAAAAACAAAATCGAACGTGCTCTACTTTTTCTCATCGCTCTTCGCTTGCTTCTCGGGAGAAGCAGACTTGTCCTTTTTCAACAACTCATCCGTTTCTTTTGCATCTGACGGATCTTCTTCCTTGAGCGATTGCTGTTCCTTGTCGGCTTCCCTCTTCTCGCCCTGATTGGCTGGAAGAGCTTTTAGTATCGCATGCACCTCCTCGGCAACTGCCATCAGGACGAACTCGAATTGTTGTCGTGTAGCTACAAGTCCTGCTCGTTGATCGCGGAGGTGTTCCAGTGTCGCTGCAATGTCAATTTCTCGGGCGCCCTTGTTCATTCGGCCGAGCACCAGGTCGAGGAGGATGTAGGCTCCTGTTCGACCGGCTCCGGCGCTTCCGTGGACCACGATCGGGCAGGATCGGCCACGATATGACTTGTTCACTTTCCTGCAAAATTCAGACAAATAAAACAGTCAGTTTTTCGAATTGATTAGTTTCCTGGTTGCGTTGGACTGCGTTGCACAAACCTTCGGAAGTCCAGAAGCGCCTTAGCTGATGACGGCACTCCGCCTTGGGGCCAGGATAGGAAATGGAATTGTGTCACGGTGCGCGTCTCGCTTGTGCGCAGATTCTTCAAATAGAAGGAGCGGACGAGGTAGTCATCACACCAGATGTGCTCACTCACCAGATGCACCTGGAAATGGAAGGATAAAGCGATTTAGAGCCAATTCCAAGATTAACCCGACCCATTTTACCGACACTGAACTCACCTCATAGATGTGATAAACCTCGGCACCCTCCTCCGGCCAGTATCTCGCACACGCGATCTCACCATTCTCCTGCAGTCGGCACAGTGACACAATCACCACGGCACCCTGTTCCCAGATCATTTGCCAGAAGTGTGCCAGCGTCGTCGGCAACGGTCCCTGAGCGGCGACATAGGCCGGTGCCCTAGGATCGTGGTCAGTCTGAAAACCAAACCACTTTAAGTTAAACTCCCACCCACAGTTCGTGCGAATCCACGCGAGCATGCACACTTACAATTGTCGATGCGTTGATGTAGTCGAGACCCTCGGCGTTGGCCAGGTGGTTGAGCACTACTCGGGAATGATCGAAAGGCAGTGGAGCGCCTGGCCGATTCAACGTGGCGCACTGCGGCTGCAGAGCCGCATCCCTGGCACTCGGCTCGGCCTCGTAGCGGCACAACGCCTCCCATTCGCGCTGCAAGCGGCCCTTGTTCCGAAGATGATCCTCCATGTAAGACTGTCGACGGAGACAGAGATTAATCGAAAGTCCGGCGAGGACACCAATGCGGGGGACTTACTAAAACCATGTGTCCTGTAGAGATGTCCATGTTCGTTAGCGCGGGTTCCTCACTCCAAGACGACGTGCTCGATCGGGACGAGGGCGGGCGATCGTTCTCCTTCGTCAGCGACGTGATGCGGCCGCTGGCTACGGGTTCGGATGTGGTCCCCTTTCCGGCCATTCGAGCACGACAGAGATCCTAGAAAATAAAGTCATTCACCCTGGCTGGCGCTGGTTCGACGTACACCTACCTGATAGTCCTTGCTGCAGCTCTCGGCCCCGGAGATGCCGGACTGCAGGCCGCCCAGCTTGTCGCGTTTCTTGTCGTGGCGTCGTATCAGTAACAACGTGACGAAGATTACGATCACTGCGGCGGCTCCCGCACCGGCGAACATGTACGCCATGATGTGGGTGACGTCGGGTCCCTCCTCGGCCAGCTCAATGCGCGACGCGGACACAGTGCCGTCCTCATCGGCCTTGATCTTGTCGCCGACTCCGGCTCGCACCACTGTCACCCCCAACCTGCGGAGAATGTTGTTCTTCACCCGGGCGTCGTTGATGGCCTTCGCAATGTCGCTGGCGGTCTTCTTCTCTGGATTGTTGGCGTCCACGCGGAATGACACCTCATGTTGGTGTACCCTGAAATTGAACAAAAATGTTCCGCTGCATGATCTGAAGACTGAGTAGCGTCGCCGCTCGACTTACGTCAAATAGTTGAAGTACCCCTGCATGTGGAGGATGTTAGCCAATTCATTCACGATGCGGACGCCGTCACTCCAGCTGTCAACGCTGTGTAAAGACAAACTCGTAGTGAGTGAGGAACGAGAGGGAGGCGCGAAAAACTTACGGATTCCTGACGTAGACGTGCGCGTACTCGGTGTCAACCGTGTGCGGTGCGTGGTCCTCGTCCGAATGCTCCTTGACAACCTTCTTCTTCTTGGTCGTGCCATCGCCCTTGATGTGCTCCGGCAGGATCTCCTTGGTCTGGCTCTTGTCCGACTTCTTTGCAGTTTCGTCGCCCTTCTCGGCCAAGGAGTGCACTGACGGTGGAGGTCCAATCATCGGTCCGGGCTTCTTGACATCCAAGCGCTCGTGACGCGTGAAGCCGAGCATGTCTGCCAACAGCTCGCGCGCCTTGTCCTTCTCCAAGTGATCAATGTGGACATTCGGGCTCGGAATGAACACCAGGCCGCCCTCCGTGTAAACGCTCTCGGGCTGCTTGGCCTGCCTCACTGGGTAGATGTTCGTTTCCAGCATAAGTTCCTCGTCCTTTGTCCTTGATCGGTGCTCGAGTTGCTGATCGCGGGTCGGCTCGTCAACGTCCTCGTCACTCGCACGCCGGCGTTCGTCGTATGGTATATGGAAGGGGTCCACATTTGGGATGCTCAACGTATCATCTCTGTAGTTCTCTTCGTACGATGGCAATTTGCTTCCCAATCTCATAGGCCTCCAGTCTCGAATCTTAGGCAATATCTTGCGGCGAATTTCATCCATGAAGCGGCGTTCTTCAATTCTAGATGCCTTCTGGTGCTGCTTCGGCTGGTATATCTGCTTCTTTGGCGGCGGGAAGAACACCTCGTCGGCGTAGTCCTCGTTCGGTGGTGTGAACCGGACAAACGCCATCGCACTCTGGGGACCGAGAATTTCCGGATCGGGAGCAAGGTTCGCGCATAGGTTCGGCGGCAGGGGCGTGTCACGTTGGAGGGAGAACAAGGCACCCTGGATGCGGCATTGAACAAAAGGATGATCCCAGCCCAGCCCCGCGCCCTGCATCTCCTCCAGCATTGTGGCTAAGATGCGAAGCTGTTCTTCCGTCAGGCGCTGCCTAAAACAAGAGAAAATGTCAGAAGTCAGAACGACAAGCAGTACACACTGAACTCGCTTACTTATTAACATCCTCCTGCTCAATGCCGCCAAGTGGCACGCACTTCCCGAAGATTTCGTCTGCGAAGAAAACAACACACGAGATTAGGGGCACCAGCCTCCTCAGCGCTTCACTTACCATTGTAGCAGACTTCAACTCCATGCAAGCACAAAGTGGTAACGAAATGGCATCCTGCAAGGGAAACGAGCAAACAAAGGACGGGGTGAGTGAATGGAGTTGGGCCGGAGAATGACATAAATTGTAAACGGTTCGCCATCGCGTGACGCAGTTACACACACGCACACACAAGTTCCCATTTTTTCATTGTTTCATGGTGAGTTTAAAAATAGTTCTGTGATGTCGGTGTTTACACTGGCACTCGCTCGTGGTATTGAAATGAGACGACCTAGGCCGGGTTCATGGCGCCCAACCCGCGTCATCGCCCAGTTGTGGGCGTCCTTGTGTTTGTTCTCTGACATTTGCCCTTAACAGAGTGCTTTTGGCATAACGAATGTGGGCTTTAATAGAAAGATGACTTCTTTAAAGGACACGCCGCAGACTGTCCAGGAGGCCGAAAGACAAACCGCAAAAAATGAGGCAAAACATGGTGACACTTGGAATGAAACTCAACGACATTGCTCTTTGGCACTAATTAGGCCTTGGGAGAAAGGCCATTATTTAATGTGTGACAGCTATAAGGGGTGGCCAAATGGACGGGATAGTGGCAGTTTTTCTGATTGTCATGTTTCAGCAGCTGTCAAAGTCACCACTGACATTCAGCTGTCAAAGTTTTCACTACGGTTTGCCGTTTCAACACGCATCGCTTCACGGGTGCTGAAAGTGCGCGAATTATTGGAAAATATTCTCACAGTTCTAGACCTTGAATTTCGTGCTGAGGTCGGTCGTTGTCATAGCCTCAGTGTGGAGGCCATTTGCCAGACCGTGGGGAACTTTGAGCGTGAGCCCACCCGTTTGGCCACCAACCAGACAGAGATTGTGTGAAATAACGATAACCTTACTTCCGTAGCGCGCTGTGGAAGAGGACTCCAGAAGGGGGAAGAAGAACGTGTTGGCAGAGTTCTTTGACGATTTTTTTGCGGATTTTTGAATGCTTTCAGATACCCAGCTGACGAACAGCAGATTGCATCGACAACTTTGAACTTGGGCGGAAGGTGATTATCCATAACTAAGGATTGTGTGAGAATGGGCGTGTTTTTTTGCAAGTGTACATACTAACAACAAATCCTATACCCGCTTAAGTTACCCAGGAGATTTGTTGGCGCTTGTGAAATAAGCGCGGAACAAACAATGCGTTCACTCATTATTTTCGGTGGCAAGCATTTGTAGGTGTGGTTGACGCATTAGATAATTTTGAAATGTTCTTGCATGCAACGGATCGTGTCTGTGCTCTACTTTCATTTATGTTTCGTAATTGATTCTTTTTATGTTTGTTTCATCGAATGACTGAGAAACCTATTTAATTAATTTATTGATTAAGTCTTTTTGCACTAAAAGTGATGGTCACGGTACACTGTCGCAGACCGATGTTGTGACCATTAATGATCAACCATCACCTTATACGATTCCACCCCGGAGTACCACAAATGTCTTCCAAATTGACAATAAGAATGAATTACGCGTCAACCGATGTTCGGAATACTGAACGTTTCCTCTAACTCTGAATTCCTTAAGTATGGGGCGTACTGCCCGGAAATAAAGTACATCTTCTCTTTCCTTTATGTTACAAAGCTCGCATAAGATAGGCAGATCCGCTCTGTGTGGTATGAAAATAAAATATATTAACTCTCCTCTTGTTTTGATATGGTGCTAATCCATTCGTAACAACGAAGTTAGTTCTGTTCTGTATTTAGTGGTTCATAATTTTTTAGCTATTATCTTTTTGGCAACACTGGTGTAAACATCTGACGCACGTTTCGTGTTTTGTTTCACTGTCAAACATCTTCAGTGTGGACTATAATTTAACCATGAATCGTCTTACAAACGAACAACGCTTGCAAATTATTGAATTTTATTATCAAAATGCGTGCTCTGGTCAGTCAGCGACGAAGCTCATTTTTGCCTCAATGGGTACGTAAATAAGCAGAATTGCCGATTTTGGAGTGAATATCAGCCAGAAGCATTGCAAGGGCTACCAATGCATCCAGAAAGAGCCACAGTTTGGTGCGGTTTATGGGCTGGTGGCATCATTGGACCGTACTTCTTCAAAGATGATGCGAATCGTAACGTAACTGTGAATGGTGAGCGCTACCGTGAGATGATATCCAACTTTTTTTTTGCCCAAAATGACTTGCACGACATGTGGTTTCAACAAGGCAGTGCCACATGCCACACAGCACGGCCCACAATGGACTCATTGAGAGGTGAGTTCGGTGAACATTTTATTTCACGTTCGGGACCGGTCAATGGGCCGCCTCGATCGTGCGATTAAACGCCTTTGGACTATGTTTTGTGGGGCTATGTTAAAGCTCATGTCTATACAGACAAGCCCGCTTCAATTGACGCATTGGAAGACAACAGTGAGGCATTTATTCGTGAGATACCGGCCGAAAGAGTATGCCAAAATTGGACTAAGCGGATGGACCATTTGAGGCGCAGTCAAGGTCAACATTTGCATGAAATAGTCTTCAAACATTAAATTATATGGACCGTACTATCGATTCAAATAAAGATTTCATGCATTTTTCTGAATTTTATGTTTTTTTTTTTTTTTGAAAATCTTTCCTTTAGCTTTTAAAAAATCACCCTTTCCTATATAAAGGGTGGTCAATGTTGATTTTGAACAAAGCTCAAATTATTTAGGAAATTATTGTCATTTCCTTTTTATTATGATAATATTGGTATGGTTCAATTATGTATGGAACAAAATGTCGGCCAAATGGCCGCCGCGACCTCGGCGGCAAACCTCCATCCGGTGGTCCAAATTTTCGATGACGCTGAAGCATAGTTGAGGTTCTATGCCGTTAATGTGCCGAATTATCTCATCCTTTAGCTCTTGAATTGTTGCTGGCTTATCGACGTGCACCTTTTCTTTCAAATAACCCCAAAGAAAAAAATCCAACGGTGTCAAATCACATGATCATTCGGATATTCAAAGGAACAAGAGACAGAAACAATGTACGGGTGCCTGCTTGATTGATCTGAAGATGTTCTTTGACACCGTATGGTTAGAAGGTCTTTTTTACAAGCTCTATCAGCTGGGCATTAGCAAACCACTGCTGCGCCTACTGTGTAACATGCTTACCGGTAGATGGTACGTCGTCAAGAATGGCAACGTGACCTCCATAGGTATTTTTGATGTAAAAAATGGTCTCCAACAGGGTGCCGTCAATTCGCCGATCCTGGTCAACATTTACTTGAGCTATCTGATTAGTTCTCTTCCTCACGTAATTGCGTACGCCGACGACTTGATCGAGTACAGATCAGACAAGATCGAGGACATTACTACCCTCGTGCGGGGTGACTTCGATTCATTCATGAGAGATTGCGATGACTGCAAGTTGAAAATCAACTTTCAAAAGTCGGAAACCATACTGTTCAGGACGCCGTTGTATAAGGCCTCGGCGGATACGAAAAAGAATTGGCGAAAGTTCTCAATTGTTGGATGACACGGGCAACCAATAGCACCAAGGACTGTAGTCAGATAATTGGGAATCTGGCTAGACCAGTATCTATATTTTAAGATGCTGCTCTGACCAAGGACCAAGGCGCTTTTGCCCTTAAAAAGAGACAGTTTAACAACAGCCAACTCGGTGCGAGGGTGAAGGTTATTTGCTACATGGCCCTCATCCGGCAAATGCTCACCTATGGCTGTCCCGTGTGGTTCAACGTGAGTGCAAGCTTTATGGAAAAGATTCGGCTGTTCGAGAGGGCTTAGGGCTTGCCTTCGCCTTTATAGAACTCCCGAGTTCCATTACAAACAATTCTATTCCAATGAGGTCTTATACAACCTGATAAGAGTGGACAATTTCCTAGTGAAGTTGATTCGAAGTCATTCGGTCAGAGCGATGAACTCGGTCAATAACTTGGTCTCGGGGGCTTACTACCTCAACTCACAATACCACGAAAGGGTACGTCACAACGGCTCACGTGAACTCATCCACGACCGTTCCGTCGCACAACGAGCTGAGGAGGCTCTAATCCGGTTTTGTACATCGGTATCCAGGCGAGCCATTCGGGATGTTGCTATGCAGCACCACAAATTTTGGTGGCTAGGAAGAGAGGGCACTCCCTCTTCGAATCCTTTCGACCCCGGTTAGAAAGGTAGTTCAGACTCCCGTATTGGGAACAGTCGCTCCCCTGTCTTGCAGTGGATTGAATATGCATAATATCAGCTGCTTAAGTTAGTTTGCTTGTTCTATTTTAAGGTAGAATGTAATTTAGCGTGTATTTTTTAAGAAAATTATTTTCTCTGTTAAAATGTGTACCATGTACTCCAATCGCGTTAGGTTAGGGCGAAAGACATAGAATAAGATTAAGTTTAGCTTAGAGTGCCCGACGAGGGCGAGTAAGTTAGAATGAACAATGTTCGTTCAACTAGTCTTAAGCATTTTTGTCTAATAAGTAAGTTGTTAGGAATTAAACAATTAAAATGGATTAAAAGAAAACCGAGATGAATTCGAGCAGTTAAAGTGAGGGATACTTATGCTGAAAGTTCTTTGAGAACGAGCACTAGAAAAAATACTAATTTCGAAAATAAATATGTTCGCATTTGCAGAAAAATACAGTTTCGGATATTAAGGTACTGTTGCAGGGAACACCCAATAAACTGGATGGAGAATGCAGAAATTCTCTCGTATCAACGGCGCATATAAATGTATCGTGGCGCGTCATTATAAGCTACTTGGTGTTTGTGGAAAGAGAGCTAGTCCAAGGTGCTGTATACAGCTGTATACATACTTTAGCGTAAGAGATGATAGGCATTATAAGTGCTTGATCAAGTCTTCAACGTGTCTCAAGGGGAGTAAAGTCAGCACACATCCAGAGACAGGTGGTGGTTATGACAAGATAAGTTCCGACTGATGACAAAACCAACGCTGGTTACAGATTCTACCAACCGAAGTTTTGTCCCAGAAACCCAGATATCAGTTCATCAAGTTTAAACTCGATAGACCTGTTAGCTATGGGAACCGCCTGTCACTTTGAAGGATTTAATAGAGGCCCATTTCTTGATGCCCAGTCAATTATCGCGAAAAGGTCAACATTAAGGCAACGGGATATTGATTTCTTCGAACGTTTGCGACAAAAAGAGTTCAACATCATCCGCGTGGACCTTAACATGCTTACATACAGATGGGAGATCATTAATGTACATACAGAATAATAAAGGGCCCAGAATCGAACCCTGAGGAACACCATGTGTAATAGCCCTCGCCTGGAGCTTGAGTTTCAAACAGTTACCTTTTGTGACCTGTGACATAAAAAACTTTTTATTAGCTTAGTAGCAGCACGGCTGGATCCAAATTAATTTTGGGACTTCCAGCTTAAAATGTCATGGTTGATTTTGTCAAAAGCAGGAATGGTTATCAATCGCTATGTATGCAGGTATGGCATATCAATAAAAAACGTGAACGAAAAACAACCTTCGGCAGTTTCCGGGTCCCTTAGTGGAGTGGGTTGGTGCGTTGCTCACACTTTTTGCAAGTTCTCTGTTCAAATCAGGCTGATTTTTTTTTGTAAAAGCAATACCACCCAAAAGGCTTTTTTGGGCATGAATAAATATTTCATATTCCTTTTTCCAAAGAATTCTATTTCCGATGAATATAATGAAATTCGACGTAGAAACAAACGCATAACATTCTACCTGTCGCACGACATGCTTTTCAACTCGTAATAAATGTAAAACCATGGATTCTTTCCACGCGAAGATACCCCGCTGAGATCGCCCACTCCACAAGAGACCCAGTCGCAAACGCACAACAACAACAGACACTCTTTGGGGATGAGTTGCGTAGTGATTGCACTTGATGAAAACTGTGTGTATTCGGAGCTTCCTTTCGATTCCCTTTTTCCAAGCTTTTGTCATAGTGCCTGTTACACATTTATCTGAACGCAACTGTGTGCAAGTATGCATGTGCATAAGCAAGCTGGCATGTACGTGGGAAATTCAGTAAGTTAAACTGCCTTTCGTTAATAATCGTAGCAATTTCTATCAAAACAAATGCGGGTACTACTTGAGCCTAATCAGCTTTTTTTTCTGTTCATCTTGCTGCCAGGGATGTGGGGAGTTTCGAAGATGTTCTCGTGCCTTCCGTTCCAGAAGCAGAACGATCGATTGTATACAGTGGTTAGACAATGCCATGCATTCTATTTTTCAGGATTTATGGAAGCATTCTTGGATGGGAAAATTCATCATGCAAGGCCAATCAAAAGAAACACCATTTTAAAGATTCATTCGACGCCAGGCCAATCACCAATCAATCGCTTCCAATTTGGTGAGCAGGGATGAAAAGTTTCCTCTGAAAAATGTGAACGTAGTCGCTCAAATCTAAACGTCGGTAGGTGCCTCAACCTACGCCTGGATTCTATCGCCCAACGGAGAGGCAACTGCTCTGGCAGTGCTCAACGAGTGGTTGCGTTGTACAGAAAAAGCTGTCGTCCGCTGTGTCAAAAAGCTTCCCCCCACTCGTGGGAGTATGATGTGTGTGCACAAGTGTGGCTGTGTAGAAGCGGTGCCCAGGTGCATTGCCGGCTGCAGCGCCACCCATTTCTATGTACAGCAGCTACCCACACACTTTATTGAGAGATATGCTGCGTAAAATATAATATATTCATTGCCAAGGCTCCGCAAATCGTGAGTGTATCCTGAGTATGTTCTAGTATTTGCACATATTTTCAACAGGCTGATTGTTGATGGACAAGTCAAATTGGCGCTCGAGTTACACAGCACAGCACGAGTGTATCGCTCTGAACTGGAGCCATGGCAGGCGTATGTGGCCAGTTTTGCTCGCGACTGTATATCATCCACAATGGCGTTCAAGATGAGGTTCAAATTAAGTCTAGCGATACGCTTCAAATGTGCGAAAAAAAGGAACTAAACCGTCTTGAAGACGCAACCATCAAGATGCCGACCACAAATGAATTGGTTGCCTACTTAGGCTTCACCATTTTTGGAGAAAGAGGGGCTTAATTTGGTACAGATTTGAATACGATTGGACTTGAAAGTGTGCTCCTATTCATCTTCAACAGAAAAGAGAAGGTGTACGATGTGTGTTTAAATTTCGTTAAAATGTGTTTTTTTTTCGTAGGAAGTTCTAATTGGGACTGTCTGTAATTGGAGCACCTCCAAAATGAATCGCACTTCATGCATGAACTCGGTTTTTCATTTAAGTGAAAACGGAGCACCTCTGAATTGGATCATGGGCCAACGATTGCCTGAAAAACAACCGCCAAGTTGGGTAAAAAAGCAAAGAGACGTAGAAGTTACAAGTGCGGGAATGCAAAAAGAAATCCTTGCTCTTGCTCTGTTGTTGCCACAAAACACTCCTGCATTGAAACTTAACTGAGGATGTACCTATTTAATCATTTTTAAAAGACTTAGGTTAGGTTAGAGTGGCTGACTACCTCAAGAGTTGTCACAACTAGGCCAAAAGTAGGCCCGCTGTGTTACCACTTGGAGCTCTAAAGCGATGGAGTTGAATGATGCTAACACTGGGACATATGGGACGTCCAAATGGCGTGAAATGGCTTCCTCTTCATCCCTACAACTCCTGCAAAAGTCGTTACAGGGCATACCTAGTCTTGAGGCGTCAATTCCAATGACACAGTATCCGCTTATAACGCCGATGAGAGTCGTAAGATTCGGTCCACTTATTCTGATCAGGTCGCGTGAACGTTTTGGATCAATGGTAGGCTTTGTGACTAGGCATCCAGTGCCAGACGACCATCTTCGAGTGGTGTGAGCGAGTGTTTCAAGTTTCAGTAGAAGTTTTGTTCTAGTGAAGGCAGTTTCCCGTCCGGAAAGAGTGTTGAGGTGGAGTTCGTCTGCTTCGCAATTATCTGTCACTGTGTCCCCGCACCCACATCAGTTGGATGCTAAAATACTTGGCCATCTCGTTAAGAGATTGAGTTACGTCTTGAGATGTCTTGGAGTTAAATGCACTCAGAGATTTATCCGCTGCCTGGCTGTCTGAACAGATGACATTATCAGAACCTAGTATCACATTTTTTTTAGCCATGACAAAGCTTATTGAATCGCTATAGCCTTTGCCTGAGAGACGCTACAGGGAGACGGTAGTCGGAATGACAATCGAAAATTCAGATCCTTAGCGTAGACTCCTACACCCACTCCATCGTCCACCTTCGATGCATCTGTGAAAATTCGCCAGTATTTGTTCAGTAATATCTGCTGTTTGAGAAGTTTTCCTCGAAGATGAGCCTGGTAGGGATCCAAAGAGAGCTGAGCTCCTTTCGCATACGCAGCGATTTCAATCTAATCGCCGTGCTGGCAGCGACCTGCCGAAGAGATCTATCGGCGGAGTGTATTTAAAGCTAGGGAGTGGGTAGTTCGCAATGCTCCGCTGATGCAAATGCGAGCCATCCACTTGCCTAGCGCTGTCCACTCAATCGCGACACTGATACGAATAAAAGCCTTTTATAGACTCTGAGAGCATTGTCAGTATCTCGAAAGAGGTGGGCCGTGAAGAGGGGTTTGCTCATGGGGGATGGAACGTAGGCTCAACGAATTTATGGCGCAGTTTATTAAGTGCCCGCCCTTGGTTACCGGTTCGAATCCCAGTGAAAGCAAGGTTAATACGCATTTATCTGGTTTTCACCGTCACCATTTGCCGTTGGGATCAAGTTAATGGCACTCTCACGGGAGTGGTCGATCGGACTGTGGGTATCACAATGGGCCTAGTCACATGGTCTAAGTGTGCTAGTGAATTCACTAGCAGTCCACCTTACCCTCCGTAGGCTCGAGGCACTAGCCCACAATTCCACGGCCACTTCAGGAACATTTTATTTCAGACCTATGTATACCTGGGATGGAATGGTATTTGACTCAATTTGTAGGTCCTCTCATATCGAGGCGCCTCCAATTAGGTTTGCGTTTTCTTAGGCTCTTGGTGCCACAGCACTGGATTGGTCTTAAAATGCAGCTGAAGCTAACGTTTCAAAGTGCACAACGGAGTGGTTGAAGAGTACCCCGACTAAACCTACCGCTAAGCAAAAATGTAGGATACCTAGTTTATAATGTGTTTCTTTGAACTGCGCCTGATATACGTAACACATGATATATTCTGGAACAGTTATAAAAGCAACCCCAATCAACTGTTGCAGAAATTATAAAGTGCAAAATAGTACGCGACAGGTGCTGTTTTCAGACTGCTTTATTCTTTTCAAAAAATTTTAAATCTATTTAATACAAAAAGCGATAACTGCACATTTTGCAATTATTTGCCGACATGTGCGTCGCTTATTGTTTCAAGAAGCGCGGGCAATACAACTGCGGTCTTCAGCTCAAACATCAAGCTGCTGGCCTTGGTGGAGTGGGGCAATGCAGCCTTAATTACAGTTGCGAGGCGTGTGTGCTAACTTGTACAATTTACACTTATTGTGATATTATGTATTTGGCGAGGTTTTTTTTTTCAAGCGTATACCCGCTTAAACTGCAATTTGCATCCTATATCCGCTTAAGTTAACCGCTTTAATATAGTCGCTTGTGAAATAAGCGAGCGTAAGAACAATGCTTCCAACCATTATTTTCTGTAAATCATCGATAATTAGCTTGGAAGCGTCACAAAATTCATCCACGGCTTCATTTATTTGACAACGAAAAAAAATAATTTGAAAAATGCAAAGACATTGAAAAGGAAGCACATTCAAAGTGCTGCTTCGGTCCATATTTTCCATTCCATTCCTCGGAACTGGAACTTGAACTGTCGGCGGAAATCACGGAATACCTTACTTCTACTTTTTTTTTAATTTTTTAACAGCTCGGCTCATTTTTTATTCATTTTTTTAAATTTTTTAACAGCTCAACTGAAATGCAGCTGTCACAAGTGTCATAAATGTCGGACGTGCTGCCAAGTTTCTATGACAAATTATTAAGTGCAGATTTTTTATTTTTTTTTAGCTCTTATGATTTAAGCGTACATGCTTAAATTTTAATTATCTACTATATCTCATTATCGACGCAGTAATCGCGTTTCCATCAGTTGCGGTAATCGAGAATATTAATTTTTTAAATTAAGATTAATAAAGAAAATTAAAAAAAAGGCTGAAAAATATCGCGTTGTGATGTCAAGAAAAAATAAAGTATCATTCCATTGGAATAAACATTTTAACTATCATATTTAAATATTTAATAAATATTAATATTCTTTAATGTAAAATAAATATACATCAATTAAATATATAACAATAAAGTAAACCGTTGTACGCACTTAATTTAGTTCAAAGCTTCGAGGGTAAATGCGATTCAAGGGTTGCCCTCTAACATATGAAAAAATATTTCTGGGGCAACAAGTCATGTGTTGCATGAAGCGCGTAGCATTTATTTTATCCCAAAAAAATGTTTCGAAAATTCCGATTTCAATGTCTAAGCATCGATTCCTGAATATGTGCAGACTGTACCCTCGCTCAGTGTACATGTACATAAATCAAAGGCAAGCATCCCACACATTCGGGCGTGGTCTGTTAACTACGCACTTCGTTTTCTATCTATCCGATGCAGCGAAGAAAAATCAATTAAAATTTGAAATGTCAATCAATATTTTGTGTATTTAGCAAAAACTACTCTGAACTTTGGACTTAACTACTCGCGTGAAAAAATCGAAAAAAAATACACTACCCCTTGCCCTACAGACTGATATACATTTTCTCAAAAAAAAAAAAAAATTTAATCCCCCTCACAGCCTTCTTTTTTTATTGGTTTTTCAGCCTACCGCAATTTCGATTGACACACACATGCGAACGAAGGCTGTTGCTTCCGGACTTCGGTTCCAACAGATTTTATTCAAAAATTAATCAAAAAACCACCATATTTTACCATCTTAAGCATTAAAACTAATTATCCATAAATCAATCAATTACACGTACCTGTGGGTGTCTATGACGCAGTAAATTAAACTCCACTTGTGCAAAACTGTTTTTTTTTGTTTGTTCACAAATTGTTCAATTCACATTCAATTTCATTCACAAGGAAAAAAATACAACAAAAAATGAGTGCAGCAACCACCTGCCTTTAAATGATGTGCACTGCACACCCCGAAGGGTGTGCAAACACACCGAACTTAACGCCGAGAACTTATGCACCACACTGACCTGAGCCAAGAAATGTTGTTTTATTAAATAGCCTCAATGCAATATCTGCATACTCGACGTCAGCCGGAGTGTGTACGAATCTGATGCTTCTTCCAATTTCCAGATACGTGGGCGGTGAGTCCATCCAAAAGCTCACACCCACACACTTGGCTGGCGGAGGATGTCAGCACGCAGGCCAGAAAGGTAAGGAGCGATCCTTGCCGACAAAAGCTTTAATCAAATTTCCCCCTTCCCCTCCCCCCGTGCAATTGGCCTCGTCTAGAGGTATATTGCTATTTAAAGGGCAAACTGAGTTCGTACATTTTCCAGAACCAATACCCGTGGGATGGCGTGCTATTCAAGCGAAAACAATGCAATCGTGTACTGGCCGAATACCTCCTTTGTTCCTGCAGGCACTTGCGCAGAGATGGAACCCTGCGAAGGAGTCCCGGACTGCCATGACTACCACGGCCGGGATTCGGTGTGTATACTCGAACACTGGTATACTTGGATATTCTGGATGTTCTCCCGAGATGGGTGCCATTCCATCCATTTCATCACAATTCCGATGGCATGAATCCGACTGGACGTGTGTAACGCTGTTTCATTTGAATCCAATTACTCTTCATTGCGTGCACAATTATTCTCTGTCAGGAGGGAGGAAAATGGAAAAAAATGCATTCATTAGGCCACCAGGCACGACTGGGAGCGGCGAACAAGAGGGTGTCACGATTGACCCGTTTTGAAGAAAAAGCGAAAAACATTCTCCAGGAGTCGACACTGCGGTACTCACTCCCCTGGCGTGAGTCCATACTCGTCAGACGCTGTGCATATTTAATGCGTCGCAATTCATCATTGTCAGGACAGCTTCCATGGCGGTTTGAGGTTGCAAAGTGTCTATCTATGGTTGAAAGCTTCGTGGAGGGATGCTCGGATGGGCCATGTACCACCCTCGCGTGTACATAGACCACGTCTGGTATAATTGAAGCGAACAACAAATTGATGTGTAGATACACATCTCGGGCTAGGGCTCAGCGATACATGGCAGAAGTATCTTTCGTGGGTGATGTCAGCAGATTTCTTGCGTGGATTTAAGCATTTAAATTGAAATGTCATGGGGGCTTGTGAGACAAGGGTTTGCGCCCTGACGCACTTTGAATAAATTTCGAATTCATAACAATTCGACGCAACTTCCTGCGCACTTGTTGAGGTGATTTTCAAGAGATATTGCCCTGGAGTAGGGGTTAAGTGCGTCAGTTCTCCCGCTGAGGGTTCTGGTTTCGATCTGAGTCACAAGCAACTTGCATAAGTTATGGCAACACCAGTGTTCAGAGAAGGCATCCACCTCGTGTCACAGACAGAACTCAAGGGGTTTCCCATCTAGTGACGTTTGTCAAACATCGCCGTTCAGAGTCAGCATGAAACTGTAGGTCTCCTCCAGTCGTGAGAGACGAACAGCACGCACAACACAAGGGGTTTGCTGTGCAAGTCAGGCTCATGTTCACCTAGGGAATGTTAATGCCCTCATCAAATGGGAAACCTTTTAACAGACATTTCAGTGACTGGACATGAGATTGCAGATCGAACTTGGTGGTTTGGGACAGATCTGCTGGCGCTCAGTCACTTTAGAGGATCCACCGAAACATCCTGTCCTGAGGGCCGGAAGCGATGATGGTTTGGGACAGATCTGCTGGCGCTTAGTCCCTTAAGAGAGAGCAGACCTCAGAAGACGGCTTAAAATTCGATTACAATTTAAAGGATGCAACAGCTTTGGGTGGGATTTGTTACAATTAATTATTGAGCAAATATCATCAAACGTAGAAGGTCGTAGTTAGGTCGTCTATATAACAGGGTGATTGCCTTCGAATTGATGTTTTCAAGGTTCTTTTGTGACCAACTGCGCACAACTGGCCCGGTGGTGTCAATGATTGGCAAATCATCATGCACAGCCTCGCTCCTCAAAAAGAATGTTTTTCATGCACTATGGTGTACCTCATCGACCTTCCGAGTCCTGTATTGCCTTTACCACCCGCAATTTCAAATCTGACTGACGTATAATGATTAGTGGATGATGTGCGGCCGAAGAAATCACATCCAGTCCGGTATTTATAGCGAATTTGGGAAAAAACAGGTCGCACCGCTGGAAGCTGGAAACTTGTAAGGCGCACAGTGCTTCAAGAGCGGAAAAGTATACGAAAAATGAAATTTTGAATACGGACTTGTCGTACTTATCTGTACATATACAAATTACTTTGATATATGTTTGTCAGTTCGTATCTCGAGTTTGGCCACACTGCGTTTTAAGGTTTGTTCCTTTTTTCTTCACACGGTGCTAATCTATAATTTAATTCGTGCGCTTTGCTAAGAGATGGCGTAACTTGTATTATTCCACGCGAACATGCGTTGGAAAGTTACTGTCATTGTACGTCACTTCAGTATATATCATTCATTTGAAGCGTAAACAACAATAATTTGTTTTCACTCAAATATGTCGAACTTTGTGCCTGAAAAAGTGTTTTGCGGGAAGTTCTTCTTCATTGCTTTAATATGAAGAAAACTGCTGCCGAAAGTCATCGTATTTTGGTGGAAGTTTATGATGAACATGCGCGAGCTGAGCGAACTTGGTGATTTTGGCTTGGCCAACTTGCCAAATCAACGGCAAAGCCGAATATCGATGGCGCGAAGGTAATGCTATTGATGGGATCAGAAGTGTGTGCTGTATTATGAGCTGCTAAAATCGGGTGAAACCATCAATGGACAACGCTATCGAACACAATTAATCCGTTTGAATAGAGCTGTAGACGAAAAACGCTCGGAATATGCGACCAGACACGAGGCAATAATTTTCCATCATGACAACGCTCTGCCCCACGTTGCTATTCCGGTTAAGAACTATTTGAAAACAGTGGATGGGAAGTCTTACCCCACCCGCCTCATAGCCCAGACCTTGACCTTGCCCCTTCTGACTACCACTTGTTCCGGTCGATGCAGAACGCCCTCACTGAAATACGGTCCACATCAGCGGCAGAATGTCAAAAATGTGCTTGATTCTTTTTGGTATGGGATCCACAAACTGCCAGAAATATGGGAAAAGGTCATAGCTGGGCAATACCTTGAATAATCCTAATGTGCATGTTTTTCTTAAGTTAACGTTCAAATTTTGAAAAACACGAATTAAGTTATGTACCCAATATTGCTGCAGAGATTGCTGCAAAAGGTCCTTTTCAAACTCAACCACCAAGAACAAGAACCATCATTTTAGAACAAATTCACTAAACTCATTGAAATTTCCCTAATCCCTTTAATCAATGGCTGTTCTTGAAGCTTACTACGCCCATGGCTGCAGGCACGATTCTTCCAGGCACGATAACAACCTTCGACTTCTCACGAAGCGCTTTCAATTAACACAACTAGACACTTCAGCGAACTGCTCTCGAATTTCGCCAGAACTTCATCGACAAATTGAAGCAATCAAGGACTTCTGAATGCTGTTACACATGAACGGCCATCGCCAGGCAGACACTGTTGCTCACAGTCTCTGGCAAAGATAATGAGAAACTGAAGGTGACTAGTTACCCCGAAGGGATCAGGCCATGTACAATACCTGTCACACTTCAAAGAGCGAGTAATTAAACCCTTGATGAGTTAAATCAGTCAGCTCATCCAGGCAATCGATGCAGGCATCAAGGGGGAGCGAGTGGCAGCTGGTTGAATTGAGATGAACCAGATCCAGATAATCAATCCATTCATTCACCACCTCATTGGAGGTGAACTTCCCCTAAACCCCCTTTAAACGACTGTAATTGGAAGCCATTAAGACATGACTGAGGAGATTAACTTTGAAGTTACTTCCTCTCATTACCCAGCCAACTGGCAAGTTACGGCCAGTCATGCCCAACCAAGGCCGTTGTTCCCTCCAAGGCGCCATCGGAACTATCGCCTACCCTCCAATCTCCAGCGGGAAACTCTCGTCACTTGTAAGAATTCAACAAAAAAAATCATCCATTCTAACATTGTTTGCGTCCGAAAATTAAAACATAAAACCCCCGCGGCAAGCGTGACCCTCGGAAGGAGAGAGAGAACCGCAAGAGTCATCAAATGGGAACTCTTTCTGCTGCCGTTCAGCCGCCTAAAGGACATTAATGTTGACAATATTCCCTTCAGTCCCCCATTGCCGTCTCGATCGCCCACTCACTGCGTCCTCGCCGAAAGGAACACAATTTGAGAGACCAACAAAACGAATTAACCACATACCGCCTCCGCCTTTTCGGAACCGTGCTAATGGCAGTGGTGGCGGGGGTGGGCTGAAAATCATCGCATAGATAATACAATACCGTTAATTTCTTCATGTATTCACATAAGAAAAGAAGAAAGCCTCGGTTCGTGGGGCGTGGGGGCTCCGGGTTTCATTCAGAAAAACGATTCCTGACACTCTGACGTACTTTCGCTCTCGTCTCTCTCGCGCAGAAAGAATAACAAGAAAAAAATTAAAAGCTCTCTCTCTCTCTCTCTCTTCCCTCCACCCTCGAAAACGGAATATCGATTTTCCAGTTCCCACTGCTGGCCGCCATTGTGAACGCGCGTAACCTAGGCACCGAGCAGCAACAGTTTTCGCCGCAAGCTCCCCAGCGCCCGGTCCCAACTCCTGCGTCACTGCTTGAGGCTTATGAGTTTAACTCACGCGGGCGTTGCGGTGAATTTCTACGAACTACCAGCATAAGTAAGTTGCGTGCGTAGGTGGGTAGGGAAGAGCAGGCGCTCGTACGCCCCCATTCCACGTGAAGCTCAACCCCTGTACCCGGATGAGTCTAAAAATAGCACCAAGCTTTCCCGCCCCCGCACTGGATGTTCGTGCGAACAGCCCTACCAACCCGGGAATCCACCAACACGGGAAATTGGCGGCGCCTGCTTCAAGGCCCTTGACTAATGAAGTCTAGCTGCGAGAATCTCTTGACATTTTCCCGACGAAGGCTGGAGCGATCCCAACTTAAAGGTTTAATTCGAAGGCTACGTCGGGGATGTTGTTGAAAGTTTCATATTTCGAAAATAAAACTCGAAACTGTTGGCATTAATTCATACAAAAGTACCGAGCCCCGAGGGAGGGTTGGCTGCGTGCCCAGCATCGCCAATCCGTCGGGTCGTTCGATGAGTGATGAGAGGTCGTAAAAGCAATTCACTTCAGATTTCATAAACACGCATGGCCTGCTGCAGGACTAGCTGCCGGACTCCCGACCGACAGAGGGTTCCGCGTATGGACTGGCTCTGGACTTTAATGTGTCATGGTGAAGTAATGAATCTAGATTGCGGCGGAGATGAAATTTGATGCTTGGCATAACTCAGCACTTCTGTTGATGAAATAATTTTTTAATGGATTACGCTGGATAATGACTGCGCGGCGGTTGTGTTTAAGGCCGAGTGCTTCTAATTTGAGATGGGACGACAAGTGGCGGTTTGGGGAGCAGGAGGGATTATTTCATTTTAATTTATTCATGTCAAAGCGATTTAGCTGACGATTATGCTGCTGATACCCAGGCTTAGCGAGAACCCTTGGCATAGAAATAAAGCTCTCGCGTCACTGTCATTAGGAGATCTGCTGGAAATTGTGAAAATAGTCGATAATGATATACCGACGTTGAAATTGAATGACTGCGAGGCAAATAAAGGGTGATTTTTTAGCTATTATCTTTTTGGCAACACTGGTGTAAACAGCTGACGCACGTTTCGTGTTTTGTTCCACTGTCAAACATCTTCAGTTTGGTCTATAATTTAACCATGAATCGTCTTACAAACGAACAACGCTTGCAAATTATTGAATTTTATTATCAAAATGTGTGCTCTGTTAAGAAAGTTCATCGCGCGCTTCTTCCATTTTATGGTCATCAGTCGATCAGTCAATCAGTCGACGCGAGTTCGTGTCTCCATGGCACAGGATATGAGTTTCTAAGCAATTGTTTGCAATTTGATGGACAGTCCACACGAGAAGATACGATAGATTGTCGCTTGTCCATCACTATGTCAGTTTTAAAAGGTAAAAATTGTTTAAATGACTTTCATTTCGAACGAATGGTTAGCAAGGCTTGATTATCTTAAGTGTTATTTGTTCGGCCTACGGCCTCCTACCAGGTTGACGATAGAAAAGATCATTAAATTAATTAAATTAGAAAATCTCCGCCTAAAGAGAGCAATAGATTGGAACTATCACCGCCTCACCACTGGTGGGGGATAGGAATAGAACAAACCAAAGGAAATAAAACAGCGTGTATTTTGGCTGAGTTAGTTGCTCGCACTCCCGTCTTTTATACAAATTCGTCAACAAATAATTGTGCTGACCCAGCGCCTGGATCGTTGACTGAACTAGAGTCGAATGAGATGCCCAGCTCCGACCTCTCTTGCCCCTTAACATTGATGACAACCATTTTTTATGACGTTTTCTAACGACAAATTGATCAATCAGGGAACGGCATTTACGTTATTTCATGAATAACCGCCAAAAATCCAGAAATAACTTTCAAAATGCCTCTCAAATTCGTCGATGGACTAGGGGTCAATCAGCTGTGCAGTTGTCCATCTCTAAAACACTTCATTCCTGGTCGATAGTCTCGCTGGTGACAGCGAGAAATTGAAGCGCAGGGCACTATAGATTTAATTATTGAGTATATAACTTAATTAGTGCGGTTTGCTAAGAGATGGCGTAACTTTTATTATTCCATTGGAACATACGTTGGAAAGCTACTTTCAGTATATGTCATTCATTTGAAGCGTAAACAACAGTACATTACGGGGAGTCCTTCTTCAGAAGAAAACTGCTGCCGAAAATCATTGTCTTTTGGTGAAAGTTTACGGTGAACATGCGCTAGCTGAGCAAACGTGCTAAAAGTGGTTTGTACGATTTAAAAGCCAGGGCTTGCCCAACAAGCCAATTCAACGGCAAATCCGAATATCCATGACGCGAAGGTAGTGCTCTGTATTTGGAGGGATCAGAAGGGTGTGCTGTATTATGAGCTGCTAAAACCGGGTGAAACCATCAATGGACAACGCTACCGAACACAATTTATCCGTTTGTAGACTAAAAACCCCAGGAATATGCGACCAGACACGAGGCAATCATTTTCCATCATGACAACGCTCGGCCACACGTTGCTATTCCGGTTAAGAACTATTTGGAAAACAGTGGATGGGAAGTTTTACCCCTCCCGCCTTATAGCCTAGACCTTGCCCCTTCTGACTACCACTTGTTCCGGTCGATGCAGAACGCCCTCACTGAAATACGGTTCTCATCAGTGGTAGAATGTCAAAAATTGGCTTGATTCATTCTTGGCTGCCAAGCCGGCGCAGGTCTTTGGTATGGGATCAACAAATTGCCAGAAAGATGAAAGTCATAGCTTCTTTGAATAATACGATTTTACATGTTCTTCTTAAATAAACGTTCAAATTTTGAAGAAAAAAAAAAAACCGCACGAACTAAGTTACAAAGCCAATATAATTTCATAAGAGTTTGTCGGGACCTCCCAAAGTAGTCCCAGCTTTCTAAAATTCATTATTATCAATTGCAAAATAATGTAAACTTATCCTAAATGGTTTGCAGTGCAGTTGTGAAACCGTGGTCATTAGAGTCATGCACCTTTGAGGGCAGACAACTGAAGACGAATGCGATCCTGTGGCGACGAGGTTTTATATGCCCAGCGGAGCTAGCTGGTGGTGAATTATGAGATCGAGCAAAATAGTATGCACCGTGATGCAGGTAGAAAGGACACCTCAGCTACCTGCGGTGGGTGATGCTGAATGGGTTTGCCAGAGTGATTGGCATCTTTGAGAGTTGGTGGGTAGACGTTTAGTGATTTCAACTGCATTTCTTTCCGTGTCTGTGGTTTGCACTGATGATTTTGTCGGAGATGGCAATGTCGTCAAACTGGGACAGAGTGTAAACACCGGCAACAAAAATTTGGAGATAGTCAAAATCTTAACGGAAACCACAAAAATATGACATCACATTATGTGCAGAATTATTTTTTTCGTAAATCACTGTTTCTTCATATTCAAGCTTCAATACAGTGGGCAGTTACTGAAAGTCGCAAGCTTACTCAGTACTTATTGCAGTGAAAGTTCCTATTACGGACAACTCTCTTAGGCGGACAATTCCTCACGATCGCGGATGTTGGTGTGAAGTTCCATACATTTCCATGGACGGACAACTCCCTTAGTCCGACAAAGGTGCTGCAACCGTCACTGCCCGCCTATGAGAGCTTTCACGTGCCATGCTACGTGGAAACTTTTGAGAATTGGTTGAAGAACCTCTAGGTCGGGTAGCAATGCAAGGACATGCGCTTGGTATTTATTATTTTTTATTTATTGTTTATTTATGTCATCGACCGAGCTAAACTCTAACAGATTTTTTTTTGCATATAGCACATGAATGAATGACAATAAATTAACAATAATAAATAAATAAATAAAATAATAGTAATATTAAATAAGTTAACAAAAATAAATAAATAAAGGAGTAAGCTGACAAACAATTATGACAGGTTATGAATAGCTGATAGTTTAAATTTCACTCTATCATCACATAAACCTACTTCAGTGCAAACAGAATTTAAAAAAAAAAACGTATACATTTAGTTACCGGTTCATTAAAGTGTAGTGTCTTGGTGGGAATACACATTTGTTTGTTCGAAGACTTGTTTCTTATATATCTTCCGATATCGGGACAGATGATACGATACAAAAAAATATCATGTATGAACATTACTTCGTCTTTTTTTTTTTTTTTTTTGGGAGTCGATGGGATCTGTATCGTTGTCTTAAGACATCTCTCTCTAGAAGTGGTTAATATGTACACAATCCTCTTTCACAATGCTTTGAATAATGCACATTATTCGGAGCACTGGAAAACTGTGATTGTTCAATCCATATCCAAGCGAGGAAAAGATTCTTCGAATCCGTGCAACCTCCGGTCAATTAGTCTCCTTCCGAACATCAGCAAGGTATTCGAGAACTTGATTAAAAGACCTCTGATCAACTGGGCTAAGAACAAAAATATAATTCCGGCTAACCAATTCGGTTTCAAATCGGGGCATGACACTATTCATGCCGCGTCGAAACTGGTGTCGGATATCCAATGGAATCAATGCACGGGTGCCTACTTGATTGACATGGAGAAGGTCTTTTTTACAAGCTCAATCGGCTGGGCATTAGCAAACCACTGCTGTTCTACATGCCTACCGGTAGACAATTCGTCTTCAAGAATGGCAACGTGACCTCCTCAGGTACTTTTGATGTAAAAAATGGTCTCCAACAGTTTGCCGTCAATTCGCCGATCCTGTTCAACATGTACTTGAGCTATCTGATAAATTCTCTTCCTCGCGTCATTACGTACGCCGAGGACTTGATCGTGTACAGATCAGGCAAAAAGATCGAGGACATCAGTGCTCCCGCGCATGGTGACTTCTATTCATTTATGACAAATTGCGATGACTGGAAGTTGAAAATCAACTTTCAGAAGTCGCGAGCCATTCTGTTCAGGACGCCGTTGTATAAGGCCTCGGCGGATACGAAAAAGAATTGGCGAAAGCTCTCAATTGTTGGATGACACGGGCAACCACTGGCGCCAAGGACTGTAGTCAGATAATTGGGAATCTGGCTAGACCAGTATCTATATTTTAAGATGCTGCTCTGGCCAGGCCCGAAGCGCTTTTGCCCTTACAAAGAGACAGTTTTACACAAGCCAACTCGGTGCGAGGGTGAAGGTTATCTGGTACATGACCCTCATCCGGCCAATGCTCACCTATAGCTGCCCGTGTCGCCCAACAATTGGGAACTTTCGCCAATTCTTTTTCGTATCCGCCGAGGCCTTTTACAACAGTATGGTTTCCGATTTCTGAAAGTTGATATTCAACTGAGTGCAGTTGTGGTTCAACGTGAGTGCAAGCTTGATGCAAAAGACTCGGTTGTGCGAGAGGGCTTGTCTTAGGACTTGCCTTCGCCTTTATACAACTCCAGCCTCAAAGTACAAAAAATCCTATTCCAATGAGGTCTTATACAACAGGGCAAACCCGATAAGAGTGGACAATTGCCCAGTGAAGTTGATTCGAGGTCATACTGCAAGATCTCGGGGGCTTACTACCCCAATCCACCAATATACCACGAAAGGGTACGGCACAACGGCTTCGTCCCCCCAGAAGCATTTCTCCATCTAAGCAAGCACAGTCTAATACAAGTCGTAAATGCGGTGCCGCTCATCTACCACATCGCCCGTTCAACTGTGGATGGGCGACTAAACCACGACCTTTTCATCGCATAACGAGCTGAGGAGGGTCTCCTCCGGTTCAGTACGGCGGTATCAAGGAGAGATGTTCGGGATGTTGCAATGCAACACCGAAAATTCTGGTGGCTGGGGAGAGAATGAGCAGTACGTATCCCCGAAAGGGAAACAGTCGGTCACTGTCTTGCAGTAAATTAGATGGAAATCTGTTAGCGGCAACCTATGGCCGACCTACATAGACTACGGTAGTAATTAAAGTAGCGTGTGAGTAGTAAATGGAAAAAAAAACACGTCGGCTTTTGGCTAATGCTTCCAATTCTATACGTAGGGCTGAGCAATATTCGAGAATCGGACGCACAATGTACATGTACACCGACTTAAGAGCACAAGGATCCGAGAATTGACTACAAGAGCGTTTCAAAATTCCAAGCATAGAATTTTTTGCTTTACCTACGATGCAGCCAATATGAAACGAAAAAGTCAATTTTGTGTCAAAAATAACGCCAAGATCTGTAATCTCAGTTTTTCCGGATATTTTAGTCGTAAAAAGCAGGTAACATTATATGGCGAACAGAAAACGAGTGACACTTGTTCACATTTAACATGAGTCCGTTAATATCACACCAGTTGCACAGTACACACAAATCACTTCGCATTCTTACACAATCTGGAAAATTTCTGACACGTGGGAAAAACTTAATGTCTTCAGCAGTCATGAGACAATTCACATGAATGAGGATTGTAGAGATCTCATTTATGAATACATTAAAAAGAAGTGGACCTAAGTGCCTTCCCTGGGGTACACCAGACAGTACCCTAATGATTCTTGATAGCCAATCACCAAATTTTACCATTTATATCCTACTGGATTGATAACATGAAATCCAGTTAGGAGAACCGAATGAATCCCAAATGATTGTAATTTATACAAAAGTATAGTATGACATACTGTGCCAAATGATTTTTTAAAATCAGTTAAAATAGCGCCTACTTGATAGCCTGCCTCAGCCGACTCAAACAGATATTTGGTCTCGTTGTGGTGGAGAGTGAATGGGGAAGACGATCTCCTGCCCGGTCAGGTGTTTATGAACCTAAAGCTTAAAGTGCATTAGTCCGCCATATCCATTGGTTACAGCAACTCCTTTCCGTCTTTGAATCCAAGAAAGAGGTGAGAAATTGCGAGGCACTACAATGAACTACAAGACGCTAGAATGACACTTAAAGGGTGCGACGCCAAAGACAGCTGAAATGTGATTGCGCTGGCTACAAACGTGTGGGATGAGACCTCGTTTACCCGCGAACTGCATTGCGACCCGGAGAAGTTAAGAAAGTACTCATTTCTTCGATTTTCTTGACTTAACCAAAGCTTACAAAAATGTGACCAGTGAGGAAAGAAATAAAAAAATCTCTTCACAAAGCAGGAGGAGACCTCGTAGCGTCTACGCCAGGAAGATGAACAGCGGAATACCACAAGGTAGAGCCCTCTCACCGCTTCTAGTGATTGTAAATACAGGATGGTAGGCGAAACTTTGCTGCCGCACAGTCGCCAGATTGATTGGCAATTTAATAAAATTTGGAATGAAAACCCAGTCCCCGCTCTTCACATGCCAAATAAACAATGCAGACATCATTCTTCTTCCTTGCATAGAGGTACACTCCGGGCGATCTGGGCTTCAATCAATGATATTCTCCAGGAAGCTCGGCCTTGGCTAGCTGCCTCCAGTTACTCACACAAAGTTCATGACAGACCTTCTGCACTTGCACCTTTGAAGGGGCGTCCTCACTTCCTTTGTTCAACAGGAACGGCACTTATCGGGAGGATATAAGCTGCTCACGCGCCCTGCGTGGCCCAGTCGAAGGCGTTTCATCTGAAGACGGCTAAGCTGGCTGGGCTCGTATCGTTGTACTGCTCGTAGAGTTCGTTGTGGAATCTGAACTTTTTTCCTGAACTTTTCTCTCGGAGAGGTTTAAGACTTCTTCCGAGACCCTAAATACTCCCCCGAATACCCCGAAGTTATAACTGGCCATTGTGACTGTGACCGGCTCACACTACGTTTTCCCCTGAGCCCAGTTTAGCCACTTCCGCCTCAATGGCGGCGTTCAACCAATCAAAACCTCTAGAGCATCCCAATTCTTTCATTTAGATCACCTTGTGCGTTTGACAAGATTTATTGCTATTTCCGCAGAAAAGCAATTATTGCGCAAAATTCTTCCCACATCCATCCAGCTCAACACAAATAGCCTCCTTGATTACGAGAACGCCCACCAGAGGGATAACATCGAGCCGCGCGTCCCCACTTAATCCGGATCATAGCAAAACAAAGGAATCCCCCGCCCATACCCAGAGAGGGGGCAGTCAATAATTCCAGGCCTCCGAAAACGTGTGTCATTATATCTGCACTCGTGTGGGCGTTTTATTCGCCTTAACCGCGTAGGTGGCGTTCGCCATCAGATTTCAAATCTCTCAAAGCCGCTGTCGCAGGCGGCGTACGGTGTGGGTGGGCACGGGGCTTACGCATTACCACACGAATGGGAAATCACTGCATACTAAATGATGAGCCCACACAGAGGCAGAACACAGCACACACAAGCACCCTTCTACTTACCGACATTTCCTTCGCCATCAACCACGTATCCTTGGCACAATAGCAATGCAACAGTTATTAGCTTTAGCAACGTCTCACTCCAGCTGCATCGGTTCCAGGTTCTTTCATTATTCTGTACATTTCTTGCCATGACGTTGCGTCACCTATTCGAAACGAGAACAAAGAGAAAAAGAGCAGAAAATGTTGAAATTGACACAACAGATACAAGATACAAGACACTAGGGGTAATGAATGATCATGGGAATGACACGGACAAGGCGCAAGGGAGTGAGATAGAGGGAGGAGCCAGCCATTTAGAAGGATTATCCAAGTGGCCCTGTTGCTGCAAGCTGGAAAAGGGTGGCAGGGCATTTCCCAAGCAAGTATTTTTAGAAAGTTTTTCAATTAAATGCGGCGCACGCTGGTGGGGGTGGTCTGCCGATGGGCTCGTTAAAAGCAAACGGTACTTGGGGAACAGGTGCTTGAAGGGAATGGATAATGAGAATTTGTTGAACTCCTCGTCGAAGCAGTGAAAAGTGCGGAATGTTTGTGCTGTCGAGATGAAAATGCAATTGATGAGGTTTCCATTCCCCTGTTGCTCGGGACAAGAAGGCGCTCCTTCTTCGAAACGCCTTAGATGCTGTTTGCTTGGCTTGTTTGACGATTGCGGTGAGGTCACTCTTGAGTAACTACAGTCTGGGCACCAAGGTGATTTGAAATGGTGCTGATTTCTCTAGGGGGCATGGACGTTTTGCGCAGCAAACTATTGGACTTTACAAAATGTGAAATAATGAAGAACACAAGAAGGTCAGCCGGATTAAATTCAAGAAGTACGCACCATTCTTGTCAAACTAACAAATATGAAGATATGCTGTGTTCAGATTGAAAATTTAACTGAAACCTCAACAGGCCCATTCCACCGAGTTCGAAGTGGTTTCGCTCTCAATTGAAGTCTCTCAAGACAAGTCACTCGCACGACTATCGCGTGTATTCCCTTAGTCACGTTTCATGAGAAAATGAGGTAGAATGAGAGAGATTTTGTAGCTTGCAATTTTGTGAGTGGCGCCAAACGACGTAAGCAGAAGCCTTTTCATCCTTATTCGAAGACAACTTTCAACCATCACCGCCCGATGACCCAAAATTTGTCACAGAAGTCAACAGCTACGTCAATGCACTTGAGAATCCATCCCCACCAGACATCACCTTCAGCGAAACCGACACAGCGGGCGACCCGGCAGGAAACGATTACCTCACAACGGCCAGGAATTGCGGGAATCATTCAACGTAGCCCAACTTAGAGATGATAAAGGAAAGCAGCCGGGGCTTACAATGTGTCGAATTTCGTCCTGAAGCGAATGACACTAACGGTGATGATACTTCTCACCGTTTTCATGAACAATTGCATCAACAATTGCTACTTTCCTAGCAAGTGGAAAATAGCAAAAATTGTCGCATTACCAAAAACGGGGAACGCTGCCAGTGTTTCAGGATACGGGCTTATATCGCTCTGTGCGAAAATTAAGGCAATGGTCTACCGACCTAAACATCATTCCGGATATCCGGAAAAACATTCAACTCTACATCCTCTAATGAAGTTCCACCACGATGTTGTAGCTGCGCTGAACAATAACGAGGCCCCCGTCGCCTGCTTCCTGGAAGTAGAAAAGGACTTCAATACGGTCTGGATTCGAAGTGGGAGAGACTCATCTACAAGCCGAACCAGATGGCATTCCTCTCCAACCTCGTCAGAATAATTTATAGCTTTCTGTATTCCAGAAGATTCTACGCTCAGTTGGAGGCACTAGCTGAGCACCAAGGCGGGAGTTGCACAAGGATCAAAGCTGGGACCGTGGCTTTTCAAAATTTACACGCCAGATCGACCACATCCAACTGACACAGTAAAATGATGTCTATTTGCAGATGACTCGCTGACTTATGCCAGCTCGACGTCACAACAGAGTCGAAATCCAAACACTGACTACCATAGTAGTTATGTGCTTAAGAAGACCATCCAGAGGTGGATGCAGATCAGCAGCCAAATGTCGAAGCATAAAGGTAGTGCTCCCTAACGGCACAGAAATATCAACAAACAAAAAGGTCAAGTATCTTGGCGTTAACTTCACGGAAAGATTGAAGTTCAACAGTCATTCGAAACTGACCATTAACCTTCCATCGCATGTATCCCTTGATGCGCAAGCAAAATGTATTAACCCAGAGGACAAAGCTGATGCTATACAAGCTTATACGGCCGATCTTAACGTAAGGCTTCCCAATATGGCACACCACGTCTAAGACCAGCGAATATGTACCGGACTCACCTTCGACAGGGACCGTCAAAGGCACCACAGCACCAATAGGCTTTACAACCAAGCAAGCATCATTCCCCTGCAACAGAATATGGTGATACTGTTCAGAAAGCAGCTACTAAGCATCAACAACCATCCTAACCAGGAAATCAGGAACCTGAGAAACACAATCCCCGGACCAGGCCACTTCAACGCGTTAAATCTGCTAAATGAGCAGAACTTTCCAACGACGTTGAACAACGTTCGGCATGGATTCTACCAGAGCAGCGATAGCAATCACCATCGAGGCTAAGTCGGCTAACACACCACCACCCCATCCCAAAAGGGCCACCATGGACACACGGACTTGAACAAGCCGATGTGAGCAACAGCCATTGTGGGACATAAGAAAACGGCGAACCCACAGTAATAATAAACTTTATATTAAACAAAGTACATCAGTTGGGCCCCTACTGTTGAGCCAACACCCTAACCTTTAGTTTGTAAGTCTAGTAAGTAATCTCAGTTGTAAAAATAATTTTCCGTTCAATTTTTAAATCGCCAAGCAACGTAGGATAAGTTTGTAAGTTTTAACTAAAGTCTTGTTATTGATAGGAATAAAAGTAACAAACCAGTAATTTGTCCGGTCGCTTTAAGAGAGGATGATTCCGATCACACCCAGAAATCCAATTTTTTGAGAACACGAAACGTTTGAATTATCTTTTCTTTTGGGCTATCATTGAATATAGTCAACCTGGGAAGTTTAGCAAGGACACGATCCAATATGAACGAGGTCTGTACTAAAGGCATCCCGAAATGACAAGAATTAACAAATATAACCACCGAATGGAAATTGATCCCACTTGGAGACACAAATCTACAGCATGTGTTGCCAACTAGTTGAATTTTTGGAAGTGTGTGGCACTTGAATTCAAGAATACAGATTTTGACAAATGAGGTGACAGAAAAATGCTAGAATTTTGTCACCTTGTCTAAGAGAATTAAGGGGATTGTCTAGAAAACAAAAACACATCGATTCGAACTGCACTTGCAAAAAGCAAGAGAAACGCACCTTTAGTAGTACCAAAGTACCCAACATCTTTCAAAGCTTATTTTATTTTTTCGTTCACATTTGGAGTGGTGTAACACGAAGGATTTATCAGCAGGAAAACATCCTTGGGTCGAAAAACCGACAACTCAATCCGAAACTGAAATCGAAGGACGATAAGTAAACACGGTCCTGCAGACATGATATCATCACGTTCCCGATAGCACGATGGGCCACACTTTTTCGTCGACAAACAAATTGATCGGGGAAGAAACGTGTCTCCTTTAGGACCAAATTAAGTAAATACTCGTAAGTTACTTGCAGTTTACAGTCGCACCTGAAATGTACTAATGTCATGTTCCAGCGAGCAGTTAAGAACAATCCAGACGACGACCTATGTAGAAGACTGGAGAACATCAGACCAGGACCAGATGCCTTCCGCAAAAGCAGGCAGAAAGAACAACAGGATGGCACCGCCAATCACGCAGGACGATATGACTGTGGCAACGGACGAGGAAAAAGCGGGAACATTAAACTTCTACGGCAACTTCAAGGAGCGACCACCAGTCCATCTGCCGGTGTTCATCAGCGAAGTGGAAACACGGGTGGCTACCATATCTAATCTGACCGACAATGAAACCAACACTTCTGTTGACCCAACGAACCGTGAGATGTTCACGAATGTTGAGGAAGTCAGAAGCATAATCCACCACTGTAATGCAAAGAAATCATCTGATGATGACCCGATATCCAACTTCTTGCTCAAGAAGTTACCAAACCTGGCACTAGTCAACAACTGCATTAACAACAGCTTCTTCCCAAATACTTGGAAGGTAGCTAAAGTGGTCCCGGTCCCAAGGAAGCTGAACTGTTCTCGCGAGAGGTTACCTATTGCCTTGCTTTCTTGTGTAGGTTAGGTCATGGAGTCAATAATGCTCAGAAGGATTAGTTCTTGCAGCGAAGAGTGCGGTATCCTACATGGTACAATCCACCCACTGCTAAGGCTGCACAGTGACGTCACCCGATGCCTTAAACGAAAAAAAGAAACGAGAGTGGCATGTCTGATTGAGATCGAGAAGGCCTTCGATGCCGTTTGGAACAAAGGACTCATTTTTTATCTAATCAGCTTTGAATTCCCTACGTTTCTGGTAAGACTCATATACAACTTCCTCACAAATAGAATTTCCTTTGTCCAGGCAAACAGTGTCAGATCAGCAGTGAAGAGCATCAACGCGGGCGCACAACCATCTGTCAAAAGTCCGTACAATTGCAAGCACAGGCGGGCGACATTAACGTGATTGGTCGTTAATTGACACAGCTGGCATTGAATTGGAGGCGGCCCAAATGGTTTAGGAGAGCAAAACGAAGTTCATTCTGTCATCGAGAAAGGACACACAACATTGACGACTCGGCTAGATCGTCACCATAGCTTCGATGTTGTGAATGACTTCGAACAACACGAGTACCGAGATTAAACGCAAAATAGCTCTTTCCGGTCGGTGTCAAGAGGCAATTGCTTAGTAGAGCCCTCTCTCGAAGGACCAGGCTAACATTATGTAAGACCTTTTTCATCAATGTCCTCATCTAAGGTGCGGAAGCCTGGAGAGTCTCAGAAGCAGATGAAGAAGCCCTTGATCTTTTCGAGAGAAAAGTTCAGCGATCTTTGGTTTTGAGAAGAAGATTCCACCATTACCTGGATGGGCTGCACTGCGACATAAGCCTAGCCAGTCATTTACGAGCTCAACCGCTCCAGCCCGGAGAGTCTTCGACTCCGAACCAGTGCGACAACGCAATAGAGGACGCCCACCGATGGCGATGGCGCACACAAGTGGAGAAGGATCCCAACCAACTTGGCGTGCAAAATTGGCGGCAGTTGCCAGGAGGAGAGAATGTGCCCAAAAGAACATCACAATTTCGATGGTTCTTGTGATGCTCACACGCTGTGAAGTTTTGCTCAGAAACAGGACAATTTATGACTCAACATGCTCTTGTGAGGCAGTTGTGCCTTGTGACACGTCACATAGGTTTGCAGGAATACGGGTGTTGACTTAGGAACCGTCATCCGTCTACACGTATGGATCCCTTTGGGCATTTGGTGTGTAGCCAATTTCTTGCATGTTGTACACTGCAGCACAATGATGTGGCGCAAGGATTGAGGAATTCAAAACCTTTTTTTTCACTAATTGTTGGTCAATTTAATTTGAATTGACCATTTTTTGGTAAAGTTTCTATTTTCTCCTATATTTCTAGGAGTGCTTCAGCAGCGTTGTAGGTTGGTGCGTCGACCACGCAGTTGAGACTACGCAGCCCAGGTTCGATTCCCGGTACGAGCAAAATACTTTTCACAGTCCCACCTCTTCCGAGTCACTGACAAAGCTCAAAGAGTGTAACTGTCTACAAAAGCTTCTCAAATTGGCCGTTCGGAGTCGGCATAAACTGCATAGGTCCCTTCCACTCGTGAGGAAATATTACACACAACACAAATTTTAAAAATGAGTTCAAAATTATTTATAAAAGCAAATTCAAAGAATTCTGTCTACACGAATAGCTGAATTTAGTTTCCGGACACGAAAGTTTTTTCTTATGAAAACGCCGTCTCTTGTTTTGAAATGAAAGAAGCAGGTTTTAGTTAAAAACAGGCAACGGCCAACGAAAATTTAAGATATGGCCATGTCTCGGACCCAGTGTTTTCTCGATTTGTCTCTCCCCTCCATCCTCGATCATTATGAAGTACGTAGTCTCGGCACATGATGAAGAAGGGAAACTCCGAATCTTCAATGATTTCTTTTCGTCAGTACTTGTCTCACCGGCTGTGCATCGTGTTTAATGGGAACACATGCAAAATAAATCAAAGATCGCTCACAGAATCTACGTGAAATTGGTTGGTTTGGGACAGACGAAGGGGCTCTCACTCCGACTTTAATTGAATTCACATCTCTGCGTCTGATGCTGTGGGAGATGAAAATTCTGAGAGTAAACAAAGGAAAATTAAATGCCTCTTGTGCCGATTGAAAAATGTATAACCGACTGTTCTCAGTCGAAATAGACAGTAGCTGCACATTGCCATGGGCTAATCATTTGAATGATTGCCACGACTACATGTACTTTTTTTTGCCGAATAAAATGTAATGCTTCTTCTACTCACTGTACAGTACGGGATAGGGTGTCCCCAGCTGGCATGATCTTTAGCCAGCTGTCTCCAATTTCGCACGACAAGTTGGCTGAGTTCCTTCCCCACTTGCGTGCTCCATCGGTTTCGTGGGGGTTCTTTATTGCGTTCTCTATGGAGTCGATGAATCAACCAATTGCGGCCGCTTTTATTTCAAGACCATGACAGGCGCGTCCATGTACAAAAAGAAGCGGCAATGCTAACTGAGCATGTTTGACTTTGACACATCCTACGAGCCATCTGTGAAATGTTAAAAATAAGCCCATACCAAAAAATCACCCCTCATTGGTACCGAGTTTTGAATTACCGCATCCCCGTGAAAGCTCAAACTTCTTTAAGCAGAGAAAAGCACTTGGCCGCCTCGCCAATAAACGCAAACGAACTCAAACTGGCAGAGGTCCCTCTTCAATCAGAGAAAGGCACTTGGTCGCCTCGCCAATAAACACAAACGAACTCAAACTGTCGGAGATCCCCCTTAAATCAGAGAAAGACCGCTAGGTCACCTCGTTGGACTCATATTCTGTGGTGGCATACAAGGTAACTCAGTCAATCTACTGAAACAACACACAAAACAGCATTTCCATTCCTTTCAACGACGCACACCGGCTTTTGACATCGAATTTTGAATGGACACTAGCTTGGGTTCAATCCAGTGCGGCAACACTTGCGCTCACGAAATTGCAACTCTGCCAAATCCCATTGTTAACCTGTCAAAAGTCTCACAACTCAGCAGCAAACTGCAAGAGCCCTCCGTTTGAATGGAGGACAGCTGAGCACATGGAAGTCGTCCATATCTGCCAATTAACTCGCTCGCTCGCCAGCAGGGACCTGCTATTGTTGTCTGGACAGTGACACCTGCATGTTGTCCGCAAAACATGCTCATCTCCTGTGGTCCGTAATTATATTTGCATGCAGGATGTGTCACTGTTGCACTCCCCGCCCCGCCACCATTGTCTGGGTTCACTACGGCAACGCAGTTCGACATTGAAATTCATAATCCGCTCAGAATGGTGTAGCTTACGACTTTCAACAAAAACCCACTTGAACTTCGACATTTAACTCGCAAAATGCACAAACTGAGGGAACCAGTGGCCGTGTGTCTGATGAAAATGTCACCTCCTCCGCTGCAGCGGCGCACTATAGGGGTGTGTTGAGGTCTGTTAATTGTGTAATCTCGTTCCGAAAGGGCCACTCTCCTGAGAGCTCTACCCTGCCCGGCTGCATGTGGCCATGGGAGAAAGAAATGTCAGGAACAATATCTTCCCCCGATTCCCCTGTCAAACGGAGTATTGTGAGTGCATCGCGGGATGTTGGCTCCAGCGAGAGGGGGCAGCGTCGCAACGTCAACACGACTATATGCTCGCCGCCGCGTGGGGAGTTAATTAAATGCCTCAGATTTGGGCAAATCGAATTTTGTGCCGTCAATGTCGCCGTCGGCCGGCTGCAATCCGTTTATCGATACTTTGATTAAAAGTTGATTATTATTCGCACAAGGCGGAATGAATGACATTCCGCCCTTTCTGCTGTGCGGCGGGGAGCGGCAGCAGACGCTTTTACGACCTACAGACCAATTTGGCATAATTACTCTTGGTTTTCGATTCTATCAGCGTGGGCTCCTAATGAGGGTGCGATCTGATAATGCGGGCGGCATGCAGTGTCGACAGTGTGTTGAAATGGAAGGATTTTCCCGCATGCATGTGAGGCTGAAACGTGTGGCGGCTTTGTGCTGCGGTCGTAATCAGTGGATTTTGGATAATTAAAATGATTTTGGACGACGTATGTAAACAAGGACTGTGTCGAATGCCGGTGTGGGGGGAGATTGAATGATACGACTCTGGGGCACATTCGGCGACGCTCTGGTAAAGGGAAGTAGGTTAATGTGGTGCAATCAGAGCTGGAGTAGGGATTCTAGTAGACACTGCTATTTCATTAATCAAGTTGGCTGGCAGTCAGTGACTTTTGTCGTGAAGTGTAGCTCAAATTCTGGCAAAATTTGGATCTGTTGCGTCTCGTTGAAATCATTCCAGCGCCCATTGAGCTCTGGACCAATGACTCTTGATTTGTTTTAATGACTCTGTTCAGGAGGAACAAAATCCGACCGAAGGAACTGGCTCGAAGATCTCAAATTTTGGAAAATCAACAATTGACGCCAATTATGCGAAAGCTCCATACAGTCCCATCGAACAGCGAGCACTCATCCATTCACATTTGCTCAAGCTGAAACAGGCCGACTGTACAGCAGAGCTTGGCAACCAAGCCAAGCCAAGCCAAACATGTGGACGGTTACATTTTTGTTTCACAACACGCTGCTAACCCAAGGCAAGCCAAACAAGTTGATCAGAGGGCCGCTGGTATAGAGTGAGAAAAAGGGAGGAGGTACCTGTGCACATTGGTCTTAACTATCTGCGGTCTATGGAAAATATAAGGCTGGGAAGAGCATTCCATATTCGTGTGGTGCGGCTGAAGAGCAAGTCTCTAAATTTAACTGTGCCCCGAAAGTAGGCTTAAGGGTAAATTCATGGGGAGGAGGAATGCAGATGGCTAGCTCACTAGAGCATCGTTTGTTAAAAGAGCGATAAAATACGGACAAAGCAGAGACGGTACGTCGATGTTCGAGGGAATGACTCTGCAATATTGTTGTCTCCTGTAAGTTTTATTGTTCGCTTTTGAGTCCTATCTAGCAGCTGCAGGGTGGTCGGGCACCAGACCCCAAGTTGCACTCAAGCGTGACGCCTTATGAATTAAAGCCATATTAGACGGGGTGAATGATTAAGGAAACCTAAACACTTCGCAGCATTTTTGGTGACCTCAAATATGTGATTGTTCCAACTAAGTGTTGTGTTCACACACATACCAAGGGTGAAACGTTTTCCGGTTGCATCGACACAGGCGCCACTCATGGATAATGGCTGACTAACAAGGGTTCGCTTGAGTGACAGCAGACAGCATTGAGTTTTTGAAGCATTAAATTCCACTCGGTTGTTCTTTACCCAATTAATCATGCTGTCAAGATCGGTCTTCAATGTGCTTAATATACGCTGCCGTTCGAATTCTACGGCCGATGGGCGGCGCACTGTGTGACGAATCGCTGATTTAGAGGGATTATGAGGGGAAAATGGATCAGAGGTCAAAAGCAATCTGCTTAGATGGTCAGTTTTCGTATCTATACGCGAAATTTCCCTGGTAAATAGTTCCCTAAACTTCCTACTTTCCTTGTTTCTTGCTTCTTGAGCTTCTTCCGAAAGTTGTCCGATGGGGAGTATACAAGAAGAAATTATTTGTTTTCCATGAAACAAGACTTTATGTACACTTACTGGCATATAATACCAGGCATAGTTTTTAAGGTACAGTTCCCTTGTTTCGCTTGCATAGCTTCCAAAAGCAGTTGTATCAATTGGGAACCCAGACCCAAGAGCTTCTAAGATGACATGAAACTTTTTGATCATTTCCCTATCAATTCCTGTAATTTGTGCAGTTTTTTCTTCATCTCTAAAGAATCTTCTAGCCGTGTTTCCATCATTAGTATTGCCAGACTGTTGAGTTGGCAGATCAACTAATAACTCAGTTTCACATTTAAATCTTTCTTGGATTAATTTTTTTCTGGCTTTAACTTTTCCGTTACTTTCTTGGTCTCTAACCTGCCACACTTATACATCTAGTCTATACGCTATATGAAGGATACATACCATAAATCGTATCCATGAGTGAAGGGGGCTTAATCCAAAGGACATTGCTTGTTGGTTCACATGCTTTCTTGAAAGATTAGCTAAATTGTTCATTTCAGATGGCTTGGCAGCGCAAATGTAACAGGTTTGTGATGAAGACGTTATGGATGATAAAGCAGTTTTCTCCACCAGCAAAATTCTCCATCACGCGCCGTCGGAACGAATAAAACAAGCTGATGGTGCTTCCATCAGCGAAGGAGTGGAATGGAAAGTAGCAGACAGGAGACCATTTACAAAAAAAAAAAAGAAGAAACAGTGACGGAGACGGAGCAGAGCCTTAGGGCACAACCCATCCAAAGCAACTTGAATTGAACGGTTCAAGGTATTTCCAACCCATAGAAGAAGAGATTCAGCCGTACCATATGCACGCATTAGCGACTCGATGCCAAGCTCTGTCAAATGCCTGAGAAATGTCAAGCGCAACAATCTTGCTTTCGCCTGCTTTGTACAAAGATTGATTCCACTTTTCGGTGAGATAAGCTTTCAGATCACCAGTAGACCTGTTGCTGAGAAACCGTACTGCCGGTCATTAAGAAGCTTCCGCGATTCAAGATATTCCATAAGCTGACGATTTATCACCCTTTTCATGACCTTAGAAAGAAGGGACGTAAGTGCTATGGCTCGGTACGAGGTGGGTAACGAAGATTCGCCCTTTTTACGGGACGGGCTGGACAAATGATGTTTTCCATCTGCTAGGAAAGAGGCCTACAGAGAAGGATAGATGGAAAAACTTACGCAGTGATTTTGCCAGCGCAGACGAAGAGGTCTTCAGAAGAATAGGCGGAATACCATCCGGGCCAGCGGATTTGTGCATTTCGAGATCTTTAAGTGCTCTTGCAACAGTACGAGTGCTCAAGTGGATCTGTCCCATGGTGAAATCAACGCTCTCAAGTACAGGGGGAGACATATTGGAACCTGGCCGTGTTGAGCTGGCTGCAGAATGCGCCGCAAGCAGATTGGCTTTTTTTTTTTTTGGGACATTGTAGCACTCTTTGCCCATAAGAGAATTTCACACGTCTGATAATTGCATTGCAGTCATTTCTGGCCCGTTTGAACTTATTCCGATTACGTGGCACAGTTTCATGCGAATGCTTGGCGGCTACTTCACAGGATGCAAAGGCGAAAAGGAGATATAAACCCCTATAGTAGAATACGCCGTGTCTAAGATACCGTTCACTCACTCACTTCATTTTAATTTCCTATAAGGATCGTAGAATACGCCTGGCGAACTACCTTACCGATGGCAGTTGTTTTGTGATAAGCAGACATGAAGTGTTATAGTTTGGCTTTAGAAAACGATATAAAAACTGGTTGTCAAAAATGTTAGAGGCTAGAGAAGTAGAAGTTGGGCATTTCTGGTGGTAAGTGACGGCAATCAATATTGGCAAAAATTTCAATTTAAAAAATAACCAGTAAAATAAGTGAAATTATTGGGTCTTTAACTTATGAGACGGCATAACTTTTATTATTCCATTGGAACATGCTTTGGAAAGCTCCTGTCATTGTACGTCATTTCAGTATATGTCATTCATTTGAAGCGTAAACAACAAAACAAATTTCACTCAAATATGTCGAACTTCGTGCCTGAAAAAGTGTTTTTGCGGGGAGTTCTTCTTCATTACTTTAATGTGAAGAAAACTGCTGCCGAAAATCATCGTATTTTGGTGGACGTTTATGGTGAACATGCGCGATCTGAGCGACCGCGGTGATTTTGGCTTGGCCAACCTGCCAAATCAACGGCAAAGCCGAATATCCATGGTGCAAAGGTAATGCTATTGATGGGATCAGAAGGGTGTGCTATATTATGAGCTGCTAAAACCGGGTGAAACCATCAATGGACAACGCTACCGAACACAATTATTCCGTTTGAAGAGAGCTGTAGCCAAAATACGCCCGGAATATGCGACCAGACACGAGGCAATAATTTTCGGTTAAGAACTATTTGGAAAACAGTGGATGGGAAGTTTGACCCCACCCGCCTTATAGCCCAGACCTTGCCCCTTCTGACTACCATTTCTTCCGGTCGATGTAGAACGCCCTCACTGAAATACGGTTCACATCAGAGCAGAATATCAAAAATTGGCTTGATTCATTCTTGGCTGCAAAGCCGGCGCAGTTATTTTGGGATGGGATCCACAAACTGCCAGAAAGATGGGGAAAAGTTATAGCTTCAGATGGGCAATACTTCGAATAATACTATTGTACATGTTTTATCTTAAATAAACGTTGAAATTTTGAAAAAAAAATCGCACGAATTAAGTTGTAGACCCAATATAAAAATCTTCTTCATAGAAATGAGTGTGATATATGTTTGTCCTTTTATAACTCGAGTCTGGCAATACCGAAATCAATGATTATATTTTTACTGAAAAGGTATTATTGTGTAGCAGGTTTGTATGTAAAAACGAACAAATTTATCGATATCGGAATTGCAAAAAAAAAATAAAAATCGCAGAAAATGTATTTGTCAGCCATTTTAACGGAGATGCCGCGTCGCGTATACCAAATACACGGCAAACAGGTCCGTTGAGCCATCGAAGAGAACACACATCATTTCACCGTTTCTAACATTTACACTCCACGCGAGTGTTTGGCTCAGTTCGTAATCGTCATAGTTCATAAATGTAAATAAACTGCAGTGACTATGCATTAGACCAGTCGGCAACTGCGTTCATAAAAGCAATGTGACAGTCAAACTGCGACCAAAATGGCAGTGAGTTTTGTTTTGTTGCAGGATTGCAGGGAACCCTGCTTTGTCAAATAATTTTTTGACAATGCTGACCTCTTGCAAACTTGCGGCAATATTCGCGTTCATAAATGTAGTGAGAGAATATTTTGTGCAGTGCAAGGATAACAATTATGAACTCAACCCATTTTTGCGCACATTGGTATACCCGGCGTCTCTGGTAGGTGCGTTAGAAAACATTGCTCCAATTTAAAAAGCTTATAGCACAGGCGCACTGCCCCACTGTGCGACTGTGCACAGTGGGGCCACATAGGCAACTATGGTAAAAAGGGCACTTTGCAGTTTTGGGGCAACGGGATAGTGTTATTTTTCACAAAGCGTACTTGATATGAAAAATATTACTTTTTGTTGTTTGTCAAGCGTAAGTTAGTCAAGCGATCAAATTTAACCAGTTTAGTGACAAGTCTCAGGAAAAAGTTAGCGAATGTTCTCTGGTAAATTTTTCTGTAGGTGAAGGTATGTAGAATTTATTTATTGCTCGAGAATTGAAATGAAAATATTCTTATTTCTGGTATTCGTTACTTTCAAATTTAGATTTTTTTTAAATAATTCAATTTACTTTTTGAGACATTGAGTCTCCTGCTGCGGCAAAAGTTTAGCAGGCGTGTAAATGGTCGGCGTTAAAGGGTCGTTTCTCTTTAATACAAATTTTCCAGTTGGAAAGTCAGTGTTCTCTTGTGGTCTCATGATCATCGTTCGTATACTGTCGACTCACCAACATTTGATGGCCATGTTCAACTTGAGCCTCTCGGTGAACAATCATCAAAAATCCAAACATGAACTAAATCTGCCGGGAATATAGTCGCTGCCCGGGAGAGTATAAAGGAGAACGTGTGGCAGACCTCGTCCCATCGCTGACATCAACGTAACTAATTTTTTATCAGGAAATGGGTATAAATAAAATCTCGGTCCATCGTGAGAAGAAAGGTCATTTTTCGAGCAGTTGGAGGCCCGACTCCGTGTGGCTTAACAGTGTCATGCCGTTTGTCGTCACGGCATATGATTAAATTTTACTACCAAGGTGGGCCAAAATGGACGAAAGATATCTTTTCTTTGGCTTCTCGGCGTATTAGATGTCGACCCAAGTAAAGCAATGTCCCGATACAGTATTCAACAACACGATGTCCTTGGTGCCTAGTTTCTACTTACTTTTGGATGAAAAATTTCAGTCCACGAGCACTACTGCCGGACGATGCCTATTCAGACGAGAACAACCAAGTGGCGCATTGCACCTGCAGCAGTGACAGCTTTGTGTAGATTGTGGACAAGGGGCATCATCGGTTCGTATATCTTCCAAAACGACGGTGGTATTGCCATCAACATCTCAGAAGACCCCCACAGTCAGATGATATGGATGTGAACCTCAAGTGACCAGTGGTTCGTGGCACGTAGCTGAGGCCACAGTCTGCATTATGAGCGACGGAGCATGAGCGCACGGTTATCTCATTAAGAGACGTAGTAAACTGTTCGCGGACATTGTGCAATTTGACTTCTATACACTTTTTCTTTAGTGATTACCCTAACACGCGGGTCAATACCAACAAACTACTCAGTCAACATAAGGCGTGCGCCTCTGATCGAAGCCATATTCCACTCATGACGCCATTTTAAATGAGAAAAGCATTACGAAAGCCCACACAGAATTTCTTTTATTTCATTTCAACAACTCCCCTTCCCCGATGGAAAACCCTTCAGCAAGAGGGACCAAATTTAAGTCAAGAATTAATGAGTTGCACAGGCCACCTTATGCGCCAGTTAACAATGGGAATAGATTCGTACCGTCAAAGGGGCTTAAAATCGAAATAAGGAAGCCCATTTGTCTCCTCTACACTTCGGCCGGCTTTTGCAGAAACATCTTAAGCCTCCCCCGAATTCTGAAGAATTAATTTGTAACTGTCCCTTGCATAAAATGGCTCCCGTTGAGAAGAGTCCTTTCACTCGTCCCCAAACCACTAAAACTGATCATTATTTACCATATCACTCTAAAAGCCAACAAGGAACAAGTAGAAAATAAGGGACACCAACTGAACTGTTGTGAAATTGGCCTTTCAGGCTGTCTCCTTTTGGAATGCGCAAGCCCCCGCACTCGTTTTGAACCCAAGCCAGCGGCTTATCGAAAACTCAGTATCGCCCTTTACAGATTTGTAATTCGTTTCGATTTGCCATGCAATCGAAGGAATGTTTATTTAATCAAACTATTTCATATCCAGAGTGCTTGTGCATCAAATCCAAACCTCACTAGCGTAGCGTTGAGCTTCAAATTGATTCATGACTGTTTACTGACAGTGCCCCCTGGTAGCTGTCACTTTCATTCTTCGAAAGACGCAATTCATTAATTTCACATTCCCCATACGCCCGAGTTGGCTGCGTTCACGGAGATGGGTACCACGACAAAGCAAACACAGAGTTCCTTATTTTGTATTCATTTAAACAACAAGACGATATCGATCGACGGCGGCGTTTAAAAACCCGAGGAAGTCTCCGAGACGCTCCATTTGTGCTTTGTTTGTTTTTCTTCGAATGATAACTGAATTGAGCGTTTTCATTATGTAAACGGAAGAGTGCAAGACAAATCAAGTAACTGCTTGCGACACAAGCAGTTGGATAACCCCCAGGCTCCTTGCCTCCCGTGGAGTCTTCTGTGCGAAAATACACCGACAAGGCTGCAGTAAATTCACAAAAACAAATGAATGCATCCCCGGATCTCGGAAGCAGTGAATATCCCACATCGCATCCCACTCCTCGGACAGAGGTGCAAGTGCGATTCATAAATTGGCTGCATCCACCGAGGACTGGTTATTCGATTAAGAGCGGGAGAATAGTTCATTTAGGCTTTTTGTTCAATTTTAAGCCTTCTATCCGAGCTCTTTCAGTGTTAACTCAATTTGTCCGGTGGTCTTTTAGTTTGGTTTGAGCCCTGTAGCCCTCAGAGGAATGATTCAGGGAAACGAATTGAATTTTGCTAGTCTAATTGTGTAGACAATGGATGCGGAGTTAGAGAATTTGTAGTGCATTCAAATGTGGCCTGTAATTAATTTATCAATTTCAGGGAAGTGAGGGGAGTGGGAAGGGCTCCAACAAGTAATTGGAATCGAGAGCGGAGTTGATGAAATTAGTTTCGTATCGGCTGGTTGCATCTGACAGAGGGGCGTATGAATCACCTCGCCCTCTTACACAGAGTCACTAGTTTCCTGGTTCCATAAACAAGATTATATTGACGATTTAGATTTCAGGGAGGGTTTTATGCCAATGTGTTGTTTGGACCTGGCTAGTGGCGACTCCAAGTCGGATGCACAGATTCGGGCGTACGTGCTAAAGTGCCTAGAATTTGTTGGCTCTCCGCCTACCGACCTACTGTAGCGCATTTCAAGCAGAAGTTACAAATCAATCATTGGGCACCATAAAGAGAAAGTCTCTCATTTTGTGCATACAACTAGTTTAGGCCCGGCCTGGCAGCGCCATCAATTATGTCAGAGATGGTAAAACGTTGCTTTGTCAGATACGATGTTACTCCGTACAATGAAATACCCAATTAATTTAATAGGAACAACCCGTGTTAGCCATTGGCACAAATCAGGAGACAACCTACACCCATTCATCATCATCTTGTGGCCCATATGCTCCACTAAAGGTGTCACGGGGGTAAAGCACGTACGAGAGCTCTCCAGGGAACTCGATCCTCCGCCATCGACTCCAACTCATTAGTTACGCCCAAGCGAGTTTTTGGACTTGGTCTAACCACCTCGTCCTAGGTCTGCCAAGCGGACGCCTGTAAATAAAACTTTGTGACTAAAGAACACCAGAAACGATACTAAGCGCAGATGGATGGAACTAGGTAATATTGATAATATGGGTGGCGACTTTCAACTCCGAACGGCGAAGCTTAATCTTGTAACATTTTCTGTGACGCGAAAAATAAGTGGATCCGTGAGTTATGAAAGTTGGTAAATCTGAAGATTGAACCTGGCATCTCTGGTGAAGGTGTCGAAGCACGAATTCAGTATCCCACGGAGACCAGGTAGAACTAAATGCACTAAATCAAAACACAGCCATAGACAGGACAAATATATGCTAACTAGTAGACTTAATCACTCGATAATGTCGCACAGGTAGGTAGGATAAGAAAGGGAGCTGCTAGTGAATTCATCAGCACACTCAGAACATGCTGGTTGTGATACCCACAGTCTCCCTACTACTTCTGGTCGACCAGTGATAATGCCCTTTGACAAATGGGAACTGGACCAAATTTGAAAACCCGATAAAATCGTATCAACTTTGCTTTCACTGCGATTCGAACCGGGCACGTAATCAACTGCGCCATCCGGTCGTTCAGTCAATCAGAAGTAAAGGGCCACCACAACGAGTGTACGTTGACACAAGCTTATGTCAAAACCAAAAGGAAAGCAGCCAGAAGCATCGTCGAATTTGAAAGTGCAAACACTTGCTTTTGGGAACTTATTGTACGTTTACACCGCACCTAAGCCCAACGTTTCGATTAGTTTCCACATTTCAGAAAGTTGTTCAGCATTTCGCCATACATTTCCCCTATAGCAGGCTATAGCCACTGGTCGACCCAACCAACTGATTGTTTGTGCAAGTAATTCATCATTTCTATCAATTTTAATTATTGTACAATAATTTCATATTTTTTCTTTAAACTTGTATTTCAGAACACTTGAGGAGGCTAAACGCGCGAGTTACAATATCAATAGATCAGCTAACTCCAAGTAATGCAATTTTGCCAGACAGCGTCGTCAGCAACACAGACGACAAGAGCATGCCGGAATATGATCTGCTTAAGCGGAAATATAAAGCCGGTGCATACATGTTTGCCCGACGTTGAGACTGGAGTGGGCGTCTGTTATGTTGAGCTGCATCCATCGTTTATTTTTCAAGATAATTTGTCTGTAATACAGAGGAGTCTAAAGCCACACTCCGAAGAGAACAAAAGTGTTTTTATTTGTTCATTTTAAAAAAAAAAAAAAAAAAACATAACTCGCGCGTTCCTTTCGATTTGAAAAACTGAGCCTGCCGCTTTCTGACGCAATATGCTCGTTAGCTCGATAAGACGCATAGCAACGCCTATCAAAGATCGACCGCGCGAACTCGTCTTTGCTATTCAGTCTTTGTATTTCGAAGCAATGAAAACCAATCTACAAAAAAATCTTGTTTTGATTTAATTCCAGCTGGTGTTCGAAAATCCGTCAATAGAGCTGATGCAGTTTTCCTGTACAAGTTAGCAGTAAGAGCGATTTAAAAAATTGCAATTGTGGCAAATTCAGCCGAGAAAAAGTTGTTCTCTCTCAATCTCGAATATTTCCAAAACTCTCTCTAACTCGAACAAATCATGGTATCCCATGAAAATTCGACTAAGGGAGGGTCCACTGTATTTTATTCCTATTTTGTATTTAAAGCTTGAACTGACGTTAATTTTTATTTATCTTACTTGAATTTATTCAAATTAATCAGTCTTATGGTGGATCTCGCCCGAATTATTTCTGTTCGCCCGAAATACTTGTTTTTCGCCCGAACTATGAAAGGCTTATTATGAATTTCGCTCGAACAAAATTCCACTTCGAATCAGCTGTGACATTTCGGACAAGTGTCATTTTGACAAGTGGTGGGAAATACAAGCAGAAAAATAATTCAACAAAGTTCGTGTCCTAACTATTTTTTTTTTTAATTGAATTTAATTTAAATGCACAGCATAGTCATCAGAATTGTATCGGAGGAAGAAGAAAGCAACGATGTGAAAGCGTTTCGAAGGCATTTGGGAGATTATTCTAATCCTTTGGAGTCGCGTGAACCCTTGTATGTAAACAAAAATGTTTAGCGTTTGTAAAAATAAATTAATACATTTATATTTCACCAGATGTCAACAATACTAGGCTAAACAAATCAGCCTTTATGTATTTGCTGGATATACTTGTGAACTTTTCGGTCCCAGTGAAACTTTTCGGTCCTTGTGAAACTCGCCTCTTTCTTGCATTTTGGAAAGCGGATACCAGAATGGAGTAGGAAATCATCACGCCGTTGGTCTGGCACGATCCTCTTTCAGTGCAATACTTACCGAAGTATTGGACATTTTGGAAGAAAAACTTTGACTGTTGACTGAACTGTTGAAGAACAATTTAGTGAGATTCACAATCATTGCCGTAACATAATCGAAAGAACAAATGGTGTTCGAAAAAAACAGGTGGAGCCGCTTGAGTGCTAGAGAATTGTATTGTATCAAATTCAAGTTTCACAACAAAAATAAAATATTTTTATTGAAAAGAAACAAACTTTTTTTTTTTCGTTCTCAGTTGACGGCGGTTACTATCGATGTTTGATAAGCTCTTGCGGATGGTCGCCGAACTGGGTTTTTGTCAGTAGCGCTGTTGTTGAGATGGGTAGGACCTGTACAAAATATTGTGGCCGGCTGATATGCTCATGTTTTGCCGTCAAATAAGCCGCAGGCTATTTCGGTGCAATTTATTCTTTTTGTTTATTTCGACTTTATTTGTGGATTCGTGACGATTCAGAGCTAGAGAACATTTTAGCATGCTTCGACGTTTGTTTTCGCCCGTATTTGCTGTTCGCGATAAGGGAATTTATTCGAAAATGGCACTCTTTTCACGCGAAATTCATAATAAAGGCCGAACAGAAAAAAGGGAGTTATTTCGGGCAAGGTTCATGATGAGGCTGAATATGTTTTCTTTATTTTGACGAATTAAAGAATTTTACATTTTTTTCATTTGAGATTTTTGAAGGTCTCCTCTTCTTCGTGCTCATGGATCTGGTCAGCCTACATGCGAGGCACCGCGTGTTGTTGCCACAAGCCTTGATGCAGAACTGCCAGTTTGTAGTTATCAGTTGCTGTGCTCTCTATGTTGGCATTGGATTGAAGTGTGACAACATTATGGTTGTTGTAGATGACTTCTATCACCCTGTCATGATTCAAGCTTCTGCCATGGTTTTTTTTTTATGGAAAAGAAACCTGCCTGCATAGAGCGACTTTCGAAATGATCACTTTCGTATTCCCGGACACTTGCTTGTTCCGAAATATGATTTGGTTGAGTTGAGGTTATGTCATGGCTTCAACAAATGATCCCAATCGATGGCAGCTCCAGCTGTCCAGTTTCTCTAATATTTTCACTTACTGAATGCATTGACATGCGCGCGTATTTAAGATAGAGTATAGAGTGCACTGTGACTCGAAACCTGGTCACCAGATTTCTTGAATACATATCAAATGTGGGCAGCATCGTCACTTTGCCCCTTGTCATCTAGCCCGTCCGAGCACAATCCCCTCATAAATGCATTCAAAGGTAAAGGATGTCCTCAAATTCTACCTTCAGCCCCTTTGTGACTGAATCCGTACGCTTAAAGGTCAGAGTCTTAAATGATGTAAACCATATACACCCTCAGGCAGTTTTAATTTACAATGCCAAGCACATCATGGGCATCGTAAAGCGTGGGCTCAGCATTGTCCTGCATAAATGACTGTTTTGTTGAAAGTCAAAAGAGTGCATAATTTAGGGCGGGAACTGGCAGCAAACAAAATCTGCGCATATGTCAAAGTTCGCAAGAAAATTTACACAAGTCTTCGCAAAGCGATTACGTTTTCCTCTCCGAGGAAAGTTTCTTCACGCGCTTAGAGTGTGAGTGCTTGTCGGGATGACTCTTAATTGCGTTGCGAAAAAGGTCTCCTTATTATTCGAAGGTTATAGTTGTCGGGCTGTCATCAGATTCAGTTTATGTATTGACTGATGTCTGGGACGACTTTATTGCGTATTTATTTTGCGGCTTCTATTCAATTTGCTGTTAGCAAACAAGTGGTTCATTTTTTTTTTCATCATTTATGGACATACCTACGCTGCGTTGCAAAAAGTCGTGTTGTATGTGTCTTCTTTCTGCACTCTTAATGAAATCGGGGAAGGTCATGCATTTGTATGGCTGCCATTTTACCACTCCATTATGGCAACGCGGAATGAAGTGTCGCATTCGACATAAAGTAGATGCAAGGGTACTAAGAAGTGTGCAAACAAACTTTCTCATCAACTTTTTATTTGTGTAGTGCTTGGATATCGTAACATTTTGCTCAATACTGAGTCGAGCTAGTTCCGACATCGACATCATCGAAAAATCACAAACGGATGAAGGTCAGGTTCGGTAATCGGTGCCGTGACATTGTGCCAAACGACATTTAACTAAATGGTACAAGGATACCTTTGAAAGTGACATTAGGCCAAATATTAACAATTGGCTTAATGTCGCTCTGGGTTGACACAATGCCGACTCCGAACGAGGAATTTGAGAAGCTTTTCCTAGACAATAATACTCTTGGAGCATAGTCAGTGACTCGAAAGAGGTGGGGCCGTGAATACTGATTTTGGTTGTACCGGGAATCGAACCTAGGCCCCATAGTTCAGTTGCGTATTAGTCGGCACACAAACTCACTTGGCCACAGCGACCCACTTTTTTTTAACAATATAGTAGAAAAATCCTAAGCAGGGCATTTTTTAAAAATTGTATTTACAAAAACTGTATAATTGCTTACATATTTTCAACTTTGAGACTATTTTGCGCTTCAGTCCATTGACTCATAAATCGAATTGAAAAAACTGACTGTGCAATTAAGAAAAGTTCACTGTGTAATTCAATACACTTTTTAAAAAACACAATAAATAAAAAAAATTTCTGTAGTTTTGTGATGTCGAAAAATTTAGTTAGCTGTGAAATCTGAAAAAGAGGACAAATTGCTTGTTTTTCCAAGAAGATACCGGACAAAAAGTTTTCAAACTTTGCCACAGAGCATACAACAACACTTTAGGAGGCACATTTTATGTCCCCGTCGTCGATAAAATTTAAAATTGAAGACTGTTACAATATTTCTTGCAAGTCAATTGGTTAATTTGCTTTCATTAACTAAACATTTAATTTACACTTTAAAAGACAAACCTCTACATGTCGGTAAGGCAGTAGCAGTCAATCAATGCCCTTGATAATTTTCTATCGAATGTCGAGGGTGAATAGGACAACCAGTGGAGTGCCTGTTATATGCAGAAGCTCCTTAACAACATCGAATAGCTGTCAACCATAATCACACCTCATATAAAAAATTCTGGGTTGAAGACACTGTTTTTGAGGCTGACACTATTGAGTATGGTTAAAAACGCTGTCTATCGCGGAACGATATCAGGCTCCACCCATCCTGTCCTGCCATCGTCCACCAGCCCCTGTCCCAAAACGGAACAGACATTGCAAATTAGACGAGATTGGTAATGTTCCAAGGCACAAAAGCCTCCTTAGCTCTTTTAAGAATGCTACTTAATGCTTAATACCAAATGTAACTTGGCAGCACTGCTGATCATTGCATGCTTCTTAACAGTTATTCAATTTCTTGACAGTACTCATTGCCATTTTGGATACAAACCTCTGCAATGCACATAATTAGTCCGAATTCACTTTGCAACTTAAGGAAACTGACTAAGATTGACTTCACAGAAATTATTATTCACTGTGGCCATAATGCGAGCTTTGTTCACTTTCATTGAGTTTCGTTAACTTTTCCTTAATAAAGAGGAAGCGAAATTGATTGCTCTCTAAGTAAATGTGAGTTGGCAATCGAATTTTGCTTAATGGTACGTTTACAACACATCTAAATCCACCATTTCGATTAGTTTCTACATTTCAGCCCAAATGTCCAGCATTTCCAAATGTTGGATTTCAGCGAAACGTTGAATTTCGTCGCTGCATTTGCATGTTTGTCAAATCGAACAATCACCTTCAGAAATTTATCATTCAATGACATTTCAGCCCGCCCGGAAACAGCCTCAACAAAACAATCAATCATTTCAAGTGAAAATGAGAATATATATTTAATATGTCTGACTTAGGTCTAAAATTCATCTTTAAATTAATAAAGCCGGTTAAAAAGTTCAATCACATCTGATTTCCAATCAGAACAACAAATCAGTAATCAATTCTGACACTAGCTGTCATTTGAAATGTTGATGATTTGGAAATTTTGTCCCGAAATGTTGGGCTTAGGTGCGGTGTAAACGTACTATAGGTTCCCAAAAGCAATTGTTTGCACTTTCAAATTGGACGATGCTTCTGGCTGCTTCCCATTTGGTTTTGACATAAGCTTGTGTCAACGTACACTCGTTGTGGTGGCCCTTTACTTCTGATTGACTGAACGATTGGGTGGCGCAGTTGGTTAAGTGCCCGGTTCGAATCTCAGTGAAAGCAAAGTTAATACGATTTTATCGGGTTTTCAAATTTGCTCCAGTCCCCGTTTGCCGTTGGGATCAAATTAAGTGTACTATCACTGGAGGGATCCATCAGTGGTAGTAGTCTGACTGTGGGTATCACAATGGACCAACATGGTCTTAGTGTGCTCGTGAATTACTAGCAACCCCCTTCCTTGCCCTACCTACTTCTGATTGAAAGTCGACGTCGGTGCCGTGACGTTGTGCCAAACGACTTTATGCCAATTTGGTATAATGACACTTTTGAGACGTGAGAAAATTTGTATGCACAGAACCTCGCACCTACTGTTAATCAAATATAGACCCCGGCAGGGGGTTGCACGTCCCCATATTCTGCTCTTTACTGTAGTAAATAAAACTTTATCCCCCCGAACTGACATAATGCCAAAATGGCGACATTATGTCAAATGTTAATATTCGGCCTAATGCCACCTTCAGAGGCGTCATTATACCTTTTGACATAATGTCGTTGGGCATAAAGTCACGGCACCATCTACGTCCAATGCATTCGGGCCTTCTTTAGAATTATGACGCCAACGTCGGAAGCAAGTCGAGCCATTTGATTGATTGCATTTTATGACATCCATCTTGTTTACAAAAATGAATCTCAGGAAGAGTGTCTGATGAATTCAGAATGCAGGCATGTTTAAACTCTTGAATAGAAAATGTTCGGAGAGAGTCCACCGCTCGTATGAAGTAGTTTCACGATTGTGGACCTTTTGCTATGACATCATATCCATTCACAGGAGGCGCCATGGCGTCTTTTGATTTCGCAGTCCTTAATGTCACGACCGATTGCGTAAATGTCACACAAAGGTTAAAGAGTCACAATCAACTTCCGGCAACAATAAAATCGCAAACCAATGAAAGACATCGAAAACATGCCCCAATAAATGACGGACGACTTTTGAAAACAAAATTCTCTCGTTCTCAGAAATTGACGTCACATTTGCCTTCAGCCATGAATGATGGATTAACCTTTCCGTAAAATTTCCCCATGCATCAATTCGTTATGAAAAAGAACAAGAACGCAGAACTTTTCAAACAAATGATGTGATGCTTTGAGTGTCGCATCCCAATTATTTCACTGACATTTAACCCTTTTTTTATGTTTCAAGATACCAGCTGCGCTGAGTGATACGCGTGGGACGAAGATATACCAAGGGTTTCACTCAATGCCGCTGTGACTGAAAGGTTGGGGCTGTCCAGCGATGGGCGTCAGTGAATAAATAGCCAATTACTTGGAATTGCGCACAGAAAGTATATTATTTTTGGCCCACAAATGGGATTTGTCAGATTTACAGAGCCTTGAGGAAGCTTTGCATTTTTGTGGACATCATTTCTGTCATCGATATTCCCTTGACAGATTAGGTCAGGATTGACAGATGTCGAAACCAAAAAAATTCAATGAACTTGACAGGAAAACCTGGTGTATCCTTCTTTGAAATCGGTTAGTTTTGACTGGCACTTATGATATTTTATTTAAAAATACCCCAGGTACCAGTGATCTCAGAATAGAGAAAGTTTGCTGTTTGAAAACTGTGCACCCGTCACAGCTGTAATAGTCGTTAAGCTGCTGTCAAAACTGTAGTGACTACAATAGGCGTGTTTTATGGATAACTCAGTACTCAGCTCAGCATTGATTCTCAATAAAACGCACTCCTTCTCATTTAATTTTTTTGTGTCGAAAGTTGGTGCAAGTCTTTTTTCTTCATGACATTAGATGTCATGATACAAATAGAGTGTCAAATGTGTGTGATTGCTTTTTCAACGAGATCTAGTCAGTGTTGACTGTCAAATATGACTAAGTGATTTCTGCTCAGTAATTTGTTTTGTTGTTGCTTCGCGTGTAAAAGTAATACTGAGCTGAGTATTACTCTGAGTCTTCATTTCAATGCATTTTCACTGTGCATTGGTTTTTAATGGAATGACATCGGAATGCCACAGATTGTGCTGGACTATGGTGTAAGGAAAATAAGGTGTCCTGGAGAGCCCTGCGTGGGAATTTGAATGTCAAAGGCGGAAGCAATTAAATATTTGTCACACACTCATCATAAAAGGGTCGCTGGGATACAGCACGCACGAGAGATCTTCATGGAACTCAATCCTCTGCCATCGACTTCAACTCTACGGGAGGCATGCCCAAGCGTAACCAGGCGAGTTTTTGGACTTGCTCCAACCACTCGGCCTGGGTCTGCCAAGTGATCGCCTACCTGATGGAATCGCACAAAGCCCGCTTTGGAACTCGTGATGACACATAAAATTGCCCAAAGTGTCCACACTTCGATTGTAATAATTTGGTTTGACGGCGGACTGCCAAAAGGAACAGAGCTGTATTTATTTATTTATTTTTTCCAAACAAAACAAAGTTTGAAAACGCAATCTGCCAGAAATCTGACATAATGGTGAGAAATCCGCTAGTTAACTGGCATAATGGTTTAGAAATCTGCTAGTTTTGTGGACATAACTACATGGAAACTGTCATAATTCGTTGAAATACACAATTTCGTACGCAAATCCATTGAAATTGAGGACATTTTGAAATCGGTTCTTTGTATGGGAAATTGGGTAATTTGGAAATTAATCGATTTCGTCTAGTAGGCACAAACTATCAAACAATCAATTTGCAAATCGATTCGTGTTTTTTCATACATCATTTTTAAAATATAAAAATAATGTAATTATATGGGTGGCGCCACAGCTCGTAAAGGGCCAGGGCCTAGGTTCTCAGCAACCACTCGTGTTGTGTGAGCTATTGTTCTCTCACGAGTGGAAGGGACGTACAGTTTTATGCCGACTCCGAACGGCCATGTTTGAGCAGCTTTATCAAGACAGTCATTACTCTTTGAGCATTGTCAGTGACTCGAATGAAGTGTAGCCGTGAAAGTTATTTTGGTCGTACCGGCCGGGAGTAGAACCCAGGCAGCGAGTTGCAGTTGCACATACCCACAGAACTACGGCCGCCATTTTCATATACGAAATTCAATTGCGATGTACGCAAGCTTAATGACCAAACCAAAATGTCGAGTTCGCGCGGTCGTGCGTTGATAGGCTTTAGTACGCGTTTTATCGAGCTTACGAGAATGTTTTCTTAAAGCGCGGCTCCTTCAATTTTCCAAGTCAAATGATTCCAAAAAATGAAATTATGTCACAAAAATCTGTACACAAATAGTTGCCTGACAAATCACTGAATTCAAAAGAAAATTGCTTCACAACTGTCAAAAGCCCGAGTTTATAGAAGTAGCTCTACCTAGAAATTTATGCTCTCGCTTACGATATTACGGTCTCTGGAAAATCAAAGCGCGACCGCTGCATTGTGACTTGCTCAATGGATTTACGTGTATCCTACTTAAAATGTCAGGGCCCGACTGCGCTAACGAGGCTTTGTGATATGGGTATAAGCCAGAAATGAAGTATTATAGAGAGAGCCAAATTCTACTGCTCTTTCCCCTTAACATTTTTGGCAACCATTTTTATATCGTTTTCTAAAACCAAACAGGCCAATCAGTGAACGGCATTCAATTCGGCAAAAGCCTCTCAAATTCGTCGATGGGCTAGGGGGCAATCAGCTGTGAAGCAAGCAGCACATTTGTCAAATGTCTAAATCGGATCCTGACTGACGATGGCGGTTTTGACAAGCTGTCCAGCACACCCTATTTTCCTAACACGATGGTATTGGATAGCTTGTCAAATCCATCGTTTTTGACACTGAATATTACAAAAAAAAAAGCAAGTAAATACTAAGCACTAAAGGATCCCTTATTACATTCATTGAATATTTATATCATCTACAAGACTGTAAATAACAAAAGTCATTGTGAGAGCATTAGAATTGAAATCTCAACTTCAAGAAAACTCACCGCAGATGGGCCACACACCACAGACACTTGTGCATTTTCTCCATTACTTACACGAAACCTTCAGAAAAACCAATGATGAGGCTTCCACTGTCAAGAATGCACTTCCCTGGCTGAAATGTCAAATATTGCTGTTGATTGTTTACAGAAGAAAACACCTGAACTGGAACGATGCCTGTGGGTACGAGGATTATTGCAACAATGCATCACTTTAGAGCAAACAATTCAGAAGTAATTGAAACGTCAACAGAGGATGAATTCACAAATAGAAGTGAATCACGAAAATGATATTTTTGGCTTTGAATTGGCGTACTACTAGCTTCTACTTTAAATTAATGAAATCAAGTGTTTTTCTATGAGGAATTCACATGGATGCCAGAACGGACGCTACGAAACTTACCGAAAGTTATCTGGAAGACAAAAATTGCAAGAGTTCGCCAGAGAATGGTCCTTTCAAAAAGTCCTATGCCACCAACATCAAGTGCCAACAGCCACTACTAACAAGAAACCTTCGGAAAAAAATGATGTCCAGTTCACTGTCAAGATGAACCCCCTGGTTCGGCGACGAATATCGGGAAACGCATGCAGTCAAGCATGATGAATGCAAGGACGTACAGAAGGAGGAGATCTAATCGGGAAGTTCTACGAGCAGAGAAGAAGGAAAGAACTTTGACTTCTTCGAATGCCTCGACTTTGTGAAAAGATTTTGGGTCTTGCGTCTCAGATGACTAGAACTTGGAGAGCGAATAGACACCAAACTCCAGAAAAGATCGATGTCCAAATCGAGGGACTGCGCCGTAAGGGCAGAAATCGCCTTCGGTGGCGAGCCCTGCATGGAAAACCGACCTCGGCCTGAACGTACGAAGTTGGAGAAAAGGATTTGTGCTAGCTGGAGGGGCATGTGTGTAGCGCCAGCCGATTTTTATATGAGAAGAGGAATAGATGAGAAACAATTCTAATCCAGGCATCCGTCTCCAGAATATCCGTTTTGGCGAGATCACCAACAGCACGATTCAATATTGAGGACCCCTGCCGACCTAAATGCAGACAATTCAAAGCCCAGCGAGACTGCCTTCTTCAGGCTATAGTTGTGTTTGAGTCTGGACGCCTCGAAGATAATAAACGGAGGGATTACGACTTAAGCTCGGCAACATGATAGTCCTCTGCAAAGAACTGAGAAAGGAACGATCAGAAATAAAGTACTTTAGAGAGGGCCAACTTCTACCACTCTTTCCCCTTAAATTTTTGACAACCATTTTTTACATCGTTTTCTAAAGCCGAATTGACCAATCAGAGAACGGCAGTCACATTACTTCATGAATAACCGTCAGCTGTCAAAAATCCTCTCAAATTCATAGATGGGCTAGGGGTGAAGTTGGCAATCTAGATTGAGAATTTTTCGTGGCAGCAGTGCTCGTTTGAATCGGAAGCCATCGGATAGAAAAATTCAGTTTTCATTTCAGTCTCTCACAGCGGTAAGCAACGACGAATATACTGACAGTCTCAAGGCCAGTGGTGTAATTTCCGTCGCCGATTCAGAGATGGGAACGACTCCATCAACCGCGACACGATTAACTCAAAAAGCCAGCGAAAGCGGATTAATCAGTTTAACAAGTTGTTCAGCACAAAACTTGAACACAATTGGGGAACCTTAATCAGAATCAAAAGATTCATGTTTCGAGATGCTTGTTCTGCAAAGCATTTAACCGACCCAATAACTGTTCAATGCTGAGTCAGTAATAAGTGGTTTTGACCACGCTGTACGCATAGACTTCGTTAAAGGACATGTGGATGTTTGAATTTTGAAGAACCAAATGGTCGAATAAGGAATTCGCAAACAACCAGGAATCAGGGTTGAAAAACAAATGCATCCTCCGCGCGGAACTCTTTTGGGGCACATTTTGGACTGCAGTCATAAATCATAGGTTTCATTCAAAAACTAACAAACGAACATCGCACTAACGTTGTGGGACACGCGTGGTTCCATTCCCCTAGCGTCCCAATGCGTCGTTCAAGAACCTCACTCTCGATTTATCTACCAACTCGATTCAGAACACCATTTCCTGTATGAAATCGGAAGTGAAAGTGTTTTTTTTTTTTTTGTAAGAAATCTGGAACAAGCGTCATCGAAATTTACTAAATCACGCAACATCTCTGAAAGTGACTTGAAGTGCAAATAAAAACTCCAAACTACCGACCAAAGCTTCGCTTACACTCAAAAGCAAGTACCATTAAAAACTGAATTATTACCGCTATTCATCAAACCTCTTCACAATCAATAGCAATCTCGTAAGCCCTCAACGACACAACAACTGTATTGGATCAGCTTCGAAAAACCCTTGACATTTCACTTGACATCTGTCAACATCATTAATTTCATGATTCCACTCAAAAATGCCCGTTAAAATCGTTTCGAAATCACCCAACAAGGTTTCACAAATCTTTGATTGATGGTACAACCGTCCAGCAGAGGAAGTGAAGGCAAGCCATCGCCGAATCGAACGTGGAGGCGTGTGATCCACTCCTTATCCAAAGCCAAGCACAACAAAATATCGATAAACGTCAATCGATTACACTCAGACTCGCTCCAGCACTTATCATCAAAAACGAATAGATTAGTTCCCGGGAACACACGTCCTCGTTAATAATTTATCAAGAATCACAAATCACCACTAAATCGGGGGGACATAGGGAAATAGAGAAATATTTTTCGCTACACTATCTTCTTTTGAACACAATTTCACTCATCACTTACGCTCCTATCGCACTATGCCTCCGATTATACGAGTAGTCAGCAGTCGCTCGATGTGGAGTGGTGAGGTGCGGTGTGATGTTCCCCCCTGAACACAGCAGAACACGGCTCCAGTGAACACAAAATTGAAATGCCTCGATTCTGTCCGAAAAAGAAATGAAAAAAAAAATAATCAAAGTCAACCACCACCGTCACCCAACCCACTGTGAGCACACTTACACTTGAAACCCACAGAAGTACAAAAGTATGTCGTAAGCATCGGCATGTATGTGGGGTGTGTATATTTTCACGGATTGCAATCGAACAACTGATGTGTACACCAAGTCTATTAACACGTCCTTCTTCACTCCGTCGCAGAGTGTCAACAGGTCTTTCGGGCCATAGTCAAAACATCTCATAAAAAGCTCGCTCACTCTCGCTCTCTCTCTCGCACCCACCCTCGGCCACCGCGCCCGCTGGGTTGGCAGCCTTCCATGGACTTGAAGTCCGTCCTGGAAAACTCCATTCCAGAGGCGGAAGAGCGCATGACGCAAATCAACAGTGCGCACTTCAGCGGACAGATAGATACACAGGAAAAGCTTTTCGCTGGCTTATCTTATCACAGCGCACGGGTGTGAAGGGTGCTGCTGTGAACACGTCGACATCATCAGCGGTGGATGAAGGCATATCCGTGTTTGTATCTGCGCTTCCAAGATACCCTCGCACTGGAAACAGAGTGGGGGTGGGCAGGGTTAACGAAATGAAAGAAAAGAAGCCAGAGGCGGAAAATGTTCCGTCCACAGGTTAAAAATAAGGTTTTAATGATTTTTTCCTGAAGTAACTCAGAGTGGTACCACATGCAAAATTTCAGCCTGTGCTTGTGTACTTGAATTTCCCGACGAATGCCATGACGTCTTTGGCAGGGGGAGGCTTGAACGTTTCTGAATGTCTAATGCGGACGAAATTTGCGAGAAAAACCCTCCACACCGACATATGTTGCGGGAAATGGTCGTCAAAGTGTCGTATCTCTCGCCTCTATCCATCCGGAGATATGGCAAAGCCCATGTATGCGGGACGAACGTCTCCAATGACGTAGGCGTGTGAATAAGGCACGCTGACGTCATACACTGCTTTCCTCCTATCCGAGGGTCCCGTGCTTTTTGGGGGGATGCGAAAGGAAAACATTGCCATAACGCCTAAGGTCATCGAATATGAAATTCAAGCCGTGAGGCAGGAAAATTCATTTTCTCCGAACTTCAGGTGAGAGGTTGTGTATCTAAGAGTGAAGCGAGGCAACGCCCGGATCGGAGTTCAGGAATTGCTTTCATAAGGAGGGCGTTTCAAAATCTTTGCCATATGCCAGGGGAGAGTGATGAATGGGGAATAATATGCAATGCTCTGGCTTAATGGAGGAAGATTGAGGAAATTTCTCGCACATTTAAAGCAACCGACATCGAATTAAAGGGAAAAGTAGACAAGACATATTTCCGCTCAGAAGTCCACGAGACACGACCACTTGTCTTGTCAATCAGGGAGTCAATTAGGCGAGTACCTCCGTCAAACTGATGAGGGTTTGGAAAATGTGACAAGAACAACACATTCTCGTTGGGTATTGAGTTTCGGGTGACAGCGCTCGTTCGGGGAATCGATACCAATGAATGGTCGGACGAAAAATAAGTGCACAGTGAAGAGCGCGACCGAATTTATGGCAATTTTTTTTTTGAAGAATATCGCGAATTGCACGGTTTTGTGTTGATTTGGTAACAGCTGGCGGAGGTGTTGGCGGGAGACCGCACGGAACCGGGCAAATTCTGCGTGGACAGCAGAGCGGCGACGCATGAAGGGTGAGCTGCATCTGGAGAAACTTATTTCTGCTTCTGGGGAGTCTCACAATATGTTCTATTAACTTCTTACAGTAGCGAGCATTTGTCTCTCAAAACGAAACAAAGAGACTTTGAAATCCAATGCATCGTGAATATACCGCAACGAGGTCGCAACCATTCACCACTTCCGCCCTAAGGGACAGTGCAGTTGGTTCCCAGAACATCAACTCACAATAAACTTTATTCCTTATTCCAAATGATGATGTACATCCAAGTAACGCAGGGAGCTGTTCAACATCAACTCAATCAACTCAAGAAACTCAAGAGGGAAAAGTTTCGATTGGAATCCGACAAAGATAGGAGTGCATTACTGATTGACTGCCGCTCCTGGTCCTTCTGAAAACATATCAACTTCTAACTTTGGCTTAAGTTGTAATAGCGTCGATTCACGATGTACAGTATATCTTCACAGGAATACCCTCGCACAGGCAGAACATGTTTAGGTTGGTATACATGACCCACTCCGAGAGCTCCTTAAGAAGAAGGAAATGAATATGCCTGCGGCCTGCCTGTCCCCGCACACATCTTTAGTCAAACAAAACAGAAAATACACGCTCAAGGTAGAACTTTCTTCAAGAGGATATGAGGCATCCGAAGAAGGTCTGATTTGTGATGGTATCGTGCTCTTCTTATTTCCGTGGTGCATGCAAAAGTTGTCTAAGCACTAGACATAAATGAAGTCATTTTCTCTTGTCTATACTTTCGCCAGACATTTATTGTTGTGCCTTGACACCAAATACTCCTCGGCAGATGAACATTGTTTGACTAAATCATAATTAAAGGGCTGAGTTGAGATGCATGAATCAGAAACTGGGGCAGTTTCAACTCATTCACGGCGACTTTTTCTTAAAATTTTTCTATGAACTGAGAGATGAAAAATTAAAGAGCGAAAGGAATGTGATTGCTTACTTCAGAAATGTCGGGTCTATCTAGAGAACTTTAAGCTATTTAACTATAAGCAAATTCTCGGTTTCAAAAAATCTTATTTGATAACCTTAAGTTCCTTAAAAATTACAAGTGAAAGTTTCAAAAGCTCTTGAAGAATGGTATAAGCATTAGGCGACGGCGAGAGCGCGCGTCCAGCATTGGCCACCTCTCAGGAAAAGAAGGAATGCGATCTACACGTCAAGAAGAGAATGGACCGACGATTGAAAGACTCCAAAAAAACTGATACCGCAGACGTCGAAAAGAAGTAAAAATCAGCCAGCCGCACCGTCGAAAAGAAGTAAAAATCAGCCTCCTAAAAAAGCTCAACTAACGGAACAACTTTTGACTGCGCCAACTATCGAGGGATCAGTCTCCTTAACATAGCGTACAAGATCCTCTCTGCCGTCTTGTGTGAACGCCTGAAACCATTCGTCAATAACCTGATAGGTCCTTATCAGTGCGGTTTCAGGCCGGGAAAGTCCACCATCGACCAAATTTTCACACTGCGGCAGATCCTGGAAAAAATCCACGAGATGCAGATCGACACCCACCACCTATTCGTCGATTTCAAGGCCGCATATGACAGCGTGCATAGAGACGAGCTATACAATGCCATGTCTAGTTTTGACATTCCAGCCAAACTCGTCAGATTGTGGAGGATGACAATGGAGAACTCTCGCTGCTCCATCAAGGTCGGTAACGAACTCACCGAGACCTTCAATGTCAAAAAAGGTTTTTAGACAAGGCGACACGCTGTCATGTGATTTCTTCAACATCATACTTGAGAAGATCGTGCGAAACTCAAATGTCAACACCAGAGGCACGATCTTCCAAAAGTCCGTTCAACTGCTTGCCTACGCGGACGACATTGACGTGATTGGACGAACACAGCGAGCTGTCAATGAGGCTTTTGCTAGCATTGAAGCGGAAGCGGCTAAAATGGGTTTGGCAGTTAACCAGGGCAAAACAAATTACATGCTGTCATCACGAAAGGACACACAACATCGACGCCTCGGACAGAGCGTCATAATGGGCAGCAGAAACTTTGAGGTAGTCAAGGACTTCGTCTACCTTGGCTCTGCAGTAAACAGGGACAATAACACCAGTACCGAGATCAAGCGCAGAATTACTCTTGCCAATCGCTGTTTCTTTGGGCTCAAGAGGCAATTGAGTAACAGAGCCATCTCTCGAAACACCAAGCTGACATTATATAACACCCTAATCATCCCCGTCCTGCTCTATGGCGCAGAGACATGGACGCTATTGAAAGCGGATGAAGAAGCTCTTGGTCTTTTTGAGAGAAAAGTTCTGCGTGCGATCTTTGGTCCTGTTTGTATTGATGGCGTCTGGAGAAGGAGATTCAACCACGAACTGTACGGGCTGTACAGGGGCATGCACCTAGTTAAGCGTCTTCGGATCCAACGCTTAAGATGGCTAGGTCACGTAGAGCGGATTGACACCACAGCTCCGGCCCGAAGAGTCTTCGATTCCGAGCCTGTGGGACAACGCATAAGAGGTCGTCCTAGAACAAGATGGCGCACACAAGTGGAGAAGGACCTCAACCAACTTGGTGTGCACAACTGGAGGCAGCTGGCGAAAGATCGTGCTGGCTGGAGAGGCTTGTTTGTTGAGGCCCAGGTCCACTCCGGACTGTAGCGCCAAACAAAGAAGAAGAAGAACGGATCAACTTATGAAAGAAATGGCTATTTTTTATGGATTAGCGATTCGACGTAATTCCGATTCCAATGAAATTTGGGCTTCTGATGAAATTTAGCAGCACATGAATTGCCCTCCTGGGCCTGACTCTTGGCGCGAGTGGCACAAGTCTGAAGCCGCTGGGACATTGCAAGATTATAAACATCCACGGGAATTACACGATGACATCAAGCAGGAAGCCGCCAAGCCCATCTTCATAAATTTGTTAGCAGAAGTTCATCTTACCAACAACAACGAGGCGTTCGACAATTGTGTCTGGAATTTTGACCCCAAACACATCTAAAATGGTAGAAACATTGTTGAAATTGCTGCCCAGCATCAGCGGCATGTATTAAGTATACATGCCACTGATGCGAAGGGTTTGTCATAATTTTAAAAATAATGGAGACAATGAGAGTCAAAATTGGACGGGCAGCAGGTAAACTCCAAGAGACGCGCGACGAGCAGCGCATCACGCAGGCTGAGGAGGACCTCACTGAGGCTAGAATTGCTCGGAGAGACCAATGAGCCGAAGAAAAACAAGCCTATGAAGGAACGGAAGAAATTTTAAGTGGATATGGCATAGCTGATTGAGCGTAGGTAGGTTTTATACCCAAGAATTTGCTCACTCGAAACTGAAAACACTCTTTCTACGACTGGCGCATGAGGTTAGTCAAAAACTGTCAATACAATCGGTTCCAAATTTTAGTTTATTCCAATTTTAGTTTAGAACTTCTTTACTTTTAACTTGATTGGTGGCTGAAAAAAGGCGATTTTCAACAAACAAAATTTCACAGGTCCGCCATTTTGTTAATTTTTGTGCGAAATTAATAATCCTAGTTCATACCAGAGCCAAACATGTACTCTTTCTAAGTCCGTTGGGATTTTTGGTTTCCGTTGGATGATCCAGTGAGCGGAAATCACATGCGCAGCCGATAACAAACAAAAGCCCTGTTTGATCACAAAAAACAAAAAAATCACGTGTGTCACCGAAAAGAAGGGCTTTTGTTTGATCAAAAAAATTATGTAAAATTTTGTTCGTCTTTTTAAGTCTTCAAATAAATGTATGCAAGCCTAAAAAATAATTTATGTCAATTTACCTACCCGTTGAAAATCGTCAAAATTTTAAATCGAGAATTGGGGGCGGGTCCCCATAAATACAGAGGAAAGACGAATGACGGCAAAATGAAACGCTCGTTGGTTTCCGTTGAAAATGACAGCTACCGTTAGTTGGATGGCGTTGTTATGGTTGAAATAGCAATGAACCATCATACAGATGACCCCTAGCCCATCGACGAATTTGAGAAGCTTTTTGACAGTTATTCAACAAAGAGCGTGAATGCCGTTCCTTGAATTGGCTTTAGAAAACCAAATTCAAAATGGTTGTCAAAAATTGTGAAGCGCAAGAGAGGTAGAAGTTGGATATCTCTATAATACTTCATTTCTGGTTGAAATACAATGCTGCGTTGGTGCTGTCGTCCTCTTCAAACACAAGCAACGCAATACAAAGCCATTCTTTTCGTTCGTTGAGACATTTGAGAAATTAAAGCAACGTAAAGAAACTTACGAACGTACCCTGTATGTACGCCATCTAGTGTCTAGAGCCATCTCGTGTTTTAATGTTATTTTGACACTGACAGCTGTTTCCCGCTCGAAATTTTGACACAACGTCAGTACCATACATCTTCGAAATGAAATGTGTCGTGTTCGCTTGAAAGACGTTGGAAAATATTGAGAACATATTTCCAAAGTGAGCGTTGTGTCGCCCAAACAGTGCGTTTTTAGAAAAGAAGTTTTGGCCAAAATTTAAGCACCCGACGCGACTGCTGTACGCAAGTTTGTGCAAAAAGTTCGTGAGACTGCAATGCTAGTGCACACCACTCATGGTCCCCGTCTTCGGGCACAGATGAGATTGTGGCTGCTGTGGCCGAGGACATCATTGGACCATATTTCTTGGGAATGAGCCTGGGATAAGCGTTACGGTGGGCCTTACAGAGTCACGTTAACCGACTAAAATTTGGACGACCTCTGGCTCATGCAGAATGGCGCGCGCATGCCAAACAGCCCTCGCCACAATCGATCTCTTGCGCACCAAATTCTCAAATAGTGTTATCAGTCGTCTGGGCGATGTGAATTGGCCGCCTTGGAGATGCGATTTGACCCATTTGGACTTAATGTGTGGAGAACAGTGAATGACCGATGTTATGCCAACAAACTGGAAACGATTAAAGCACTTAAGGCAATCCGTGAGCTACAGCTCGGTCTTGGAAAGTTCGGGTGACAGAATGCGCTACTGCGAAGCCACCCGCGACAGCCACTTGAACGATGTTGTATTTCTTAATTAAGGATCATGTTTGTTCTTGCAATTATGCCAATACAAGGACAAAATTTAATTTTGTTCATTTTATTGCATTTTTTAAAAGGAACTCGCATTTGTCCCACCCTGTACATAGTTCCTTGCGCAAATGTTTCGATATCTTGAACGATTTGCGTCAGAGGTGCGTTCAGCTGTCACTTCACTTACAAGTTGAGAATTGCTTTGAGAATTATTTTTTGTTCGTGTCAACGGACTTTTGAGAAATTAAAGCGGCTGATAAACTTGGGTTGTTATTTCAAAGGGCGCTTGAACGACTACTCGGAGAAGTCCGCGCAAGGCGAAAATAGCAGCAACACAGTATTGAGTTACTCTATTTAGCCTCGAGTTAAAACGATTCGGCAGCAACTGAATGGACTCAATGGAAATTGCTGATACCAGGGGAAAGAATACAGAGAAACGGCTTGGCATCCAGAATTAGAAGCCCGGAATTCATCATCATCAAGTTTCAACACGAAATGATTTATGGTGTGGCTTTGACGTCTGAGAATCAGTTGTGTCACAGAAAAGGGGACAAGAATGAATAATTTGGATCATATCGAAGTAATCGTTTGCGTCCACCATGGCTGAACATAGCCAGCGTTAAGAACTACAACATAGAATATTTTGTTTAAATAAGCTTCACCATATCGTGGTAATTACAAAGTGCGATCGTGATAACGTTGTGGACGAGAAATAAAAGATGTTCCCGTGATTTAATTTCACGTGAATTAAATATATTTGCCAGGCACTGAATACAGACAGACCGCGACTCAACTATGTTTTATGTAAGTAGAAGTTCGGCTTTGGCGGCAGTGACGTTGTGGCTATGTGCCTACGTTGCCTGGGTTCGAATCACAGTGCGAGCAAAATATTTTGCACGGCCCCACCTCCTTCGAGTCACTGACAATGTTCACAGAGTAAGAACTGAGAAAAATCTTCTCAAGATAGGTCGTTCGGAGTCGACATAAAACTGTAGGTCCCTTCCGCTCGTCAGAGAACAATAGAACGCACAACGAGTGGTTGCTGAGAAGCTAGGCACTGGCCCTATACCTGCTCTATGACCACCCATTTTATTATTAGAAGTTCAGATTTGCATGCAATAAATACAGCTAATGCTCAGATTCACAGTGAAGGTTTAAACTTACGTGCAGCTGAACCTTAAACCAAGTTCAAACTTTTCGTTTGACTCGTCCGGTTGCACACTTATATCTGAACTTCAGTTCAGTTGAGCTCGGTTTGTGTTATGCCAACGAAAAAACTAATGGCAATCCTTGCAACTGGTGCATTACAATTATTTGCTATACTTTTGAACTACTTGCCTTTGATGCAGACATTTGGCATCACTGTAGCGCGCCGGTGATGTTATCGATAAAAGGTGAAAAATAACAAACAAAGGCGAAGACAAAATCACTTCAGACAATCCATCCCAGTGTCTGACCAGTGAAATGCAAATAATAAAAATGGGAGTGAAAAACTATCCAGTCGTTGTGCATAAAAATGGACAACCAATTATTCATCAATTGTGGATGGAAGAAAAAATGTGAAAGGGATGGATACCCTTATCGACCACCAGTTGTATTGAGAGGGAAATACTCCCGCTCTGAAAAGAGCGAAACAAAATGCAGCCGTGTTGATGAACTGAGGTTTAAACGGGAGTACACTGTTCTTCAACTAATGCTACGTTTCCACCGAACGAAAATGCGAAGTTCCATCCCATTTCTCCGAACCTGGGTTCCGCCATACATTTTTGGGGTCTGGAGACCTCGCGGCTTCTGATAAAACTCGTTAAATCCTCCTCGAGTTCATCCGTACGTGAGAGGTTGTGAACCCGGATAAACCTACAGCGTGAATCTATTTATTTTGGTATTTAGTTCCTTATTTTGTCTCTTTGTTTTCCGGTTTTCTCACACTATTATGTCCTGTCAACAAACAGCTGTTCTGGTGGCCATTTAAACAGTGAGAGCGAGTGACATTTATTTTGGCGGGGAACAGAAATGAAGTATTATAGAGATACCCAACTTCACAGCTGATTGACCTCTAGTCCATCGACGAATTTGAGTGTCTTTTTGACAGTTATTCATGAATTTTGTACGGTAATTCACGAAATTACGTAAATGGTTGTCAAAAATGTTAAGGGGCAAGAGACGTAGAAGTTGGGCGTCTCTATCATACTTCATTTCGGGGCGGGCACGCATATATTGATTGACTTGAGAATTGTGAGCGAAACCACTTCAATCTCGGTGAAAACGGCCTATTGAGGTTTCGGTAAAAGTTCATCCCGACCTCGCTGATTTGGTTCATTGGAAGCATTTGGAGAAAATTTGTATACAATATATACAAATTCAAATACAATACAGATGTAATCGTGAATTATATGGAGAGTGGAGATTTTGAGGAAGACATTGTTAAATTGAGATTTATGCTGCGCTTCCACCGAACGAAATCGTGAATTTCTCCAAATACTATGTTTCCACTGAACCAATTCAGCGAGGTCCGGATGAACTTTTACTGCGTCAACAATGAATGATACACCTTGAAGGCCGACGTCATTCTGTATTTCTTTTGAATTCACATTTGAATTCATGCACATTCTAATTTGTCTTGACCAAACTTTTTTTTACTTTTCTAAGTAAGCCTAAGTTGTAAGTTGTAGCAGTTTCTGAAACAAGTTCTAACAAAAATCAACGTTGTAACTCACGTGTTAAATAAATTCTTCACCAAAAAACATGGACTCCGACGGAAGTTGACAGCCACCATCTTCAAAACTGCATTTTATTATTACGAATAAAGTAACCCATAATGTACAATCAGTGACACCGAGATAACTTAGATTCAGTTCGAAATATTGAATCGTTAAGTCATTGTACTGGAATTATGGCTTTTTTTTTACAACATTTTTTTTTTCTCAAAAAACGTAGTGTCTTGAAAATGTTCGTCAAAAATGTCAAAAAATATAAAGGGGGAAGTGAAATACTTCAATTGAAGTGTAAGTGGGGACACTGTCGAACTTGTCGAAAAACTTGACAAAGAGGTGAGCTGTGAGAGAGAAGTTTAAGGCTTTATCCCAAATTGAGAGTTTTCTGCCAACTTTAGAACTTTTTTTTTGCGAGGTTTTTTTTTTTTTGTCAACTGACATTTGATAAATGGAAACCGGAAATGAAGTATGATAGAGATGCCCAACTTCACAACTGTTTGACCCCTAGTCCATCGACGAATTTCAGATTCTTTTTGACAGTTATTCATGAAATTACGTTGCCGTTCTCTGATTGGTCAATTTGGGAAAATTTAGGGAAAGAGAGCTAGAACCTGGGCGTCTCTATCATGCTTTATTTCTGATGGAAACCAGATGGAAACAGCCGGCTAAAATTAATTTAACCACAAAAGTTTGAAATGCTTTGACATTTGAGAAATCAAAACAGCTGATGCAATATTTTTCATTTGACATTTGAAAAAGAGAGGGAACAGCTGATTAACGCAGTGCATCATCGCACTCTCTCCGTAACATGAAGTTGGCTGGCGCAAGGCACTATTGTGTTCCAGCCATAATGGCAGCCACAGGATTGCTGAAGCTAGACCAGTTTGCGTAAATGTGGTTGCTTTTCACATTCACTTTCATCTTTAGGGAATTAATATCTTTGGCCTACCGTTTATCATTTGCCTCAACTCTAATTATTTTTATTTCAAATTTAAATATTTTTTTATTTTAATCGGACGGCTTGGATCATATTTTTGGAATTAAATTTCTTTCAAGTCGGACAGACACGCGTGTATTTCACCAGATCTAGCCGAATTCTAATTATGAAATAAATTTCAAAATCATCGGACAAAGAAGACCTGTTTTTTTTTTTCGTAAAACTGGTTAGATTTGAGTGCGGTCTTCTTGGTAAACGCAGTCATCCTGCGGAGGTCCTACCTACTTTCCTTCCGCCTTCATATTGAACGGATTTTACACGCAAACTTAAGCATTTTGTTTTTCTACACCCACGCCTACTGATTAGTGAGTAGACGGTCGGCCTGAATTGGAAATTTAAGTGAATACTGCGTCATCAGTAGTAGATCTTGAATAGTCTGACTTTTACAAAGACTCCCTTCATCCGACTAAGTCTGTCCGACAGATGACAGGTAAGTCATTTTAATTTAAGTATTAAATGTCGGCAAAGTTTTCTTTTAATTCAAACTGCATTAAATCCCTCAAATTAAAGCAAAAACAAAATTGTTAGCAAAAAAGAGCCCACAAGTTGGACTCAACAAGTTTCAGCTGAGATATAAAATGAAGAAAAACCCCGACATCTTGATGCAAATTAACACCGCACTCAATTTGTTTCTTTCCAAACCACAAACAGTACTCCAAGTACTTCGGAAAAAGCAGCCACTTGCCATCGCTTCTTTAAAAAAAAATTACAATCGATTTTACAAGACGGACTAGAGAAAAACGTCCTGTCGCGTAGACGATCTGAATTAAATATTTTCCTTTTCCCGACATTCACCCAACGAACACATCCCCATGCGTAGTCAAGCCTCAAAACAACACACGACTTGCAAAATGTAGTTAAAATTGAATTTGTTTCTTTGCCATTGAAATGTTCGCGAAATTATAAAGTTTAGGTGCATGGAAGGCAATGAGTGGTAATAAATAATAAATAAGGACTCACCTCAAATTCACATGAAACTCCTTTGCACTTAATCCATTTTCCGCAGCGCAATTCGGACATAAATGAATTTTTTTTGTGGAAATTTCCTTCGTCGAAAATCTGATCACAACGTCTCGTGACGACGCAATAAATAGAAAATTTGGGCAAACACTGAGAGGGACACAAATCGAAAAGGGGGATATGTGAGGATGTGTGTGGATGTATGCGTGGGCACTGGTATCAGCTGAAAAGGACAAAGTTTACTAGGTCGAAAACGGGAGCAGTAGGTGATGGAGAGCGAAAACTCTGCACGACTGGGGAAACTGGAGAGGAAACAAATTCAGAGAGGGTGGCGAACAAAAGTAAAAGCAAACAACTTTCTGTGTTCTGTCGAGGGATGGAACGCACACTGTGTGTTGGAGGGGGCGAGGAAGTTGGCTGAAACTTCAGGGAGAAGGGATAAACGAAGAGAATTCAAGGGAATCTCTGGATTGAACTGGATTCTGATCCTCGTCGCTGTCGTTCGCCTGATTTCGGGCAACAACTGGATGGGAGAAAGGAAAATTGAAAGGATAACACTGAACTTAGGGGAGGAGAAAACCCAAAGAACTCAAACGGAACGAGGAGAAAATAAAACGTAGAAACGAAAGTGCTCGAACTCGTCTATCGGCTGCGGTGGTTCGGTCTCTCTTCTGGGACGAGAAACTCTGGCTGTACGGAATCCTAGAAGAGAAGAGGTTTGGAGTTGAATTTCAAAGGAAGATGGCAGAGGTGCAAAGTCAAATATAGTCAGTGGATACACACACTTTTCACTCTGGAGATTCTTTCGCGATATCATCACCCGAAGGACTGTGTCCCACTGAATGCTGGAGCTGAGACAATTCGCTGCGACTCCTAGTCCTGAGGTACGGCAGCTTGCGGATGGACGGATGGATGTGTTTGTGTGGGATACACACAGAGCTTGCGACTTCCAGTGCGACGTGGGGGCAGATGGGGGCGTTTCACTTGTAGATGCCGCGTGGGCTGATAGAGCGATAGCAGCTGTTTTCGACGGGAAAATCGATTTTCGGCCTTCCACGCGTCACCCACACGTATGCATGTGGGCTGCCGATCTGGAAAGTTCACATTACGCAACTTTGCCTGTGGACTTGGCCCGGTAGTGGTGAGGATGTGAGGCTGTGGTTGTGCGGTGGCTGGAAATGAGGGGGCAATGTTTTTTGCCTTGTGGGGTGCTTTTTCTCTTTTCCGTGGTGTTTGCTCGCTCTGGCTGTGGGGCGCTTGCGTCGTCTCCAGGAAATAGCCTGTTGCCTCTGCTAGTCCACGTTGGTGGCGGTGGTGGGTGAGGGAGGTGGTGGTGGGTGGTCTTGCTGGGGGCAGAACTTTTAAGGATGGCCGTGTAATGTGAACGAGTTTTGTTATTGCGTTTGTTTTGTTACGCCTCTGAAGACTGTGCGAGGGCATTGCGGCGCAGAAATACATTCACAATGCGGCCTGGCTTAATGGAAACTAATTCTATTCATCAACCGATGGAGACTCTTTGCTGAGCTCTGCGCGCAATAAATATGAACTCGTTCCATGAAGAGTTTTATGGCGATTCGTTGAGCAAAGAGTACTTTATCCGGGATTGCATTTAACTGCTACAAGAATAGACATTTGTACATTTGCTAGTTGGATTAGGTTTGCGTGCAAGGTGTAGCCTATTCTAGTCCAAACGGAATGAGATCTGAATGTGAGCCAATTTGATGTTCGTCGGCGCTGAAACTGGGAACCTAAGATAGCCCGTCCATCGTTAACACGAACCTGGAAGATTTTCGTTTGTTGAAAATGATGTGAACGACATTGTGTACAAAGCTGTTAGTAACAGTAAAGATGTTGCAAAATTTTTGAAATGTTTACTTGATCAAATGCGTCCCAGAGATGCTCAATCAACGAAAGGGTGCGTAAAGGGTGGTCAGCAGGCTCGGACCCACCACATGCGCAAATGCACAGGGCGCCAAGCGCATTCCGAAGCCTAAATAAATAAACGCTTTCATTTGCTCTCTTCACATAAAAAACCATTCACGCATAAATAAACCCCAAGCCTGTTCAGGAAAAATTCCTGCACAAGCACTCACAAATTTCCATGGCTTGGATGCACTTAGGCCAAAGTAGGCCTGTTGTAGTGTCACGTGGGTTTACACAAAGGAGGGGTTAGGCCGGCGTCATATTTACGACAGCCAGTCTTATTTATCAGTGAAGTCTAAAAGCGGTTTGATTGGTGTTTCTCTCAGATCGCCTACAGTGATTTTCCTAGTCCCGTAGAGAGCAACTGCCTAGAAGGTGTTGTACACTTTCCTCCTCTTCCTCGTCTCGACAGCTTCTGCAGAAATCGATAGAAAATAGTCCTAAAAGGCAGTGTTTGGAGGTCAAACTTTTTAAGGGCATCAAACTATCAGAGACTGGGCCAGATTTGTTTGGTGATTTGGCAGGTGTTGCCTGTATTCCATCTGGCATTGACTTTTTTTTTGTTGTAACTTAAAGGAAGCTGAGGGAGTACCTATGTTACAGAAGCTTCCATCATCTGGCAGTGTGGTGGCCATTTTTGCGAGTTTATCAGCTTCGCAGTTTCCCATTGTGTCTCTATGTCCTGGTACCCAACACAGGCGAATTCGGAACAAAGTTCAAAGTCCACTTTCCTTGTAGTTCGATTTGTACAGTTTTAGTTACATGACATGTATTAGTTTAGAGGCACAGAACAAAAGTTCTTTGCGACTAAGATAGTTCAAAGTATACATAATAAGAACAATTTAACACATTAATAGGCAAAGTTAAGGGAAAAAACACTTCAATCAAAAAGCCCTATTATGACTCTTACGACTAATGACTCTTATTATACTCTAAATTGCATCCAGGCCCAAGTATGCAACATGCAAGAATGATATAACTATGTATAATATTATAGCTTTAAGATATGATCGATTTTTCCTTATCCTACTATGCTACGAATAAGGCCACTCTCAGAATGAGAGCATTTGCTTAAAAAATTCTGGTGAAACTTATCAATAAGATGAGACAGGGTAGATTTAACATTAACTTTAGCAACTTGTTTTGACTTATTTGTAGTTTTTTAATGCGAGATTTGGCACAATCGGCCCACACAGGTACGTTAAGACTGGTTGAAACTCGTATTGAAAGTTTTCGACAAAATTTTGATTTACGACTGATAAGGGATATAGGATTTTAATGCTTAGGTTTGCTTTCTGAACGGTACTCGATATGTGCTTTTCAAATGTGAGTTTTTTTTATCGAAAGTAACTCCTAAATATGTACTTACAGCTTTCAGACCAGTCGATGCTAGTCGAGTCCAATTGTAGGTTTGTTTGAGGTAGGAATTGCTGTTTTCTACGCCGAGTAAACCACATAGCCTGAGATTTAACTGCATTCGGTTTGATTTTCAGAATAACTGAAACGCATCAAGTGCATTTTGAAGAGAAGTTAGCGCGTCCTGTGCTAAGATATTGGATGAGAACAGGGCTGTCTCATCAGCGAACAAAGCTAGGAACCATTAGGTACTGGTATGTCGGACATGAAAATATTAAATAAAATGGGAGCCAATACCGAACCTTGAGGTACTCCAGAGAGAGTGGTTTATAATGATGATGCGAATTCGGAACTGTTTGGATATATCATCAAGAGATGTGCCACCGTTTATAACTATTTTTGAGACTGTAGAGAACGATGTTCGGGACTTAATTGCTGCCTGGCTATCCATATCGTAAAGATGCATACATCGCGGGGGGATATCATGTTCCACCTCTGCCAGGATAGGGCTTCGCTGATCGCCATTATTTCTGCAGCGATAAGGTAGATGGATTGATTGGTTAATCTTAATATGTTCAGAGAATATCCCACTTCCTACTAATCCTATCTAACATTTCTTAGGATCCTAAAGGTTTCTGGACTTTTCTAAATAATACAAGAAAGCAAAATAGGACTTTACAAAATGTTGAGTTCAAGGGTGTGGTATCTCAGAGTAGTGAGACAACCTGCGAGTTCTTTGCAAGGTTCCTTGAATCAGTGTACGTTGATCACACGAATATTAATCAACCTTCTCTTAATTAAGATGTTTGTCATATAAATTTTGGATCAATGTTTATGTCAAATGAAGACATACTGCAAGGAATTCATTCTTTGAACTCCTGTTTGAATCCTGGTCCTGGAATGTTCCGTCTGTTATTGTTAAGCAATGTAGTTATTCTTTGTTGTTACCATTTAATACGTCTTTGTCTTCTGCTATATTCTTGGACGAATGGAAAGTTTCATTTATTAGACCGATAGCTGGATGATAGAGGAATCTGCAAAATTTCAGCTATACCGAAACTTTTTGAGCTAATTGAGACAAAAAAGACTTATTCTGCAGTCAACGAACATATATCGTTACACCAACACGGCTTTGATTCTGGTAGATCCACCTTAAAATATTTGACATTATTTACAAAATATCTGTTTGATTCAGTGGACTCTGGATATCAAGTTGATGTCATTTTCACACACTTTAGAAAAGCCTTTGACGCAGTGTGTCACATCATTCTATTAAACAACCTAAGACAATTTGGTATTCATTCAGTACATCTTAAATGGATAGAAAGTTACTTAACAAATAGAATTCAAATGGTCAAAATTGACAACTATAAATCTAGAATAATTAAGGTATTATCTGGTGTTCCTCAAGGTAGCCATATAGGCCCACTACTGTACTATTATATTTATGAATGAGATTCCTTCAATCCTGTCTCATGTTAAATGTTTAATGTGTCCAGACGAAATTAAAATTTTCCTTCGTGTTAGAAATCGTCAAGATTGTAAGAACGTTCAAAATGATATAAATATGTTATGTATTGGGTCTATAACTTATTTGTGCGGACGTGCCAAAAGCGGTGATTTTGGCTTGACCAACCAGCCAAATCAACGGCAAAGCCAAATATCCACGGCGCGAAGGTAATGCTATGTATTTGGTGGGAGCTGCTAAAACCGGGTGAAACCATCAATGACAGACAACGCTACAATTAATCCCTTTGAAGAGAGCAATAGCCGAAAAACGCCCGGAATATGCGACCCGACATGAGGCAATAATTCTCATCAAGACAACGCTCGGCCCCACGGTGCGATTCCGGTTAAGAACTATTTGGAGAACACTGGATGGGCGGTTTTACCCCACCTGCCTTATAGCCCAGACCATGCCCCTTCTGACTACCATTTGTTCCGGTCGATGAAGAACGCCCTCACTGAAATACGGTTCACATCAGAGTAGAATGTCAAAAATTGGCTTGATTTATTCTTGGCTGCCAAGCCGGCGCAGTTCTTTTGGGATGAGATCCACAAAGGGCTTTGAATAATGCTATTGTACATGTTTTGTCTCAAATAAACGTTCAAATTTTGAAAAAAAAACCGCACGAATTAAAATATTTACCCAATAATTGGTTTGATCTCAATGGACTGAGTTTAAATATTAGCAAATGTCATTAGTTTTCTGTTGAATGTTTGACTAGGAAAACGGACATAAAAGACGTCGGTGTAATATTTAACGCGAAACTTGCTTTTATTGACTATAAAGTCGCAAAAGCTAATTCAATGTCAGGATTTCTCAAAAGGACTGGTGCTGAATTTTCTAATCTATATGCCCTAAAATTGCATTTTTCAGTAATATGGTGTCCGTTATATATGAAATCTGTAGTACGTCTAGAAAGAGTTCAGAAGATATTTACTAGACTCCTTATAAAAAGAATGGGCTGCAATCTTAACACCATACCCCCATATCTAGCAAGATGTGGATTAATATGTTTAGATACTTAAGAACAAAGACGAAGTGTTCGTTGCATAATGTTCATTCATAACTTTTTCTCGTATCGAGTAAATTGCCCTGAGATACTCAAAAATGTTGTGATTCATGCACCGGAAAGAATTCTTCGAACCCGGAAATTATTACTACAACCAAGGCACTTATATAATTATGGCCTCAATGAACCGCTAACTAAATGTATTAGTCAATTTAATTCTGTTTCTGTAAGACAGTCTACTCCAAAACTCTGACAATTTCTCTTGTTTAATTTAATTTATTATTTATTACAAAATCTATTTATTCACAGATTTATTTAGTACTTTGTGGTCAATATTTATTTACTCATTGTTATCTAAACGTTTCTATCATGTGCTTAGAATATAAGAAGATTCTTAAGTTTTTGAAATCAGTAGGAGTTAAACTCGGTAGATGGAATAAATAAATAATGTATGGCGTTACATAATGGTATATTCCAGGTCTCTTTCTGGAATTAGGTTAGTCTTAAAATAATACACTTAATAAATAATGCTTATCATCATCAATTGAGTAAAACGCGCAGAAATTATTTCCACTGGTACATATGCAATTGACTCATTTGACAGATTTGGTTAAGAAAGAGAATGAGTGAGATGGGCATGGTTCTACACGTTCTCACACACCAAACAATATATCTCTTCACTCAAAGTACCATTCACACACAACTAGTTCGAAAAGAGCCACAATAAAAATCTCCCAAAGAAGTTGAGCGAAACACGCAGAAAACTGAGTTTATTACTTCAAGCTGATGGACATTTGCTGATTTGACACATTTGTGACACACACGTTGCAATCTGGAAACGAAAAATAAAGAAGGGGCGCCAAACATTAGGCATTGATTTGGCTAGGGCCGGTTCTGGTGGCCAGATAGGAACAATAGGAAAGGGATTGAAATAAAACATCTAAGGTGGGCGATATAAACCAGATCATGCATGCCGTTTTTTATGAAACGACCGCCTTGGCTTCGCTACTAGTGTTTCAAGCGGTCGCGGTGGTTTCGGCTTTATCCTGGCTATAGCTTGAATGTTGGCCTCAAACATGACAATTGGAAAATACGGACATTGTTAGCCGGTACTGGTGGTAGGCTTGTAAGCGTAAACTATGAACTCGCCCCTTGACCACTTCGAGTGTTGCGTCGCTTGTATGAGATGACCGCTTGTTGGAATCAAACCTCAGACTTATCGACGTTGCCGAGCTCAGGCGATATAAAGTCGGTTAACATAGCTCTATACTGGAGACCATTTACGATAACTGTGTCTCCTTCTTCATTTCAAAAAACAAAGGTTTCGATGATGCCGCAACATAACGGTCAATCCTTGTGGAAGTTGGGTTGCCAAAAATGGGACTGGTACGAGAAGCTAATTTTTTTTTTTTTTGCCAAAATCCGGTTCTCCAGCCAATAATTAGGGATCCCATGGCGTTGCCTATGGACGTCCGGGTTCAAAGCATGCGCCATCAGCACAAACTTAACCGGATGTTGGCCCAAATCCAAAAGTAGAACTAGCCAGGCTCATTGGCTATGCCCAATTTCGTCTCTTTTCATCATTTCCCTCCAATCTATGTGTGGTTTGTGGCCTGAGTTCCAAAATGTTTCCAGGAGCAATTGTGAGGTATTTGCGTATTCACAAGTGAGGCAGAATTTCAATGCGATTTTTCAATTATTTCCACAAGTGTGGAACTATAAGTGTGGAACTAACGATGAAATGCGACAGCTTGCTGAATATTTTAACAGCTGGATATCAACGGTAACTTTTACTGCTGCTGAAACATGACAGGTCACCTTTAAGTGGCTTCTGCTTGGCTCCCAAATATTAGGCCTCGGTAAAGCACACCAAAAAGTGTCCTTTTGCCAATCTTAAATGTGGGCCCCCCTCGATGCAATTGTGGCAATTTTCGTGGCTGAGATGAGATAGTCAGACGCATACTAGGACCTCCGACAGGGTGGACTCCGCTTTTCTAAATCTTGTGCAACTGATGGCCTTCGCATGTATGATCCTAGCGTTAAGGATAACCCTCCTTAATCTTCGGCCGATAGAATCAGTCGGTGGATAGACTCAGTCGGTCGCCAGCAATCTGGAAAGAGCACGGTTCTAGTCAAAACTTCATCGTAAACAGACTTAGTCAACACCTCCAGATCCTGTAGGGAGTTTGACCGATAGTCCTCTGTAAGACTCGCTGATTTATCGAAGATGGCCAGAGACGTGCTCTCGGTCGTATACTCTAAGGATCTAAATATGCAGTTATCATCTATTCAATCGAACCATTGTTGAACCATTTCCAGCAGAAACAATAGCGATCCGGGAAGATATGTCTTGGATAACAAACAATGTTATGTCAACTGTGGATATCAGACAGTTACTGTTAAATTCAAGAGACTAAGTCTGTGAATACAGACGAACTTAACTCCAAGATTTCAAAGACCGGCCGAGTATTTTAACGCAACTCTTATACTTTACAGACAACTATGAAGCGGAGGCACTCACTTGAAGGTGCGGTAGTTGAGTAGTATTTCTTCCGACGACTGATGGTCTGATAAGACGAAACAAGTATGGCCTACCCTCAATCGGAGACACCTTGATCAGGATTTCAGGACTCTTATCGGCCAGCCGGTGGGCCGGGAGTAACATGGCTTACTATCGGCATTCGGTGCAGACTGTACTTGGCAGTGTTTCCACTTATCCACCCGCCCACGCCACTCGCGTTATAATGCCGTGCATCGATGGAGGGCGGTAAAACCAAGCCAAGCCTAAGCTCTCGCGTGATGTTGCATTGGGTGAAAAGCGGTACAACCAAGCCAAGCCGAAGCCATGGGCTTGTGATTGTCCAAGCACGCGCCAAGCCAAAAGAACTCACGTGATGCTGCTATGCACAAAATGAAAGACGCCACAGCCAAGTTACAACCAAAGCCATCGATAACGTTGTATATCGTGCTCTCTCTTTCCTTCCAATGCGTACAACCTACAACTTCTGTTTTGTTCTCTTTTCGTTATATTGTCTTAAGTTAAGTACTGTTAGTTTTCTGTGTTAAAGGTTAGTACAATAGATGTAGTCTCACTAAAGACAAGCGTTTATTTAAGCGTTTATTTTTTTCGGGGACCACGATTGGCTCCCACACATATAACTCGGGGGGCACTGCACCGGAGGAACTCACGTGAAGGTGCTGATGGTGATGGTCTGATGGGACGAGACAATTATGGCCTACTCTCAATCGGAGACATGATTCCTATCGGCGTCACCACCGGGCACTGCACGTTTAGTTTGTCCACAGCGACTACTCCAGAAGGTGCAAGAAGAGGAGAAAATCATTGTGCGCCTTCCTGGCAATTGCATCACCCTCTCCTCCCGAATTAAAAATCACAACAACCTGCTTTAGTGTCTGTCATTACCATTGCTTTGTCAGGGGCAAATTAGAACAGATGGACCATCGCCCAAGTTTCCGTTTCCATGCCCATTCTGCGTTACAGAACTTCATGCCGAGGGAATCTATCGCTTTAACGATTCCAAGTCAAGTTCCCTTGGAAGCCCTTGTTCTGTTCCTGTCATCAGTAGCGTTGCTACAGTTTCATATGAATTTCGCTGGTGTACTGAATGTCTTTTCACTTGGCGGTGACGCATATGGTGTGCTTTTAACCATTTCTCGCTGAACTCATTTTGTTGCATGCCCCGAACAGCTCCACAGCCTTACCCCATTCTCACATTGACGGAGGGCGACACTAGAGCTAGGCCCTTGATTGTTTTTCATCTAAATTCCTATCTCACCAAGGCCTTGTTACCATTTTCCCTCTATCCCCGAATAATAATGAACATTGCAACCATTTGTCGCAGCAAAACTGAGTCGTGAATGCACCAACGTACATATGCATTCAGTGTCATTGTCGCTCGGCACAAGAACATGGATTAAATGTGCAGAACGTGAACAACCCCCAACAGTCCGAGCTGCAACCAACTCCACCACCGAACACAAGTACAACTACCCTGCGACGTTAAGTTCTTCGCCGACGCTGCTGACGTGAAATGGCTTGTAAAAGCAAAGCTTAGTACCAATAATGGATGACTAATATGTCCTACGAAACTGACAGCGTCATTGTGTGCAATCGTACGTCGTCCTGCAGCGTCGCCATTGGCACAAATCAAATTCAAAACGAGCATAAGACGATGGATAAAGACGAACACCATCGGGAAACTTTTGAACTTCACCTCACTGCTTCCCTTAATGCTTCCTTATTTCATTATCTCGTAACTGAATCAAATGACGTTTAGTGAAGCGTAAACGGAGCTGTCTGTGAGTGTGTGTGAGTGGGTGAAGTAAGCAAACAGGCCACAGTCGACATTCCCTAATTGAATTCGGGGTGGGGCTCGTAACGACGACAATGATGATGACGCCGATGGCGATTACGATGATGGAGCATACCGACTCTGTGCAAACTTTAGCAGTGCACCATGCGGACGTGCGGAGAGTTGCGTGGGATGTGGTATTGAATTCCTTGCCTTTCGTTTTGTGTCATAAATTTTTGTTATTGCCAGTGCCCTGATGTTCTGCCAGATCTCAAGGACGAAGCGCTGAGAAATCGATGGAGCTTCGTTGTCGCGCAGTGGTGAAGGGGTGGGGCGTTGACGGAGCAACAAGTTGGAAGGGATGTTTATCCGGATGAGGTCCCCTCATCTGGGGATGCTCTACATCCTGTTTTTTTGTTTTTGTTGTTGTCGGCGTTTTATGCGAGAAGTGGCAGGGGTTTCAGTGAATTCAGTGAATTTCTAGTTCAAAGAAAGGAAAGTAACAGGTCGGCGACGGGCGATGCCCAGGGGACCATCAATTTCTTTGAAGCATAGGCTTCTGCTCGTCGTTTGCATTAACTTCCCCGGTCTGGAACCGGAGGCTGCTGTTCGTCGTCGGGCAGATTGACTGAAATGTGTTGATGTGGCTTTTTGTGTCCGTTCCTGCAGACGGGGGAGTTTAATAAGCTGATTAGACAGACAGGGATCTGGGGACGATCTCCGGTTAGAAAGAAGCCGACGTGATTCTTCAAAACAGTTTCCTTTGAAGTAAGAGTTCTTAGGTAAGATTAACGCCTCATCATCATCTTCTGAGGTCACGGGGGTAAACCACGCTCGAGAGATCTCCAGGCAACTCGATCCTCAGCCATCGACTCTAACTCATCAGGAGCTATGCCCAAGCTTTTTTGGACTTGGTCCAACCACCTGGTCCTGAGTCTGACAAGCGGTCACTTAACTGATGGAATCGCATTCAACGTCCGCCTCGGAAGTCGTGATGAAGGGGACATTGACCAAACCAACGAAGCATAGCCCTCTCCGTTCGAAGCAGCAGCTGCTCATTGTTGGGTTCCTCGTCCACTGCCGTGTTTCTCACCCTACCCCGGCGAGTTATTCCCACAACAGCACGAAGAACTCTCATCTCAGCAGCTTGTATTCGCGATCTTATTCTTTCGGTCATTACCCAAATTTCATGACCATAAGCGAGAGTTGGAAACATACTGAGACTGAGACACATCAAGATAACCTTCGACACAGACACGAAGTGCCGTCTTGATGAGCCCATTCAGTCACCGAGGCAGCCACCCGGGGACCCCTGACGGAGCTCACGAGACTGCGAAGAATTCCACCGAGTGCAACGCGTGCTTGTGTATCTTGTCTGCGGCTTGCAAAGTTTTCAGCAGCTCAGGCGAGTAATCACTCAAAGTGCTGACGCGGTTTGCACCACCATTGGCAGCGGACGACGTGCCATGCGCAGCCATTGTTTCAGGATGGACCCAGTTTGACCAATCCTACAGGAAAGCTCAGCATTACTCCTTCCATCACTCGTGAAAAAAGACCCCGAGATACTTCAACTTCTCCACCTGCTTCAATGAACTCCCATTCACATGTAGAGTGCATTGAACAGGCGTTCAGGAGACGACGACAACCAAGTTAACCTTGAGTCCAGAATCATCACATACGGCCACAAACCTATCGAGGGATGAAAAGGAGAGGTGACAAGACGCACCCTTGGCGAAGTCCAACGCTCACGGTGAATGGTGTCGACTTAGCACCGTTGAACCGAACACAGCTGCTACGTTTGTGTATAGAGACTGTATGGCCCTCAGAAGAGGACCATCAATCCCATACTCCAGCAGAACCCTAAAGAGTTTACCGCGAGGAACTCAGTCGTATGTCTTTCCCGAATCACAAAACAACTGCAGATGGGCTTGGCATACTCCCAAGCCTTCTCAAGTACCATTCTTAGAGTGAAAAGCTGCTCGGTTGTACTTCAGCCGGAGCGAAAGCCGCACTGTTCATCCCCCAGCCTGGGCTCGACCATAGCTCTAGAACGCGATTCCAACACCTTCACGTAGACTTTCGCGGGAAGACTTATAAGAGATATGCCCCCGTACATGGAGCTATCTCTTTTGTCCCCCTTCTTGAAAAGTGGGACAATCACCCTAGTTTGCCAATCGCCAGGTGTCTCACCACGTTCCCAGGCCACTTTAATAACATGTGAGAGCCAAAAAATTCCCTCTTTACCCATCGCCTTAAGCATTTCTGGTCGGATTTCATCCACATCCGCTAATTTTCCAATTTTTAACGATTCAATCGCCAAAATGACAGCCTCCTCGGCGAATGGTTTGCCGGAAGAGCATTTTCGCAGATCTATGGTTGCTTTTCAACTTCTCACCGCCTTCCAACTTCTCTCTGTTAATAGACGGCACCAAATTTTTCTATTTGGCATAACATCGTTTGGCACAATGTCACGGCACCATTGCCAGCTGCAATCTCCAACACAGTGCAACGAAATCGTCAAAGTTAACACATTACAGAGTTTGCCTGTCTCAACAGGGTATGACGAGTTAACAAACGGATAGGTTGCTCCTCTTGTTTGAATCAAGAGGGCACACAAAGATCGACTTCAGAAAACAGAGACTTGCCAATAGGAAGTCAATGTGTAAAAAAATAACGTTCCTTTTTTTTTCCTTTTTTGACAGATTTTTGGTTTCCGGCAAGGCTACTTGCTCCTGCAAATCCCGTGAAAAAGGTGAAAAAGGGTCGTAAAAGGGATCAGACATACAGGACGTATGAGTCGATTAAGGAAGCGTAAAAAATCACTGGGCACTTTTGTGGTACTAAAAATCGATTAAGGCCATCAGTGCGAAAGTAACCCACAAAAAATTTAAATGAAATTATGGAGACCTCCGAGGACCTCAAAAATTGTTATTTCGTAATTTTCGGGGTTTGTGCGTTACGCCAGTCTTGCACCGATAGCCTCATTTACGGACGTGAGGCAAAGACTGGGACTATGAGGCATGACAAAGGTGTGACAAACGTATTCGACCGAAGCCCATAGCCCGTTGTTACACCACCACTCGTATTCGACGCCAAATAAGTCGGTAACACGTGCTTGCCCGACAAGTACAAATTTATGCTGTGCAAACCCTGTTTATTTCCACGCCGTTGTCTGTGTTTTATCACGTGCCCAGTTTTTACATTGGAAAACTGGGGTCCTACTGGTTCCCTTCCTAACGACTTCCGAGGCGGGTGTTAAATGCGATTCCATCAGTTAGGCGACCGCTGGCCAGACCTAGGACGAGGTGGCTGGACCAAATCAGAAAATTCGCCTGATTACGCTTGGGCACGGCTTATGATGAGTTAGAGTTGATGGTGGAGGATCGAGTTGCCTGGATATCTCTCGCGCGTGGTTTATCCCCGAGACCCCTCTAGTGGAGCATGTGGATCAGAAGATGATGATGATGATGAAACTTGGGTATGTTTTTCAGGTTGTACATGAAGAAGACCACAAGTTCGACAAGCGATCCACAATACCATTGGTTACCTCGGGAAGAACGTGATAATAGTTCCATGGTGGAGATATTTCGGTTTGCCCAGACATTCGGGGTAAATGGACGACAAGACACATTGCGACACATCGAGCGCATGACTACACATCGATCACACATCGTGAACACATCATGGCTGCTATACATCGAGAGCATGAACATCAATTGTGCAGGGTCTTCGAAAAGGGGCCTCCTAGTTCGAGAAGAAGAGGAAGATCGAATCTACGGCATAAACACCAAGCATTCGAGGAAAGATCCGCCCTGTTTGCGTTGATCGTATTTGCAGGAGCAGATTCAACTACGAACTGTACAGACTTTGGCAGCGACACGAGTCTACCCAGACATCCACCGATGCAGTTCCAATGTTAGCTGGGTTATGTTGAGCGCATGGACAACAATGCTTCAGATTGAAGAGTTTTCGCCTCCACACCATCCTTTAAGGCACAATTAGAGGATGCTCACGAAACAGATGGAGCATACAAGTGGAGAAGGACCTCTGCCAGCATGGCAATTTCTCACGCCAAAAGGCTGTTGGCTAGATATAGTGCCACCTGGAGAGGCTGCTTTGACTGAGATCAGTGTTGGGACTTTACCAAAATTGTGATAGACTATTTTGCCACATCTACACCAAAAGTGCATGATCTACCACACATTTTAATTCTTCCTTTTTATGCCATTTGTTGTTGTTTCTTGTTTCTGAAATCCTTGGCAGAACACAATTTCAAAGGAATTGTGGACACAAAAAATACGAATAAGAAGTGCTTTTGGAAACGACTGTGTTTCAAAACTCTGAACATAAAAAAAGGAGCTATTTTTTCGTGTCCCCTAGATCTTAAACTAAGACGAAGATGCAGAAGGTCGTTGATGAAATAATCACTTAAGATCGACGCTACAATACTGTGCGATGTAAACATCTTATATACCCACTTGAAAAGAAATACAGTCATTAAAGTTGTTGATGCTTGCAAAGTTTTTAAAATCGTCCGCGAATGATAAAACCCCGCAAAAATTTAATATTTCATGAACAACGTACATAAACAAAATGAACAGCAGCGGGCCGAGATGACTACCTTGGGTAAAGCCAGAAGTAACTTCTCACTCACTTACACGTCGTCTCCACTGGACATGAACTACGCCCTGTTCACATGATGTGAAAAAAATCTAGTAGAGGCACAAACAATTTAAATCGTTTTGGAGAATCTTCATTTTACAATATGGCATGAGCTCTATTCAAAACTAAAATGAAGCCTGATAGAGATGCCAAATTCTCTCTTGCCCCTTAACATTTTTGACAACCATTTTTTATATCGTTTTCGAAAGCCAAATGGACCAATCAGAGAACGTCATTCACGTTCTTTCGTCAATAACCGTCAAAAATTCAGGAAAAGCCTCTGAAATTCGTCGATGGGCTAGGAGACAATCGGCTGTAAAGTTGAGCATCTCTATAGTACTTCAATTCTGGTTCAAAAGTTGACCTTTCCCCATATGTGCACGACTTTGTTCGAATGGAGTCGTAAATATTGAGAGTAAGAGTAGAAGTGTTAGTGAGTGTAATTTTTTGTCATCAGTTTTTAGTGAGATCTTAAGGGTGATATTTTAGCTAGTATCTTTTCGGCAACACTGGTTTAAACAGCTGACGCATGTTTCGTGTTTTGTTTCACTGTCAAACATCTTCAGTTTGGTCTATAATTTAGCCATGAATCGTCTTACAAACTAACAACGCTTGCAAATTATGGGTACGTAAATAAGCAGAATTTTCGATTTTGGAGTGAATATCAGCCAGAACGCAAGAGCTACCAATACATCTAGAAAAAGTCACATTTTGGTGCGGTTTATGGGCTGGTGGCATCATTGGACCGTACTTCTTCAAAGATGATGCGAATCGTAACGTACTGTGAATGGTGAGCGCTACCGTGAGATGATATCCAACTTTTTTTGCCCAGAATGCAAGAGCTTGACTTGCATGACATCTGGTTTCAACAAGACGGTGCCACATGCCGCACAGCACGGGCCACAATGGACTCATTGAGAGGCGAGTTCGGTGAACATTTTATTTCACGTTCGGGACCGGTCAATTGGCCGCCTAGATCGTGCGATTTAACGCCTTTAGACTATTTTCTGTGGGGCTATGTTAAAGATCATGTCTATACAGACAAGCCCGCTTCAATTGACGCATTGGAAGACGACATTGAAGCATTTATTCGTGAGATACCGGCCGAACATTTGCATGAAATAATCTTCAAACATTAAATTATATGGACCGTACTATCGATTCAAATAAAGATTTCATACAGTTTTCTGAATTTTATGTGTTTTTTTTTTTTGAAAAACTTTCCTATAGCTTTTAAAAAATCACCCTTTACTTCGTTGATTGATGGTTGGTTGCCCGCTTCTTGATGTTGAATCTCTCGCAGTCGTCGCTGAATTGAAGCGACCGACATATCTTGCCCACGTATGAAAAGGTCGCGGATGGCTGTTCAGATTGTGATTGTGATGTTGGGCAGCAAATTTGTGCAGTGGAGATGTCGGTCGCTCTTGAAAATTACTGATATTTTGTTGGAGTCTCGCTTCTGCGAGTAACTGCCAATATATAGATTGTTACCAGGAAGAAGACCGCTGGATTGGAAAAACGCAAGGCAAGGAGGCGCACTGTTTGTAAAGCTGAGGCATACGAGTAGGTTTAACTTCCCAGTGCTTCTGATACACCTATGAAGTGAGGCGAGGAAGATTTGGCTTGAATTCCAAAATTGAGTGGAACTTATGATGAAGATATCCACTTTCCCCTTGAAAATAAAAAAAAAAAACACTGTTTCCGCCCGGGATCGAACCGGGGGCCTTCTGCGTGTTAGGCAGATGTGATAACCACTACACCACGGAAACACATATCTAACGGTGTTTTGAATGACTATAAAATAAACATTTGGCTCACTGCCGCATGAATTGATGCAATTCTCGGGTCAATCGACGAAAAAAACAAGCGCACTGCAGTCAGTATTATACTCCATGGGCCAGCGGCAATGCAATATTCTGTGTGTGTGTGTTTATGCTGACAATGGATGTTGTGAATAAAAACTGAGTGTGAGAGTTTCCTCACCATTTTGTAGGGAACACTTCCTTCACACACAGCTGAATGTTTTCTCCTTTTTTGTGGGAATAAAGACGGAATTTAATGACCAGGAGTTATGTTACGGTAGAAAACGGTTAAAAATTGAAACACTAAATTACGTAAAAAACCAAAGTTGACTTTATTCTTAGTCGTCCAAACCTCGAGAACTATCATTTCTGAAAACATAAACTAACAGCTAATACAAACATAAGCAATACCGACAAAAAGAGACAAAAAGGACGCTTTACAAAAGGGGAGCATGCAGAAAAGTGACACGTGATAATAGTTCGTAAGCAACATACTCGTACATACATGTTTGTACATAGTTGGGCAGACTGTAGCTGAACTTTGTGAACTGTGAGACACTTGTTTGTCTTCTCCATAATGCATCCACTTAGAGACCTGTGTCTATGTATTCATGCTTATAAACATATTAGATTATAATAATGCTGCTGTTGATATGCTGCTACTGCTGAGCATGTCACTCAGGGACCACGGATTTTGTTGAACTAAAAAAAGTAAAAAAAGCAAATCAAAACACACAAAATGGCAAATAAAGGCAATTCAAAATAATAATAAGAAAAGGAACGTGAGTGCGCATTTGAGTGTAGCAGCAATGAACTACCAAGAGTTTTTTGAAACTGTCCGACAATAATCTTCTCCGGTTGTCTCTTAGAAGCGCCTTGAAAGAGCTAAATGACCTTTCTACAGAGATAATGGAGGAAGAGATGTGCTACTTCTATGTTTCTTGCCCCTCAGATTCATCTAACAGGGTTTTGTATAACCTTTTGACAGACACGGGTCTGTGAATACGTGTGAGCTAAGCGAAGCTGATTACTCCCATCTAACACCATTGCGTTGCTCTATACTCCCAACAAGTGTTAGTTAAAATAAAGTAGTATTAGTGACTTAAGAGCACACCCGTCAAAATCTGAGTTGGACTGGGGCTTTGCCACTGGAAAGACGAAAATGTCTTCCTCCATTATCTCTGTCTTTCTACTTCAGCTGAAGCAAGTGGAGCCCATTGAAAGCTTTCAACATTATCAACATCAATGTTTTCTAGAAGTTTGGAATTCACGACACCGTTCATTACGCCGAATTTATCCGCTCAATAGTTTTCAGTCCCCTATTTGCACTGAAAACGGCAACTTCTTCTTCTTCTTCTTCTAATGGCGCTACAGTCCGGGGTGCACCTGGCCCTCCTCAGCCAGTTCCCTCGGATTTCGCACGTGAAGTTGGCTGAGGTCCTTCACCACTTGTGTCATGGGTTCCGTTGGCGTCCTCAATTGCGTTGTGCCACTGGTTCGGAGTCGAAGACTGTTCGACCTGGAGCGGCGTTGACCATGCGGTCTACATAGGCATCGCCTAGCTATGCTCATGTCGCTGTACAGCCCGTACAGTTCATGGTTGTTACTCCAAATACCCTCAACGAAAGACCTAGGGCTTCATCATCTGCTTTTGAAACTTTCCAGGCATCCGCTCAGTAGAGCAGGTCTTATATAATGCTAGCTTGGTCCTTCGAGAGAGGGCTCTACGACTCAATTGGGAGCCCAAAGAAACAGCGATTGGCAAGAGTTATTCTGCGTTTCGTCTCGGTACTGGTGTTATTGTCCCCGTTGACTGCAGGGCCGAGGCCGAGGTAATCTGATTTTAGAACATAGGATTGAATATCTTTTTTCTGTTAATGACATGCTATGGACATGTGAAATGAATATGTGAATATTTTATGAAAGAACACTGATCTACTGATACCATACCAATAATACTACACTATATCCTCCCAAACGTGGCGTGTAGGGAAGTTTGAAATGAGCACTTTTGTGCACCACTGTACATACTGAACTCATATTCTGAGTCAGTTAGTTGGCTGCAATTCAATCCTGTTCGGTCATTCGATAAATAAAATCATCCGCAAATAATTACCACACACTCGCGTTTCATGTTTCTCTTTTCTCCACATACGCCTACACTAGGGTACTAGATACATACCATCGCCATGCACACACCATACTCACAATGCACGGAAAGGATATGCCGTAAATGTGTGTGGTACTACTAAATGCCACAACTATTAACTAAACGCTTCAAAAGCAGGGATAGGGAAAAAATAAACTAGAAGAGAAGAAATATGCGCACAATAGTACTTAGTTGTGCCACATCTTACTTACTGACTTGTCAGGCCGGCGACCCATGGAGGTCTGAGCCTGAGCAATTGCTGCAATCGCTGACAGTCCTGGACACGCTTCTTCCAGTCATCAAGGCCAAGCTGTCTTGCATCCGATAATAGTCTCTGTATCGGAAATTCGGTCTTCATCTCCTTCTAGAACCAGGAGGCTGGGATTGAAAGACCCTCTTAGCTGGAGCGTTAGTGTCCTCGATGTGGCCGTGCCAGTGCAGTCGACGGATTTTTGCCCTGAGGACTACATCCACATCCTTGTACAGCTCGAAGAGTTCACATTTGTGTCTTCTCCTCCACTCTCCTTCCATGTATCCGACGAAGAATTTTTCTTTCGAATGCACCAAGAGTCATAGTTAAGAGTTTTCTAGAGCATAGTCTTGGTCCTTCGAGTCAGTAGTTTTGAGCCCATTTGTCTCGAAAAACGTATGTTGCACCGGTTGTCAAAGACGATTCTACGTCGGATCTCCACTGTGATGTCGTTCATGGAGTTCAGGTTTGCCCCAAAGCAGTCAAACTCCTTCACTACCTCAAAATCATAGCTGTCGCTCGTAATGTTTTGTCCAAGGTGGTGTGCGACGGAATATTTTTTGGTCGTCAGCATTTCTTATTTCGTGTTGCCCTCATTGACCTTGAGACCGGTTCGTTTCGCCTGTTTTTTAACATCTTCTCCAGTACCTGATTAAAGAAATCACACGACAGCGCATCTTCTTGCCGAAATCCGGTGAAGGTATCAAGCGGCTCGGAATTCCTTGAGACGAACTGCGTGCGTGTTAGCGTAATGCGACACAACCGAATCAGTTTTCTCGGGATCCCGAATTCAGCCATCGCATAGAGTAGCTCCTTGCGATGAATGCTGTCGTATGCGGCTTTAACATGATGATGGAAAGTTGGTGCGTATCGCTGGTCTTCTCCAGGACCTGCCGTAGTGTGAAGGTTTGGTCTATAGCCGATTTGACGGGCAGGAAGCCACACCGATGAGTGCGGTGCAAAACGGCTTTAGCCATTCACACACTACGCTGGATAGGATCTTGTAGGAGACGTTGAGCAGGGATCTACCTCTATAGTTGTTGCAAGAGGTAGGATCGCCATTTTTGTGGCGTATGGAGCTGATATTCCTGCCCTCGGGCGTGCTTTCGTCTTCCCAAATTCTACAGATGATCCCTACCAGAAGAGCTCTTGTTGCAAGCCATCTAAGCCTGCGGCATTGTTGCTCTTCATCCTTTGAATGGCTGTACTGACTTCTTCGAAATTAGGTGGGAGGACTACTTCCTCGACTGGAATTGGGATGTCTGGATTCCCTATCACTCCCTCCAGGTCAGACCCGTTAAGCAACTGTTGAAAGTGGTGCTTAACTACATCAACTATTTCCTGTGGGTTAGCCGCACAATTTAGAAGAGCTTTAGATGCCTTTAGCGAAACCCAAGGGCCGGGATTTGGCTCCTTTTATAAAAGGCCCTTATTTTTTACTTGTCCCACATCACGCATCGGTATGTGGTATGGTTTTATGGAACCCTTTCCGTGATGAGTGTGTATGGTATGTCTCTCTTGTGTGCTCATGCGAGCATACCATACCATGCGAGATTGAACGAACGCGTACCGACGTGGGTTACCTTTAGCACATGGAGGGAAAAAAGTAAGAATACCATAATAGTAACGCTGTTCATTGAAGAGTAACGTTTCGTTATTGAATATTCGTCACTCTGTAACGAATACATACATTTCGCCACAGTACTAGTGACGAGCTACAAAACCTGGTGAACACAAGAACTTTGGACGGATCTTGACTCGTTGCCCAAATGTACACTCAAACAAATCAAACGACAGCTCTAGTGTGCCTTTGTCACAGTACTAGTGGCAAAACCTGGTTCACAGAAAAAAAACTCAAGACGGATCCTGACTCGTTGCCCAAACGTCCACTCAAACAAATCAAACGACAATTCTAGTAGTCCCTTGTCACAGTACTAGTGACAAACCCTGGTTCACACAAAAAAAACTCAAGACGGATCCTGACTCGTCGACCAAACGTCCACTCAAACAAATCAAACGACAGTTCCAGTGTTTCCTTGTTTATGTATATTTTTGCAACTTTTTTTTTTTCCTTAAACGAAATCGATTTTATTTCCTTTTCATTTCAATTGTATCTCCTTGTCTCCTGAATGCATTTAACCATCTTGAAAAAATCAAACAAAACAGGCGATGTTTTTTCTTTTATCTAAAATTAGTTAACTTAGTTTACGTCCATAAATCGAAACAATACTCGTTGTGTCCCGTAACAAGGGCTATGGGTTTCGCAGTGCGTTACAATTGCTGTATAAATATTTATCTTACATCTCTTGTCGAAATAAATTAAATAAACTTAAGTTCTTGTAACATCGCATCGTTTCTATTTTTTTTTTTTCAGTAGTTGTGTTATATTGTTCTTAACTGTTGCTTGGGCTGAAGGCTTGATTTTTTTGAATAAAATTATGCTTGTTCTGGCAGGCAGCGCATTTGCTTAAATATACATACACACAGCGTTTTTTTTTTTTTTTATTTTGGATATAATTTACTGTATAATTTTTTTTGTATACATGGAGTAGGGGTTTGGTTTTTGGAAATTTGAAATTCTATCTAATTTTGTTTTTCGTAACTACTAGTTCAGTAAATCGATTAAATACTCTTATAATTGATAATTTATTGGGAAAAGGATATCTTCAGATATTTTTCAGTTTAAATTGAAGGATATAGCGCTCGTAAAAGGATTCATTGCTTTTTTTTCTAGTTTATTCTATTCCACGGCTTGAATATTGAAAGGAAATGGGTTGTTAAGAGTCGAAATGTGCAGATCGACACTTTATCTATTCGTTGATCTCACGACAGATGGAAGAGAGGCGAACTGTTCACCGCCATGTGTAGTTTGAAGATTTCTTCCAAGCTCATCCGGTTGTGTAGTACGAGAGTTCTCACTGATCCATCAAGCTCTGTTACGAACTGAACGAGACCTTCAATTTCAAAACAGGATTTAGACAAGGCCACGCACTGTTGTGTGACTTGAAACGTTACTCGTCCTTGAGAAGGTCGTGCAGGCCTCACTCACCAAAACAGGAGGCAACATCATCCAGAACTCTGTACAAATGATAGCATACGGCGGATGTCAATGACGTGATAGCTAGGAAGGCTAAAGGCTAAAAGAGCAGAAAACATACACCCCTTTTTACGAATTCCATCGTAATCGAAAAAGTCGCACAAACTCCGAAAAATCTATCACAGAATTCCTTCGTAGTCGAATTGGAGTGAAACATTTGCTACGAATTTCGAAGTTCGTAAATTTGGCATCACTGGATACGAATGAAATCCCGTTCGGATGGTGTGCCAGCATTTTCTTGTAGTTCGTATCGTGACTTCAATTTGTGGACTTGCAACGGTTGTGTGAATATGTGATAGCGCTGACAGTCTTCCAAAAATGTCGGGCATCAACGAGCACACTGGCCAGGGACTTCGACTGTGCCGGGATCAAATGCAGAATGGCTCTTGCTAATCGCTGATTCTTTGCGTTCAAGAAGCAAGTCGATTAATGGAGCACTCTTAAGGGAAACCAATCTGAAAATATGCACGACATTGAACAAGTCAGTTCTCATTTACTGCGTTGTGGCATGGACAATTTAATGAGCTGCTGAAGAAGTTTTTGAAAGAGCGACGTGCTCTTATGTGACTTCTTCGGAAGATCGCACAAAACTCCGAAGTCAACGCTGGGGACACGATCATCCTTCTACGCCGGACGTTGCCATGATTGGCCAGCCGTTGGCATGATTGGTCATTGGTATCCCTGAGAAAAAGACGGCTGCAATCTGCCTGCTGAAGGAGAGGAAATGGAGTGCAACGTTGAAACTCTGTTACCAGATTTTCAGTTTCTCGAGGATAATAACCAGACTCATCTTAGGACCGTCATACATTTGCATACTGATGGTTTAAAAACAGAGACAGGAGTAAAAAGTGGCGTCTTCTGTTCACAACCCGACTCCCAACTATTACTTTTCAGCCGCAGATCATGAGATCATTTGAGACGAACCAGAGCAAATACTAAAATGGAGCGTAATCAATCGAACCTACTTGTACAAATGGAACCACGTGGATTCATGCAGAGTGCTTGGTGTTGACCTTCTTTCTTTCCTTCCAAATTATTATTATGTCCTAATGCAAAATACAAGCAGTCTATCTACAAAGTAGTAAACATACACTAAGGAGATGAAACGCCACATCAAAAAAAAAAAAATAACTCAGGACACGGCCTGACATCTGGTATAGTGTCTTTTTGACTTGCAATCCCATCTTTCCTCAACAATGCCACCTGCGATACATACAGTCAGCGGCAAAAGTGAGTGAGGAGGCCCTAAAAACACACAAGCACAAAATCCCCAAACCCTAAAATCGCACGTCCCTGATGACAACAGTGGGCATTTTTATTAGACTTTCAAGCTAGTCAAAACTGCATATAATACTTATTGATGATTGCTGGTTACCATTTGTCACATGGTTTTGCCCAAAAAAAAAAAACGTTCCCACTCACACAGTCAGTCTCAAAAGTGAGCGTATACCGCTAAATATCCCTAAGTAAAAATAATTAAAGCAAGTGAGTGTAAAGCGTGCGTTTTAAAACGAATTTAAACCAGAGATGAAAAATGCAATTTTCTAAAGCAATTACTTATGCATTTAAAAAAAGGTGAGGATATCTCGAAAACTATGGGCATGGCGGGTCATAAATCAAAAAACGAGGTAACGAAATTTAGATCACCAATCGTTGGCGCAGGTTACTTCGTTCAAATAAACAAACATATCCATCTTTTGATAACTAGACACTAATGGTGTGCCAACTCGGGTTAGAAAACCGGGTTAACCCGGGTTACACCTTAACCGAGTCAAACCGAGTAACATTTGTTTTAAACCGAATTGGCAAAACCGATGAAACGAACCGAATACATAGAAAAATGGAGACGGTACAAGCCGGTGTGAGCATATGCTGCCAAACCGGAACCCCAAATCTTAGATAATACAAATCGTTTTGGTCCATTCCATAGTGGTTCGGGGCACCTGACCTGTAGCCACCACCGCAGGCTGCAGAATTTCGGTTGCTCTTGGCGTATTGTGTGTTTTGTATGCATACTTAAATTCTCTCTTTTTTGTGTGATGTATGAAACAAATAAGTTGCGGTGCACCACCATTTGCGTAACTTTTCTTGTATTGAGTGTTTTGTATGTGTACACAGATTCCCTCATTTTTCTTTAATGTAAAAAAACACGTTGCGTTGCGACTTGCGGGTTTCCACTTGCCAGTGCCACCTCCAGCATTTCGGTAACTTCGCATATTGTGTGTTTTGTTTGTATACATAATATGTAAATGCTGCCCTGGCATGTGGCACTGGCAAAAGCCAACTCGCAACGAAACTTCCTTGAAAAAAAAATATATTATATTCTCTCTTTTTTGCACTTTTCTCTCGTTTTATGCACTTGCGAGAGAAAAATCGAAACAATTTGCACACAAAAAGCCAGTATTGGCTACGCCGCACCGTGCGCCATTCGCTTCTCTTGCCAACACGTTACACATAGAACACCGAAACATACCCGAAACTAAATAGAATTGGACAGTACAACACGATTAGCCCCACTCCATCCATTTTGTTTTTTACTTTCGGTTCCCGGGTCCTACCATTTCTGGGTTACAACTCGCTTCTAATTTAACCTGCTTCTAATTTAACCCGGGTTACAACTCGGTTTGCTTCTATTTTAACCCGGGTTAACTCGGTTTGAACAATTTTCGGGTGGGCACACCACTAGTAGACACTAAATTGATCAGATTAGTGATCAGATTAGATCCTGACAAACCCATATTGGGTCACATCACATATATGTGATTTCTATATTTGAATTTTTTCGGTTTATAACTCGCTGTGCCTGTACTTTCTGAGATATCTTGAATTTTGTTGCTTTGTGTGCGAAAATAGAAAACTGCATTTTTTTTCTTGGAGTGGCGGTTGACATTATTTTTCGTTGAGAACGCTATGCTGTACACTCACTTTTGCCGGATTTTCAGTGTTTCATTTTTGACAGCTCAGGCGTGATTCGTGTCATGCTTCACTGTCACTTCCACCATCAGCTGTTGCAATTTGAGTCTTAAATTTCGAAGTTTGTGTGGATTTTTGGCAATGACACATGCAAGACCGCTCTAAGGCCGCTTTCACACTCGCTAAATTTGTCTGCGACTTTTCCATCTTGTTGGCAAGGGAGGCGAGGCAAAAGGGATAACACAAAGAAAATCACACACACACTGGAAGAATCGAACGCAAACAATGGAGTTGGTGTGCCCTGACAACGGAGTGGAATCATGATACAGAATCATAATTGCGGACCATGGGAGATGAATATGTTCTGTGAGCAGGTGCCACCGACCGGATAACAATGGTAAATCCCCGCTGGCGTGTGAGGAACTTAATGGACAAATGTGGATGGATATCAAGGGGCTCAGCTCAAGCGAAAAATAACTGAAAAACTTCTGACAGGTTAACAATGGGATTTAGTAGAGATTTAATTTCGTGGGTGCAAGTGTTATCGCAAGCTGGTCCATTCAAAATTTGCTGTCAAGGGGAACAGATATGCTATGTGAACCGTATTTCAGTGAGGGAGTTCTGCATCGACCGGAACAAATGGTAGTCAGAAGGGGCAAGGTCTGGCTATAAGGCGGGTGGGGTAAAACTTCCCATCCACTGCATGGTTTTGGAAAACAACATTACACGTGTTATTTATCAGGTAACAGCCAATATGGTCCAAAAATTTGCTCAACTTTGGAGATGATTTTTCTCCTTGATAAATATGACAGTCCCGTTACATTCAATGGAGAACGCTTCAGCGACATGTTGCAACATAATCTGGATACACACAGTGGGTGTAAAAAGCGACTAATTGAAAACTGTATTCGCTGAACGTATATCCAGAGATGGTCATGCCGATTGGCCTTCTAGATCGTGTGATTTAACAACCTTCAGACAACAAGCTGGGTACAAACTGGGGCAATAGAGAAGTTCAATAGGAGACAGCTGTTGTTTTCGTCGAAATGTGCACTTCCACGGCCACTGGTGATGGACTGGACATGTAAACGACACATAAATGTGTTAATTGAACTTCAAACCAATAATACAATTTGCCATGTACCTGTAGTCTATTGGCAACACTACGGTAGAGAGTGGGAGTGTGGGAGGTGCTCTTCGATATCTCGTGACTCATAATATTCATCAGAAATGAAGTATGATAGAGAAGCCCAACTTCTACCTCTCTTGCCCCTAAAAATGTTTGACAATCATTTTTTATACCGTTTTCTAAGGCCAAACTGACCAATTAGAGAACGGCATTTACGTTATTTCGTGAATAAATGTCAAAAATTCATGAATAACTGTCAAAAAAGCCTCTGAAATGGGCTAGAGGTCAATTTGCTGTGAAGTTGGGCATCTCTATCATACTGCATTTCTGATACTCATGACATGCATGTTAGCTCTTATCTTTGTTGTCTTGTGCGCATGTCCAATCTTGTCTGAGGACAGTTGTGATCTGACCGCCAGCAAGTGTGGCCGTACTTGTGAATCCACACCACAATACAGTCGAGACTCGATAATTCGAACTGATTGAAAAAACCTTGATAAATCGAACGAAACTTATGTGTTTTTGTACGCTCGTTAATTCAAAGTGACGGCTGAGTCGGACTCAAACCCGAAGATAGTTCCCTCTCAGTAACCCGAATTTTTTCTGGTTTTTGTTCCCTGTTCTTTGCCCAGCTATATATTGTGACGTGAATGATAACGCGTATAAGATGAGATAATCAGGACACAAACGCCATCTATACGCAATTAGAAGAACGATCAACTCCAAAGAGTATTCCCGAAATTCTTGTACATCCTGGAAGGAGGATGCCGCCACCTAAACACTGATAGGTTACAAAGACTCATGTATATAAGAGTCAGCGGGGAAATTCCATACACTCGTGGCGACAGTAAGATCTAGAACTAAACTGGGAGTATAAATATCGTTTGAAGTTTGGTTGGAGAATTATTACGCTTCAGCCTGAAAGGCTGCAAAGCTTCTTGTAGCAAAGTAATAGTGATTTTTAAAGTGTAATAAAGTACAAGAACTAAATCAGTGTTTGCTGGTAAATAAATTCTTGTAAATCGTGAATAGTGAACTTTAGTGTTTCATTTGTCACAATTCAGTGATCCAACCCGTATTTGTGGACAATTTAATTGACTTTACCTAGACTCATTTACGGCTAAACGTAACAATATGTTTCCAATGTCTTGATCCCGTTAGATTGTGGCCTGTCAGCAATAATCAGTCGTATATATGACGGTAATAAAGCGAAAGAAAATTGTTTGCATTTATTTCAGTTTCCGTCATTCGCTCCTCCTAGACAATTTTTCATTGAACCCTTGAGTTTCGAATTATCGCGAGTCTGTATGTACCTCAAATGGTTTGCGTTTTATTATTGAGCCGATAACTAATTCGTGCGATTTTTGTTTTCAAAATTTGAACGTTTATTTCAGGAAAACATGTACAATAGTCTGAAACTATGACTTTTTCCCATCTTTCTGGCAATTTGTGGATTCCATCCTAAAAGAACTGTGCCGGCTTGGCAGCCAAGAATGAATCAAGCCAATTTTTGATATTCTGCTCTGATGTGAACCGTATTTCAGTGAGGGCGTTCTGCATCGACCGGAACAAATGGTAGTCAGAAGGGGCAAGGTCTGGGCTATAAGGGTGGGGTAAAACTTCCCATCCACTGCTTTCCAAATAGTTCTTAACAGAAATAGCAACGTGAGGCCGAGCGTTGTCACGATGTAAGATGATTGCCTCGTGTCTGGTCGCATATTCCGGGCGTTTTTCGGCTACTGCTCTCTTGAAACGGAGTAATTGTGTTCGGTAGCATTGTCCATTGATGGTTTCACCCGGTTTCAGCAGCTCATAATATAGCACACCCTTCTGATCCCACCAAATACAGAGCATTAACTTCGCCGTATTCGGCTTTGCCGTTGATTTGGCTGGTTGGCCAAGCCACGCTCAGCTAGCTCATGTTCACCATAAACTTCCACCAGAATACGATGACTTTCGGCAGCAGTTTTCTTCATATGAAAGTAATGAAGAAGAACTCCCCGCAAAGACACTTTTTCAGGCACGAAGTTCGACATATTTGAGTGAAATTTGTTTTGTTGTTTACGCTTCAAATGAATGATATGACTGAAATGACGTACAATGACAGTAGCTTTCCAACGCATGTTCCAATGGAATAATACAAATTACGCCGCACGAATTAAGTTATAGACCCAATATTTGGACAAGTTGGTGTCATTATAGGCACAGTCTCACTCCCCGGCGACTAGATGTCATTTCCTTACCACAATAGTTAAGTAATCACATTTAAGAAGAATAATTAAAAAGCCCTCACCATAACAAATAAATCAAAATGCTCATAAGGCGCCCTCGTGGTCTTACACATTTCCTTTTGAAAGACAGATTTAAAATCAACGTGAACTAACAGAGTTCCAACAACCTTTCACTTCTTGTCCTGGATTGAGAAAGGATTAAAAATATGATTTTCCTTTACAACATTGAACCTTCCATGAATACGTTTGCTATCAGTCTAAGATGTACAAGTCTTCTATGCAAAACCGTTACAATAGATTTTTCTTTTAAATGTTTATGATATCATAATAATGTATAACACATGCTTAAACACCTACACAAGCGAATAACTTTTCATATGACTTGGGGTTTTTTTCTTTTCTTTTCAAAAACAGAAAATGTCTTGTTTCCAATTTTTGTTTCATAAAACGCTTTAAGTGCACTTTCATTTGTTTTTGTTTTTTTTTTTTGGTTTTATGTTTTTCTTTTCTTATTTTTCATTTAATTAACATTTATATTTTCTCTCTTTTCTAGAAGGCATCTAAGACTGTTCGTGAATGGTGTCTGTGTGTTCTTTTGATGGAGTGTGTGGAAGGATTCAAGAAATATGCGTTTTAATGAAATGATGATGAAAAAATAGGAATAATTCTGAAATGAGCTCATTTGTGTAAGGAGCATTTGAAAATCAAAATAATGTGCGTCAGCAAAAATCAATCATATTCAGTGGACCGCGGTTATCCGGCTCCAGTCTTACTGGAACCGCCGCTAAATCTGGCAAGCCTACACCTCATAAAACGACTCGACTGTACGCAGAACTTATTTCGGAATATTTCTGTTTCAACAGGTTACAAATAGTCCGCGATACCATGAATTTAGCTTGGCGTGTATTGCTCTCTATTGTGGTGTTTAATTTACTAAATTTCACATACATAGGAGGCTCTTTAGTGCACTTTGATTTGTCATTTGTCAGATTACAAGAAACTTTCTTGCAAAAAGTCCTGAATTACAGGTTATCTGAGGCTGTACCGTACAGTCCGTCAAATTCGATAAACCGAGACTGTCTTGCAAAACGTTTGTCGGATTACCGCGGGTCCACTGTCCGTTTCATTTCATATCTCAAGCAGCACATGAAAACAAATGGACCACTTTAGTAAGAATAATATGGGTGGCGTTACAGCCCACAGAGAGCCAGGGCCCAGCTTCTCAAGTTCTCACACGAGTCGAAGGGACCTACAGTTTTTTATGCAGACTCCAAACGGCCAATTTGAGAAGCTGTTTCTAGACAGTTATTCTTTTTGCGCATTGTCAGTGACTCGAAAGAGGTGGGGCCGTGAAAAGTATTTTGCTCGTACCGGAATTCGAACCTGGACTGCGTAGGATCAAGTGTGTAGAGGTCGACGCAACAACCAACAATTGCACTAATCAGCTTAGTGGATCCTTGAAAATTTAAAGATCAAGAAACTGGACCAGAAAATTATAAAATATTTGAACAGCCCGTCAGCAGGAAGTAAAATGTCGTTTAACGCTGTGTTTACACAAAACCGTTAGCGCGAGGTTTGGATGAGCTTTTATGTAACCTCAATAGACTTGGCAACAAGTTTGAAGTGCTTTCAAATTTCATAAGCTATCAATTTTTGAGACCACCAGAGAAGAGAGCGAGAGAGAGATAGAAAGAGAGAGGGAGAGACAAAGAGAAAATGAGAAAATTATCAAAATGAACTAAACTGAAATTCACGCTGTAGGCTTGTTCGGTTTGACAACCTGTCACGGACGGATGAACTCAAGAAGGCTTTCGCCGAAAGCGCGTGGTTTCGACAACTTGAAAATGTAAGGCGAAACTTCGCAGGTTTGAAAACATCCGGTTTGTGTGTTCGGTGTTAATGTTGCATAATGCTACGTTTTAACACTGAACCGAAACCGCGAGTTCCGGATGAACTTTAACTGAAACCTCAATAGGCCGTTTCCACCGAGCTTGAAGTGGGTTCGCTCTCAAATTTTTAAATGGCCGCCAGAACAGCTGTCTGTTGGCAGGACATAATAGTGTGAGAACACAGGAAAATAGAAAGAAACAAAATGAGAAAATGAACACCAACTTAAACTGAAATTCACGCTGTAGGCTTGTTCGGTTTGACAACATATCACGGATGGATGAACTCAAGAAGGCTTTCGCCGAAATCGCGAGGTTTCGACAACTCGAAAATGTAAGCCGAAACCTCGCAGGTTTGTAGAAATGTTGGTTTCGTTTGCTGTTAATGTAGCATAATGCGACGTTTTCACTGCACCGAAACCACGAGGTCCGGATGAACTTTAACTGAAACCTCAATAGTCCGTTTCCACCGAACTTGAAGTGGGTTCGCTATGAATTTTTAAATGGCCGCCAGAACAGCTGTCTGTTGGCAGGCCATAATAGTGTGAGAACACTAGAAAATAGAAAGAGACAAAATGAGAAAATGAACACCAAATTAAACTGAAATTCACGCTGTAGTCTTGTCCGATATGACAACCTCTCATGGACGGATGAATTCAAGGGGGCTGCAACGAGGTTTATCAGAAACATCGATTTTTAAGTCTTTCGAACCTTCCATTTTCCAGTCCTTCCAAGTTTCCGGTCCCCGAAAATGTATTGCGGAACCTGGTAGGTTCGAAGTAAATTGAAGGAACCTCGTTTTCGCTCGATGGATACGCACCATAACTCTTGAATGTCCATCGAATTTATAACAGATACAGGAAAAAAAACCTACACAGCATCTATTATCTGATCAATAAGAGATGGGTATTGTCCTGCTGCTGACTACTTCGAGTAGATTAACATCCTTTGTAAAAGTAGAAGAATGAAGCTGTCGTTCTATGTATGCACAGGCATATGATTTCGACAATTCAAATTCCATGAATAGATGTGTATCTGTCACACAGCTTAAGCCACAGTTTGGAGTGCAGCTGCCTGGATACAGTGTTAGATTGAAAAGGACTAGAATGTACTTCTCTGGAAGTAGTGCAAATTCGTCACTGAAACTCTATGAAGGTTATGGAGAAGTCAAAAATGGATTACTTCAAATGGGATTTGAAAATAAACGGTCGAATGCTGCTATTGACATTTGATATTGAAGACAACCTATTTCAAAATGACATGTTTTTGATAACGGAACCTTCGCAAAAATGGAAAAAGAAAATGCCAAACTCAGAATCTCAGGGGTTTGGAAGCTATGTATATGAATTCGTATGACCAACCTGGTAAAGACTGAACGAAGGGCCTACGGACGGACGGATTACGAAGTGAGAGAGACTACTGATTGCGAAGAAGAGAAGAGATAAGAAGAAAAGAGAAGAAGAGATATGTTGCTTTTTGGAGAATGTGGCGATGAAGAGGAACAAGATGCAGAACACTTCCTCCACACTTCTCCTATGACCTTCAAGGCATGGCAACTATTCCTCTACTGAGGGGTTTTCGAATTCGTGAAAACATTGGTATTCTACAACGCGTAGAGTAGCATCACAATGAGTCCAGAAGGGACCCAGTCTTCCCATATACCTAGCTCCACCTAAGAAATAAGAACATGTGGAAGTCCGACCACTTGGATTGCTGGAAACCCATGAAGAAGACTATTGACAGTCAACTTACAAGCAAAATGAGCTTCGGGGAAGGTGAGATAACGTTCGCTCGAAACGGAGATGGCATTTTAAACACGAGGAAATGCTGACAGAATATTGTTGTTGAAACAAAAACAACGTACAACCTCGATTTATACACCCTCTTACAAAAAATATAGCCAAAATGGCCAACTCAGCATTAAGCGCAGCGAGTATCCGAGCCCATCAGTGCAGTCGAGGGGTGAAGTTCTAAGCTTAAGTTCCCTATAGAAATGTCGACTGGTTTGAGTCTCGTTCGTTTCACGAGAACCTACCAGTTCTACCCAGCACGGGTACGTGGCTTAGATGAACTGTAAAGGGGAGTAAAGGGGATTCATACATCGCGCACCACGTCCGATTTTAGTATCAACGGTGAGCGGATGAGCATCCTTTCTCGCGCTGGTATTGCAGTTGAATTCATTGAGAGATGGAATGTGGCTGTCTGTTTCACTCTATAGACACAGTGATAGCACAATGGAAAGCAGGAAACATTGCAAAGATGAGGGAGTCGGAAGACTTCACATTGTTTGTCATCTTTTAGTTTTCAAGCCGGTGCACGGTGATCACAGTCGCAACAGCCCAGACATGAGACCTTTTACATCCGAAGGTGTGAAGTATGTCTTGCATCGAAGAGGACTCCTTGGCTTGACGAATACAGTAATGCAGTCATTCAAGGACAGTGACTGGATGCTGAAGGCAATGTCTGATTTTAGAACACTAAATTCGATTGTGTTTGGAACACGCCGTTCTAATAAACAGTAACAACCCTCCATTTCAGCATCGGAAGAAGTAGGACGTTTGCCTGGAGACGAATATGAAATATTGAGATTTCTGTCTCCCCCGGAGGAGTATATTTGATGTGGCGGACAATGGCCGCAAGTTTGCAGCAGGTCAGCATTGTCGAAAAAGTATTCATAAATGCAACATAAGCGGGCGACTTAAAAAGTGTTTGGTTGACATTTGTAGTGATACAATGAGAGTCTACATCATGTCTAAGAAGGGTATGAAACTAGGTTTAATGTTTAATGACTATAATAAACTGACCAACTTTCTAGAAGGTTAAATAATGAAACCGTAGCAAAATACGCAGCAAAGGGGTCATGCTCTTAACTAAAATGAATTGGAAGTCGAAACTTGAATACTTGGAACATCCAAGTAACAGAAATATATCTTTAAAATAATAAGAGAATTTCGGTTTCCTGCAGTTTGACTGTCACATTGCTGTTATGAACGCATTTGCCGACTGCAGTCACTGCAGTTTATTTGCATTTACGAGCGCAAATCTTGCAGGGCTGTAGGAGTGTGACGTTTATGAACTCGGCCTTACTCATGGAAATCAGATAAAACTGAGCCCTGTCGCACACCCGGATTTCAACGCCAGACTTGAAGGTACAGAGGTTACTCCATCGACACCAAGAGCACAAGAAAGTCTCGTGGTAGACTGTCAAAAGGCATTGAAATAAAATATTAGACATGATTTGCTACGCAAATGAAAAAGAGGTTAGATTTTCTCAACAATTGCACTCCATAGCTTCAAAATCATTCAATTTTCAGGACTTAATAATCAGTGCCTGGGAAGTGCTCGAGATCGGGACTTTGTGAGGACTAATTGTGAGTGAACTTTGCTGCTTCACAAACACCATTCAATCTCGTAAGATGTTTGAGATTTCGATTCAACGACCCGATGCCTGATAGTTCATTGATTTGGCAGTTTCTGGAAGTCCCGCTCTGACGATTAACGAAGTTGGCGATATCTTCATTGTCCCCGTGAAAGGTGATATGACATAAAGGGGATATGAATTGTAGTCTTGGTTTGTGCTTGCCAAACTTGTTTTCAACCACATTCTGTTGGGTGGTCGTGGTCTCATATGCACCTTAAGAAGCGAGAAGCTGTATTTTTCGTTTATACCCTTGAATTGTCGTCAATGGCAATGCATTTAATCACATTCGAATTTAACCGATCGGTAACAGGTAAAAAGTTATACGCCATCACTGGACCCCTCGGTACAATATTTGTGGCTGGTAAAATTAAAGAAATCTATTCTATTTCCCCTTGAAACGAACTCGGAAACTGCAGGAGTATACATTTTTTAATAGTTCAATAAGTTTACGTTTACAAGTGGTCAAACCATCACACGCTCCTGTTACTGTGCGATTTTGAAACAGTGCTTAGAAGGGTTAGTCCGTAATCGGGCAGTCGCTTCTGTAAACGAATCCAAGTGTCATCGATTTTGAGGCTACATGCAACTCTGATCCAAATGCCATATTCCAGAAGCTGTCAACTAAGAGAATGTCAACAATGATGTGTTGTTGTCAAAGTTAGAGTTTAACATGCAACACTAGGCTCGCATTGCCTAGAAGTCATTTGTAGGAATGCTTTGCCAAAAATGTGGTCGTATTTTAGAGTCTCCGCTATTTATTATATTCATTGAAGATTTATAGCACGCCTTGGGGGCAGGATCCCATGGAGTGTAATGACAAGAATGAGCGCTGTTTTATTTCTATTCGGGTGACATTGCATTGGAATCCAGCTTAAAGGGTACATATTCCTGCGTGTCTAATTTGACAGTAAGCTTACACGAAAAATGAGCTTCGGGGAAGGTAAGGGAAAGTGTCAAAAGAGCCAAAAGGTCGAATTTGACAGTGATCTTACAAGAAAAATGAACTTCGGAGAAGGTGAAGGAACGCGTTCAAAGAGCTAAAAGGGTACATGTTGCTACGTGACAAGAAATATGAGCTTCGGGGAAGGTGCGATAACGTTCGCTCAAAACGGAGATGGCATTTTAAACACGAGGAAATGCTGACAGAATATTGTTGTTGAAATGAGAACAACGTAAAACCTCGATTTATACACCTTCTTTCAAAAAAAAAAAGGCCAAAACGGCCAACTCAGCATTAAGCGCTGCGCGTATCCGAGCCTATCAGTGCAGTCGAGGGGTGAAGTTCTAAGTTTAAGTTCATTATAGAGAAGTCGACTGGTTTGAGTCTCGTTCGTTTTTCGGGAACCTACCAGTTCTACCCAGCATGGGTACGACCAGTTCTTAAGCAATGCAGAATAAAGATTTGGCAGTAAAGGGTGGTTAAAAAAATAAAGGGCCGATGTTGAATGTGAACCACACCTAAACGTCAAGTTCTTTTCTGCATTTCATTTGACATTTCTCAATTTCAGACTAACTCAATTTTAACCATGGAAAGATACACAATCGAGCAACGCGTTAAAGTTATTCAGGTTTATTATGAAAATGGGTGCATTTCGTGATTTTTTCGTACAATCGGAAAAATCGTGCAAAAATGTGAGCAAACCGGGTCTGTAGGAGATGCCAAAACACCAGTGCATGCTCGTACAGTTTGTACTGCAGAAATATTGCTGCTGTTCGCGATAGTGTGGCTGAAGAGCCGTCCACTTCAACTCGTCGTGATGAACATTATGCATAAAGTTTTGCATTTACACGCTTACAAGGTGCAATTGACGCAAGAACTAAAGCCTCTGGACCATTTCAAGCGTCAGTCAAAATGGTGGCAAGCAATGGTCAAAATGGTGGCAAGAAATGTCAACAGTTTGTGATCAACTTTCGAAGAAAATCATCTTCAGCGATGAGGCACATTTCTACCTCAGTGGATTCGACAATACGCAGAATTGCCGCATTTGGGCGAATGACAATCCAAGAGTGATTGTCGAAAAACCAATGCACCCACAAAGAGCGACTGTTTGGTGCGGTTTATGAGCTGGCGGCATCATCGGGCCGTATTTTTTCCAAAATGAGGCCGCTCAGGCAGTTACTGTGAATGGTGTTCGCTATGGTGACATGATAACGAACTTTTTATGGCCCGAATTGGAAGATATGAATGCGGACGATATGTGGTTTCAACAGGACGGTGTCACTTGCCACACAGCTAACGAAACAATTGAATGGCCGTGTTATCTCACATGGTGGCGTTGTCAATTGGCCGCCAAGATCATGTGATTTGACACCGTTGGATTTTTTTTCTTTGGGGTTATAAGCCAGCAACCATTCAAGAGCTAAAGGATGAGATAATTCGGCACATTAACGGCATAGAACCTCAATTATCAGCGTAATCGAAAATTTGGACCATCGGATGGAGGTGTGCCGCCGAGGTCGCCGCGGCCCTTTGGCCGATATTCTGTTCCATACATAATTGAACCATACCAATATTATCAGAATAAAAAGAAATGACAATAATTTCCTAAATAATTTGCGTTCTATTCAAAATCATAACCACCCTTTAGTTATACCTCGATACTGAAAATTCAACGCGTTCAGTTCTTTAACCAGAATAGGATACCAAATTTTGTCTACTCTCACTTCCTTTGATTGCATGAAGAGCATTTGAATTGTCTGGACCTACGATATATTCTCGGTATCGGGGTGAAGCTGTGGTTGTATATATAAATTGACTTATTTGTCAAGTAATACTATTATTTTAGTGCATTCGTGTAAAATTGCATAGAAATGTGATTATTAGTTCGTGTTTTATCTCTAGTTAAACAGAATCATACATTTCACGATGACGGTGAAAATTGAGCAGCGCGCTGTAATTAAATTTCTCACTAAGCAAGGAAAAATTAAAAAAAAGCTGTTCATGAAGAGATGGTGGCTGTTTACCAGGGTTCCGCACCTTTATTATCAACTGTGCCAAAGTGGTCAAGTGAGTTCAAGAGAGGCAGAGAGAGCATTGAAGACGACCCCCGCTCCGGCGCCAAGGCTAGTGCATGTACGGGAGAAAGCCTCAAAGAAGTCGAAAAACTTGTTCTTGAGGATGCCCGAATACCATTCACACCATTCTTCATGACCATCTTAACCTTTCAAAGGTCAGTGCAAGGTGGGTGCCACGAATGCTCACAGCGCCTCAGAAAAATGTGAGAATCGCATGCTGTAGAGAGCTTTTGGAGATGTGTAGTGACAACGCGGACGGTGTTATGGATCGAATTGTTACTGGTGACGAAACATGGGTCCACCACTATGACCCTGAGAGCAAACAAGAGTCCATGCAGTGGCATAAAAAAGGAACAGACCCCCCGAAGAAGTTCAAAGTCGCTCCGTCTGCCGGGAAGCTCATGGCCACAGTTTTTTGGGACTCAAAGGGAATCTTGCTCATTGAGTACAAAAAAAAAAAATTAGAAACCATCTGCGCCACATCCTACGCTTCCCCTTTGCGGGAGGAAATTAGAAAGAAAAGACGGGGTAAACACGCAGCGGGTGTGTTGCTTCTTCATGACAACGCTCCTGTCCACACGGCGCGAGTTCCCAAGGCTGCTGCGCGAGATTGTGGTTTCGAAGAAATCCAACACCCACCCTATAGTCCAGACCATGCCCCTAGTGATTATTTCCTGTTTCCGGATTTGAAAGAATGTCTTCGTGGAAAATGATGATGAAGAACTCAAGTCGGCAATAAATGGGTATTTTGCAGAGAAAGAGGAAATTTATTTTTTTGAGGGTTTAAAAAAGCTTATTTCAAGATGTAACAAATGCTGCGAAGGTTTAGGTTAGGGGAGATTACATTGAAAAATAAAAACAATTTAAATTGATTTCGCATTTTCCTTCATATCGATACCGAGAATATATTGAACGCCCCTCGTACACCTAACGGTAATCAAAGATTTTGCTTTTGAAATTTCAAACAAAACGACAACAAAATAAATGACAAACAAATGTAATGCATGACGAAAGAACACATCGTATCGACAATTAATTAATTACTTTTATTCTTAAAAAATTAATTTATAAAATAAAAAACAGAAAGAAAAAAAAAAAAATAATAATAAACTAAACAATAACTGCTTTGTGTGAGCTTTCTCTCTCGAACAAAAACGAAATAATAGCGATCCTTAAATTTGTTTTAACCTTAATCTTTACTTACACAAGTAACGCTTACAATTTAACTTTGTTTTTCCATTTTCTTAGTGAATGATTTTTTTTTTTTGTTTGCTTTGTTTTCTTTCGTGTAAATATATATGTATAATTAAATTAATACAAAATATATATATATAAAATTATATATAGCATGTGTAGCATTTTGGAAGAGAGAAAGATGATGCTCGAGGAAAAACGCACAAAAAATATATAAAATCAAGAGAAAGGAAAAATGAACAAATGTAGAGTACAGCGAGAGAGAGAGAGATAGAGAAGAGGGAGTGGGTGAACATATTAATTAATCACTAAACTAAACGTTTCGCTTTTTTTTGTACATGGGGAAATTTTTAAATTAATTAATTAATCATAAAACTTATTCTCGTGTGTTTGTTGTGAGTGCGTGAGGTGTGAGGTGTGAGGTGTGAGGTGTGAGGTGTGAGTTGTGATGCAAAGTGTGTACGTGAAGTTTTCTCAGTTTACTCATTTTTTCTTTCGTTTTTATTTTTATACAATAATTTAAATCGATTACTCCATTTAACCTTGTGTTGGTTTCTGTTTACATATATTCTAGTTATGTAGCCTAACAATACGGTATTTCTTGTTTCGTTTCCTTTTCACTATATAATGATAATTATAATTTTTGTTAATTAATTAGTGTTTAGTTATTTTGTGTTAACCCTTTCTTTTTTGTTTCTTTTCTAATTTTTGATGTGACAGCGCACATCCGCGGCGAGTAGGACTCGTTCAATCTTAATGTCGTTGAGTAAAGTTGAGTGTGTATGTGTGTGTAAGGGAGGGGGGAAGGATGCTCAATGGATCTGCTGCTTTAGTTTTTATCTTTTTTCCGGGTTCGATTTGAATTCAGCTTCTTGTAGAAGTAGTTGCGACCGAAATTCTTTTGCAATCGATAGGACTTTCCCATTAGGAACTTTGTGATGGATGCAACGTAGCTGCGTACGTTTTCGTGATTCTCCGGCAAGTGAATGGATATCACGTCGATGTAGACTTTGTTGAAGGGAATTGTTTGGAGAATCTGAGAGAGAAACAAAAAGAAAATGTTCAGTGATGACACATAGAACTGTATGCCAGCAACTTACCTCCAGTTCATGACCATGAACTCCGAGACTAAGGAGATCATAATCAATGCGATTACACGCCAACATTATCGTGTAGAGGGGAAAGCACTTGACGCGTGAATTAAACCACGAGGTCTCCTCGTCAAGCAGACTATTGATTCGCACATCAGCATCTTCCTCGTTGTGAAGGGTTACCTTAAACGAAAACAAAGCAATTTGATTATTTAGGGCAGTTTCATAACATCGTGGAAGACATCGACATGGACATCATAACTGCGGCAGTTTGTCGCCCACGCGTGTATATTTTCTCAATTCTCTCGGATGTTGTTTGGGGTATTTTTATAGCTTCCTTTCAAAACAACCGCATGTTGTCATGCTTTATGCAAATTGATGAATAACAACGTTTAGATCTTGTTTGTGGATGCAACTTTGCTGATTGAATATTGAATGTTGAGTGAAGTGAGGAATGAGAGCATAGAAGGAGTTTCGAAACCCTCTCTGAAATGTGGTTGTTTAGAGACGCAGCAAGCACATGAACTGAATCTGGGCAGGAAGATCGAAACGAAGTTGTTACTATGAGAGTGAGTTTTGGGCGATGGGAAGGATGGTATGTGCAATGAACGAACGAGTGCGGTATATTATATACACATGCGTCCATTTGCTTCCTGGGTGAGTGCTATTTGACGCGAATGAGTATTGTCTTGGGGAGAAACAGATGGAAGCGACGTTTGTTAAATGTCGGAATAAACATGCTCTTTGGGTCCAACAGGACCCAAGTGAGACGTGGCCTACGATTACACACGCACTTAACATGCACTTTGCAGAGGAACACTTACTTAAGTTTCTAACCATAACAGGCATAAGAACAGACAACTGCGCCTCGTAGCAGCTGAACTCCATAAAAAGAATATGTAGGCAACAGCCAATGCATGCCTGACCAATTGAACGGACTATTTGATGGCAAAACCTACAATTTAGTGCATTCCAGAACTTGAAGGGAGTTCGAACTGAAGGTCGAACAGATAGGCACTAAATCTCAAGACAATCTTGCGGAAATACAGACGGACTGTGAGACACATTCTAACACAGGACATCGAAGTCTGACTGAAGGTCTTATAGACACTAAATCCCACAGCAATCTTGCGGATATACAGACGGACTGTGAGACACATTCTAACACAGGACATCGAAGTTTGACTGAGCGAATTGACCAAGATACACAGATTTACAGGTCTGACTTGCAAGTTCCATGAGCACTTCCGGTGACTAGTCAAGAGTTGAATAAATCAAGCTGCAATGGACTACGCACTTCCTTTTTTGAAGCCACTTTCAAACCTGGGAGGAATGGTGAACTGACTAATAATGCGACCTTTCACGTCTTTACGAATGTGAAGCGAAGATGTGCACAGGCACAACGCAGACATTTCTGCTAAATGTAAGTCTTGCACTTCTCAGAGAAACTCTCTGATTATGAGGAACTTTCCACCAGCTCAATTTCATTGAGAGTCAAGCCCCAGAAAAAAAATCAAAGTTGTTCGTACTCAGCGCTCGATAATTACACACTTGGTCACATAAACGACAAAGAAGCATTTGAATAGCAGTGAATATGCCCGGAAAGGATTCCAAATCGACCCATCACAAGTACGGGCGTCAAAACGTGAAAACAAGCTCTAGAACCACTAGAATGAGATCATTCGGATCCTTTGGACTAAATTTAACCAGTCCAGAAAGAACAGGCTCTTTCTGTGCGACAAGAAGTCGCTAGAAATGATAGTAGGGGCATTATCTGAAGCATCCCATAGGAAAATAGAATTTGTCAACGAAAACATGTGGAGAACGTGTTCCTGAAGAGAAACAAGAACCTGTGTCAGTTGGGATGCAGAGCACTTCCTTCACACTTCTCCCATGAACTTCAAGGCATGGCAACTTTTCCTTTACTGAGGGGTTTTCCAATTCGTGAAAACATTGGTATACCACAACGCGTAGAGTAGCATCACAATGGGTCCAGAAGGGACCCAGTCTACCCATATACCTAACCTCACCTCACATAAGAACATGTGGAAGTCCGACCACTAGGCTTGCTGGACACCCAAGATGACTAGTTTTCTGCTCCAGGCGGATGCTCTGTATGACCTCGGAGACTGTTAGGTAGGAATAAGATGCTTGTAGCAAGCGCAAGTAAATAAAACACAAAACAGTGAGTCACGAGGGCCACCATTCACCAAAAGGACTGCTCAAGTCCTCCATTAATTTTGAGTGATGGGAACTTACTCCCCGCAAGGAGCCTTAGGGCATTCATAACTTCAGTCAGGATACTGGCTAACACAAAACATTTGTGCTTCAGTCTGTACTAGAAAAAAATCACAGATCTTTGCCTGGTGCAGATCAGAGCCTTTCCATCTTCAAGCGCATCGGTGAAGACTTTCTATGGTCCCTCAATCCTACCAGAGTTTACATTGCAGAGGTCAAGAAACAGCAGAGCAGAGCGAAGAAAAACAAGGTCAGTCCACAGAGGATCAAGATTCCCTCTTCAGTGAGAAGCATTCATCGTGAGATAACATTCACTGACCGGCTCAATTTCTCCGTTTCCCAACAATCTAATCTTGCGGGCAACAATACTCTTTTCACGGTCATTACATTTCCAAGCTCTAACCATCATCGCTGAAATTAGACTATCATTTGCATCTATCTCACTTTCCATCAACATAAATCTTACCTCCTTCGGATGCTGATTCGGTGAAACACAGGCATGCACCACCTGCATTTTCGGTCGATGAACATTCTGCTTGCGTAGCGTGAAATACCTTCGCGGCTCTGGTTCAACAATCACACCCGCCCAATTAAGGGTCTCCGCCAGCCATGGGGCTGTCATAAGATTCCCCGCTTGACCGGTTAATGATTGTATAGCGGCACCGCTTGACTTGCCGCCAACCAAATCGGCCACATAGTGCGCCATCTCTGGCGTCAGCTCGTGATGGTTGGTGAAGTTCAAATGCTCCGCTGGTGCGTTCTTAAGGAAATGCATTGGATACTTTTTCATGTGAATCTCACGGAGGAATGCTATGAGTGTCGGGTCGTCTTGTGCCACACCGAAGAGCTCGTAATCTCTGGACATGTTCAAGCGGAATTGTTGATGTCGGATTTCTGAAACGGAAAACAAGGGAACATAATTATAACAAGGAAAAACAAAACGAAAATTACAGTTTTATGCGAAAACTCTGCAAGATACACACAGCCGCACACGGCAGTTACAGAGTTCTAAACGTTCCTTTCGGCATGGATTTGTTTAGTTTTAGCAAAGTCATTAAGCAGGCTCCCAGTGGGGGGTGCCCAATGGCCTGGCCCCTTACCAAAGGTGAACTTAATTGTGCGCGGTGCTTGTGCCCGCGCCTGTGCTTATCTTAATGACCGCAGCACGGGAGATAAGAGGAACTGGGCGAAAGAAAATGTGCTTAAGACTCCATGAACAATGACCGAATTGGACTGTCAGAGGGGAGGGACGCAGAGACGCGGCGGCTCTTGTTGCTTGCGGAACCACATGATGTGTTCGTGATGATCGTTACATTAGACGAATGTCATTTAGGATAGGAATGAGTTTGTCTGGTACCAGCCAGCCTACATTGAACAATTAAACAATTTGAACATTATTTTTGTACACACAGTTCCCATGCATTAGAGAGACGTCTCGGGCACTTGTGCTTGTTGTGGTGTGGCTAAGCGGCGATGTGAACAAGACCGAATGGATGATCACTAATTGAAGTGAAATCTGTGGAGACTGAAGACCACACACAAGTGTTTTATTAAAAAAGTGATGTTCGGCAGTGAAATCAGTTGCTGGCGACTGCTAATGCCAGGCCATCATCATCTGGTGATGAAACGGCTTTGCATGGTTTTCGTTGATGGATGTGGCAGTTCGTCAGGCAAAATGCAAAATGCGGCGGAAATAGATCGTGGAAGTGGTTAATCGTCAGTAATGCACTCGGTTGGAGGGAAATTCTCAGCGTTCATGGTGAGATGAAGTGAAATTGCCGTTGGTTTTGAAATGATGTGTGTGTGTGTGGAATGAGGGAACTTCAAGATTGTCGCTTCTAACACCGCTCATGGCAAGCTAACATCACATGAAATGGCATGGGTGGGCCGTGAAAAGTGTTTGCGTCATGCTGGGAATCGAACGTAGGCTCAACGACTAAATGGCGCAGTTCGTTAAGTTTGTGCTCTTGGTTAGTGGGGCCCTCGGTTCGAATTCTAGCGAAAGTACATTTATCTGGTTTTCAAATTTGGTCCAGTCACCAATTCAAACTAACGGTCACTGGAGTGACCGATCAGTGGTAGGAGTCTGATTGTGGGTATCACAATGGGCCTAGATCAGTGTGCTGGCGAATTGAATAGCCGCCGCTGTTACTGTTCGTACGACAACTTCGTTTTGAGATGTCGTGTCTAACTCTTCAGAATTCCGGAACCAATGGGTTCACTTCCAAACGAATACTCTGCTCAAAGAGCGATCAGAACAGATCACGCACCCGAGACATCATAAACAGATGATCACACGAGGAGGAAAGTTTCGACAGGAGAAGGGTAGTAAATGGAACTCTAACAGAAAGGAAATAAAGAACTTAGAAGTAGTGAAGGCAATCTTATGGACAAAGAAGAATGGTGCAGATAGTGGGAAAGTCTGAGTCAACACAGTGGAGCAACTGCAGAAGCAGTTGTTCGAAGGTCCACACATTTCAGTATTTATGGCGATCTCTTGGGCAATTTCAAATGATCACAACTGCTTTTGGAAATGAATAGGACAAGTATTTGTATTTGAAACTTCGCCAGGAGTTGTTACAATTGCACTAAAAACCAAAGTCTCAGATCACCAATTCCAGCAAGAGAGCAGCTGTTCAAGGTGAGCGTGATCATTTAAAGTTGACAAAAATATCGTGAAATGTGTAGACTTTTGAACAACTGCTTCAGCAAGAAAGGGACGATGACATTTAGAAAAGTTGGACCACCGCCGAACAAAAATTCGGAAAAATCGGTACTTAATCAGAGCCATATACCCTCCATTGTGCGAACAACGAATTCTGCGGACAAATGCATGGATGAGGAGTAGAAGAGCACACTCATATTCTCTCCAAATGAAGAGCACAAACAGAATGTACATGTAATTGTCGGAAGACACTTGTAGAAGCGCAAGTTCGGCATAGTTGGCCCGCAAGGACAGCCATTAGCGCTGAAAAGTGTAGTTAGATATCTTGGCATTTGGCTGGATCAATATCTGTATTTTGACAAACATATAGACATTGCTCTGACGAAAGCCAGAAAGGCCTTTGCTGCGGCAAGAAGGTTGTTTTTTAGTAGCCAACTTGATACCAGGGTGAAGGTAATCCGCTACATGGCTCTTATCAGGCCAATCATGGCGTTCGGTTGTCCCTTGTGGTTCAACGTGAGTCCTTCCCAGGTGGAAAAGATGAGGTTGTTCGAGAGACAGAGTCTTCGGTCCTGTCTCCGGTTGTATCGTACACCCGAGTCTGAGTACAAGAAGTACTATCCTAAAGAGGCCACGAGGCAAACGTGAACAGGATAGATAATTTTATTATTAAGCTGATCAGAAGGCACATTGCACGAGCTATGACTTCTTCCAACAGTCTGATCTTTGGGGCTTACTACCCGTGAAAGGGTGCGCCTTAACGGCTTTATTCCTCCCCTCTATTTGGACACGATTGGCCTAATACAGGATACAGACGAATGCCCTGTGATCTTCCATGTCGTACGCCGAACTGTGGACAGGCGACTCCATTACGAACCGGATGTCGCTCGCACCCACGAGGATCTTCTTCGGTTGTCATCGCTTTATACTAATGGCGTTAGCGCCATTGCTATAGCTAGAAGTTAACCGAATTTGTTTGGTCTCAAATCATGGGCGTAAACTTCCAGCAAGACGATGCCAGATTTCACACGGAACAGCACCAATGTTGTGTAATCCCCGTCAGATTTCATTACGGTGGCTATATTCTTTGACTTTTTTTTGCATTTCTTTTCTTGGTAGGTTGCGGAGCTCCGTTGGGAGTTCATGGAGCACCATCGGAACTGCTACCTTAACTGATCTTCGGCCATACTCGTTCCAGTACCTTGGAACTTCATATAGCTGTTTCTGTCGTCTTCTGGTGTTTCTCGTCTGCTGCGTCTGCATTCTGTAGATGTTCTCGTTGCCAACATTATGCCAGGATTTCCAGTTTATATAGTTGGGGGATGTTTAATAAACGTATCGTCTGATATGCTCCTTTCTGATTATCGCTGCTGCGTCCAGTTCGTTGTACCAGTTTTTGAAGTCTTGCATGCGCTTGATATAGCGTTTGCACTTGAGACGCTCTTCCCCATGCAAGTATTCCGTATCTTAGATGTGATTCCAAAAGTCCGAAATAGCATTGTTTAATTACTGCTGATGTGCTGAGGTTGTTAGGCGAAAGAGTGGGTAAGCAGATTGACACATTTTGGTAGCCCCATTTGAAGTTGTAGTCGATCGTTAGTCCTAGATGTTTGTATGTTGATACGTTCTCTATAACTCCAGTGCAGTCGTCATCTTATTTTATTCCATCACATCTATTTCTGTGTAAACACTCTACTTCGTGCATCTTAATCTCAAGTTTTGTTCTGCGAATATGCGGCCGTCGAGTGTGCATTACCTTTGTCTTAAGTGCGTTGATAATTAATCCATTGTCGTGACACCTAGCAGTGACTCTATTAAAATCAAATTGCATATATCTTACTGCATCGTCAACGATCCTATGGCTAACTACGATCGCTGTGTCGTCCGCACACACATAACCCGTATGATAAAAAGCAGTGGACCCAGCTTTGACCCTTGCGGGACACCGTAATCGATCTTTTCTTCGTCACTGACATCCTCACCAATTTTTACACGGAATACCCTGCTGCTTAGGTAGCATTCAAACCATGCTAATATTTGACCTCGTAATCCAATATTATATAGCTTTCTAAGGGTTTGCTTGTGACTTAAAGTGTCAAAGGCTTTTTTGAAATCAATTAATACAACTACTTTGTCCAGGCTTTGGTATACTTTGTTTGCAAAGTCTCCTATCAGTCTGTTTATATTTTTGCCTTTACGGAAACCAAATTGATTTTTATTGAGAAGGTTGTGTTTTTCAATGAATTCGTGAAGTCTTCCTGCCAGCACTACTTCCAAAACTTTGTCGACAGCCGGCAAGATTGAAATAGGCCTGTAGTTCAGTATTTAACTTTGTTGTCGCTTTTGTTAATTGGTCGAACTATTGAGGTCTTAAGCGTGTTTGGAATAGACGCCTGATTCAAGCTCATATTGATCACTCTTGTTATCGCTGGAGCTAGTATTTGTGCGTTGTTTTTGAGGTCTATTGGTCTTAATCCGTCTATGCCCACCGATTTGTTGACTTCAGTGAGCTTATTTGATTATATACCTCTGCAACAGATGCATGTTCAACATATATGGAATGCTGTGCACAGCTTGTATGACCAGAATATGTCTGGTGTGTACATTCATGCACAATGCTTCTTACTTCGGACGTTAGGATTTTGGCAAATCCGTTGGTCAGGTCTTTCATGTTGCTTTCGCTCGCGAATTTCTTCTTTAGGACGTCATCCAGACTAGTCTTCTTCTTACCCAATATCGAATTAACGAGCTTCCAAGTCTCCCTGGCTCACTTTTATAGAGTTGGAATTTCTGTATATAGAAGTTAGCTTTTGGCTTTGTTATTTTTTTTTATTATTCAGCTCGTTTCGTCTGCACAGTCTATCTCTTTCCTTACAGCAATTCTTCAATTCCGCAGTAGTCCAACTATGTTCAGTGCTCCTTTTCTTCTTCTTTGCCGTTGACATTGCTACCAAATTATTCATCGCTTGCCGAAAATGCTGATAGAGTTCGTTTATTCCGTAAAACAACTCAGCTCATTCCAGTTAAAATTGTTTATTTTCTCAGATAAAATATGTGTTGAGATTTGGTGCTCTCTATCAGATTTCTTTGTGTACACCGCAACAGTTTTGGCACTTTGAATCTTCAATTTATGATCCAGTTTTACCCGACGTCTTCCGACATATGTGAGATCTGCCTTGAAGGACACTGCGTTTAAATCTTCTGTCAGAACCACTAAAATGATGACCCTGCACTTGACGGACATCCCCTGTCCACACAGGAATGCGTTTTGCCGACTGTACTTTATATTCCGGCGGTTAAGAGTCAAAAGACGATGCAAATTGATTACTTATTTGCAAATCCATTCAGTTAGTGATGGCCGTGGAGTTGTGGGCCCGCGCGTCGTCTCCTGAACACTAGAACCTATGGTTTGTTGGTACGACAAATCTAATTCTCTTCGCTCAAAGAGTATGGGCATTGTCCTTGACTCGACAGAGGCTGGGCGGTGAAAATTATATCTGTCGTACCGGGAATCGAACCGACAAACCATAGGTTCAAGTGTGCTTCTTAAACAACGAGTGCTTCTTAAACTCCTCCTCGTGTGCTTCTCAAACTTGGGCATTCGGGGTCGATCCTTTCCACTCGTGAGAGAGCAATTGCATGCACGAGTGATTGCTGTAGAATCTTGGCCCAGACCCTGTACAGTCAGTCAAGCTGCTTAAAGTCAATGAATGCCAAACGCAGCGTTGTTTAAACCAAGAAATAATGAAAAACAATAAACTTGTCCAGAAGAAGCTACGAAACATCCTCTGAATTTGGCTCCTCATTCTTATCTAGACGTCCTTTAAATGATTTTCAAACGTTGTTAATAAATGTGGCGCTCTCTCTTTTGACACAAATTTAACCAATTTCTCCAACGTTGAAAGCAATAATAGACCAAAACTTGCATCAGACATCTACAACCTCATTGGAAGCACTCCAAAGCCGTCCCTATTCCTCACCCCCTCTACCCAGTGCTACCCCCTGCTTCCATTCTGACGCAACTTCTCTGGCGTTAGTCTGTCCTAATCAAAATTGGTCCCTTCCAATTGAGGAACTGTCTCTCAGATATGAGTGCGCAAATTTCATAAGACCATCCAATCCGAAACGTCACCAAATTGTAGGGCAATGGGCCAAATTATCTGCGTATAGATGAATCCATTTCGTTTGAATGCTTAAATTGCGGCTGCCTCCCTGCCTGCGACGCCAGAACCCCTTGAAGCTTGGCCAAGTGGAAATTTGCATACGAGGGCATAGGGGTCACTGTGATCGGTTAATGAATAAATTATTTAACTGTACCACACCGGCCGACCACCCAACTGGTTGCCTGCCTTTCGCGCATAACCCAGTTTCGCGAATTTCGCTGGAAATCGCCAAAAAACAAACACACGAGCGCAAACAGAATCGTTTTACGAGTCCAAACCCATTTAATCCACTTCTAGCAGCTCGTTACTGTACACCGTGTACTGTGTACTGTTTCGCCCACAAGGCAACCTCCATTTGAAGCCAACTATATCGATCTAATTAATGTGATGAGCTCATTATAAAGTCTACACTCTCCAGTTACGCGAACAGATTCATATTCTCTTGCGTCCGCCGCAGGCCGGTGCGATTCGCCAAAGACAGACACCATCGATTCGGTTGGGATAGTCGAACAAAACCATCAAGCACTTCCGCAAATGATCCACATCCAGGGTCGTCGGAATGGCCGGGAAAAAAGTGTCAGCCCAGAGGAGGAATGCGGGCAGAGTGTGTGCGCCGCCGACGGAAGGAGGAAGAGTTCACATCCATTTAGTGATAGTTAGCACGTTGCTCAGCACACGCCGGCCGACCGCAGTGCATTGATCAGGGCCCAGCAGGAGTCATTAGCCTTTCACAATCGCATTAGCCTAAATCTGCCACACACACGTCACACGCTTGACGGTCGACGGTGGCTAGAAGCCTTGAAATGGACGCGCCGCCGACGCCGCCGCCGCTGGTTGACAGTGGCAGTATGGAGTCATTACTACTTTATTTCTTCTCCTCATCGTCTTCGCCGTCATCGACAGCGCCGTTCACCGGCATTGAACACACAAGCTGCCAAACGGCAACCACTGTACGGCAATAATGAGACAACACGCCATGTGCCACCTCTGCGCGTCGGTTTTGTCGAACGTCCTTCCTCCTACCGCGGACCGATTATAATTCGAATCAATAAAAGCGAAAACTGAAAGAGCCTGTCAAGAGTCTTAATATCAAACGACCAGCAGTACGCGGCTCACGGATGATGGCGAAAAACAAACCAGCGAGCGAAAGGCGATGTCGATGGCGAAGGCGATGACGCTAACGATTACGATGGTGATGGCGAAATTTTATGCTGCACCACCACCGGATGTGATTCATATGACTAAATCGTATAATTCCACAGTCCGCACGCTGTCAACGGCCCGCGAGAGAGGGGAGGCGCGCACACACATCGCACAAGCCCGGCCAAGCCGGAGAGAGCGAGCGAGAGTGAGTGAGTGGTGTTTGTGTGTTCCTTAATCGGCCACCCCCGCAGCATTAAAATGAAAATTTTGCTGTAATTGCTGGCGTTGCTGTTGCTGGCCGATTACTGGCGCTGAGTGACTGCCAACGATTCCCATAATCCTCCTTCTGCCTCTCCCCCCTGGCCGACGCGCTGAATACGCCCGCATTTTCATTCACAATCTTCGATGCAGCGATGAAGATAAATCGCAACCCGCTCCTCCGTGGCAGCGATGGCGGCACGAGCGGAGGTGCTCGTTGTTGAAAAGAAATCACTCATGTTTCAGGGCTTGACACGGATAAGTGTGTGTGCGTTCCTGCCTGAGGTCGGAAAGTTCGTGTTCAATTATTCAAAACGGCTAGGGGTTGACGTCGATGGCGGCTGTGGTGGAATACAAAAAGGAACCACATTCGGGGAGTATTGATTTATTTATCGTTCCGCCGTGGCTGAGTTGTTCAGGAAAACAATTAAAAATATCGATGCCACAGCCAAGGCACGAGGGGTGGACGGGCTTCGCAGCCGGGCGTATAAGTAGGTCGTCGAATCGAAGGGTAGCGAGCTCTGCAAACATCGAGAACAATTAAGCGCAATAAAGCGTGTGTTTGATCGAGTATAACACATGTTCTCCGGCGTGTACAGCCCATAAACCGTGTTCAAAGGACCACGGACACGAATTGGTATTTTCATATTGATGATATTGATGACTTAAATGCGGCGGTTATGGGGCTGCACGCTGCATGCTGCTGACTAATTTAATGTGAACGCCGTTAAAACGATTCGCAGACAGTCCCTATAAACAGTGTTGTGTGGGTGGCGCTGGGCTTATCTGAGTCCTAGATATTCCCTGAGCCACTTAGCTGCTTTTCTATTGCCTTGGACGCGGTGGCAGAAGGTTGACCTGCTTCTTGTGCGGGGGGTTGCGTGCTCCGTGTTTGTCTTTTGTGAGACAGGCAGCCCTTTCTCTGTTCACGTGAGTGGGTATTTTTAACTTGTGATGGGATGGGATTTCCTGGTTTACTGCAGAGGTATTTTGTGACGGTGTTGAGGTTAATATTCTTAGGCAGTATTTAATGGCGAAGGCTTTTACGGCGTTATGGATTTTTTGGGGTTTGATTCATTAATTCACAATGCTTCTCGCCAAAGGTACTAACAATAGCTGAGTTTCGGTTACTGTTGCTGTCTGTCCAAGGCTTTCGTTTGAAGGAAGTACGATTAGGTCATGAAGTTATGAAGAAAACGACTGGGGTTGCCACCGTGTAAGTTGATAAATGTTGTCGCCCTTCACTACATCTTCGCAGAACGCAGTATTTACTGTTTTTATCTCAGACAATTGTCTAAAGTAAGTTCGATTCACGTGGAGCATGGGTAAATGCAACTGAGATTATTTTCTGCAAACGAAACTGACATTCGTAAAGGCTCTCGTCATATGGTCACGGAAGCTGTGTTCAAGTAGTAACAAGAGTACGCCTCAGATCAGTCACAAAGCTGCTTGCCTTCGATAATGCAAAATGGTTGAAGAAGTTAGTTGAATATCTAGCCAGACATGTTTGAAGCACATTCCAGAAATTAGAGACCGATAAACATGTCAAATCAAACGATGAGAAAGGAAACTTACAAGAAACTCTCACAATTGTCAAAGGCCTCCATCTCTCGACGTCGTGCACAACAAATCAGCCGAGGATTAACGTTGAAAACAATCGTTTGCTGCCTGAAGTCTGGGAGTCGGTTATAAAAAATAAACCAAAATAAATAACTGAAGCACTCAAGGGAATGACTTGTTCATCTGAAATTTGGGCTTCAAAGATAGAAGCGGTTCGCTGTTCCACCAAATGAGACAGAGCTTATTTACAACTGCCCGCTGAATGCAGCCATGCAGGGGGGACAGTGAATTTGTGGGGCTTGTGCTGTGAAACTCTGAATTCAAAAACCATGATGTGAAAAAGAAGAAACGAAGAGGGGAACAAGGTACAGACGGTCGAACAACGCTGACGGTTCGAGGATGACGTTCACAATTTGGGAGCGACCAACTCCAAGCCGCATCTTGCGAACTACGAACGGACAACACTGACGGTTCGAGGATGACGTTCACAATTTGGGAGCGTCCAGCGCCAAGGCGTATCTTGCCAACTTCGCAAACTCTAACATTTCATTCACAAGAAATTTTCTCAATTCGCGTGATCGCACAAGCGATATCGCGAGTTCTCAGTTTGACAATATCACAATGAAGTGACTGATTCAACTAACGACTTTGAAAGTCAATGGGTATGGGAGAAGGTTGTCTTGCCAGTGATACTCTATGAACTCCGTTCTTCGAAGATCATGATGGAAAATTATTGCCTCGTATCTGGTCGCATATCCCGGGCGTTTTTCGGCTACTGCTCTCTTCAAACGGATTAACTGTGTTCGGTAGCGTTGTCCATTGATGGTATCACCCGATTTTAGCAGCTCATAATACAGCAAACCCTTCTGATCCCACCAAATACAGAGCATTACCTTCGCGCCATGGATATTCGTCTTAGCCGATGATTTGGCTGGCTTCCAAGCCAAAATCACCCTTTAAATCGTGCAAAACTTTCGGCACGTTCGCTCAGCTTGCGCATGTTCAGCATAAACTAATTACATGGCTATTTACGGTAGAACGTGTAAATGGTGTCGCGTTTCAGCTGTTGCGTTAGGGTTTGGTGAGTCGATCCCTAAGCAATTGAGCGTACACAACCAGGTTCGATTCCCAGCTGGACGGCCCCATCTCTTTTGACTCAAGTCAAGTCAAGTCAAGCTTCTCAAATTGGACGTTCGGAGTCGGCATAAAACTGTAAGTCCCACACACTCGTGCGAGAACAATAGCCCGCACACACGACTGGTTGTTGAGAAGCTAGGCCCTGGCCCTCTACGAGCTGTAGCCCCCCCATATTACATTATTATTCTTAAATGTTGCCCTATTTCACACATTTTCTCATCAGACAGTAGTCGGATATAAGCGAATTAAATTCTAGGCGTGTTTTTTGCGAGCTTAAATTTCAATTCGCAAGTAAAATACAATGACAACAACTACGTTACCTACATCCGCTTAAGTTACCCGGGAAATAATATCGCCATTTTTATTACCCAAAATTATTACGGAAGCATTGTTTTTGTCCGCGCTTATTTCGTAAAAGCGCCGATAAAAGCAATGCGTCCTTAGCGATAATTTGCTTGGAAACGCCAAAAAAATTAATTTATTTGACAACGAAAAAAAATAATGCTTTGAAAAATGCAAAGGTTTTGAAAACGGCTGAGGAAGACATTAACACACATGAGCTGTGGGCACAAATCACAACAATCCTTACTGTGTTCCCCATTCTCTTAGTCGGTTCACATGTCACTGTGACAAATTTGTACTGTTCTGGTCACTTTATGTGACATTTAAGTGACTAATTGAATATGGCATGTGACACGACTACAAGAATAAGGGGGATTATTTGTTCCAAATTATTCTCACTTCCTATTTATTTGATTCTTTTTTTCAATTTTTTAACAGCCCACTGTCTCAAATGTCGCCAGTGCTGCCAATTGAGCGCCGATTTTTCTTGTTCCCTTAAAATATATTCTCTTCCAAAAAACCACGCCTATTATTTGGCGGGAGCTAGATCACGAAGTGAGCTCTTAAAGCGCTTCTCTTCGCAAAATTGGATATACGTCATTGGCATCACTTAGACGCCATCATATGGGATCAAACGTCTTTAAAGACCCCTGTCCTTGTTGTTGGTCGACATAGTTTTCAGTAGGCCATCCTGCCTGCCCTCTAAGTCAGTCTCAAATGCTCTATTTCGCTCAATTTCGACTCAAATGCTTTTATCCCCGATTCCTTTCTATTCTCCTCAGAATTAAGCCCAATGCAGACTGTGGCGGCATTTAAAAAAAAGGAAGCTACTTACTCCCTGGTTCAATGGATATCCGTGAGAATTGCATCAATCACATCGCCTGTCAAGCACCATCTAACTTCCTTGCAAGGAAGCCCCCTCGGGAAAAGACACCTTCCATCCCATCGCACAAGCTTTTACGACCCGCATCAAGGTCAACAGCCCCTCCCCTTTAGCACAGCACAGCGACCGTTTTCGAGAAATAAAAAACACCGACTCACGATCGGTTTTCGCTGAACTTTTTTCCCATTAGGCACCAGACTGTCTCTCCGCATTCGGGCACACACACAGACCCACAACCCCACGAAGTCGAGAAAAAGTAAACAACTACACCCCGGCTGACAAATAAATCTAAGAATGTCATCAGATGCTCGTTTAAGAGCAGTCTTTGGCGTTTTAATTTTACGGCCGATCGTAAAAATGCCCACAAAACTGAACTCTTTTACACGTAAAAACAAAACGACAAACAATAACGAAAGCTTTTATTGCATTTCCTCTTCTCGTTCTCTCACTCTCCACCTTCGTATCTCTGCCGCTCATCTTCCAGTTATGTCCAAAAACAAAATGATTTCCTTCTTAACCAGCAAAAGATTTACAGTCCACGCCTTTAGAGGCAACACGTCCCATAAGGCCTCCCGTCCGATGACAGTCGTCCGCCCGCCATCCAGTGACAATTCATTCATCGCGCGAAACACGAGAACGAGAAAATATTTTTATTTGTTTTAGAAGATCTCTTTTTTGTCTTTTTCGGTTTTTTGATTAATTTTTTTTCGAGTCGGTCCATATGGCGACCGCAGCGACGGATGATGAACTCATTTCGGACGCGAATCTGTCAATCGCCTGCCCGCGGGGTGTATTAGTCAAAATGTCCATAAATACGTGGCGAATTTGAAATCTGACTATAATCTATAATCCGCCGTCCGAGGAGGTGTCATAAATCCGTCGGTTTAATGTACCCAGTTGCCAAAAAAAATGAGGGTAGCCGAAAACGAAAGAGGCGGCATGGAATCAATTAATCTGGGCACGAGTAGCACGGTAGTTGCCGGGCCGCGGAGACGTTGTCCACTCCGATTATGACTGGCAACACGAACAGCGTGGTTGTCACGGCGAAGTTTGTCTAATTCGTTTGTCGCCGTCTTGTTGAAGGGGACTGTGTGGACTGTGGACGACTGTCTTGGGTGCGAGGATCGGTGGCGCAGATTTGGGGCTGGACTTGACTTAATTTATTGCAAATCGCAAATCCGCGGGTTGCCTGCTTGAATGGCTTTTTAGCGTGGATAAGGTCATGTAAGCCAGCTGGACACCATGGCTGGGTGGGTGAAGTGAGAGTTGCTGTGTACCCACAGCCAAGAGGGGTGAGGGCAGGCCGGGCTACGTGATTTGTGTGTGACCTTGTTGGCTGTGATGACATTGTTGCTATCGGTTTCGTTATGAAATATTTTTGGCCTACGACGAGCTTTGCTTGATAAATGCGCCTTCGGCGTGGAGAAAGGCGATGAGTCAAGGATGAATGGCGGCATTCGAAGGGTTACACAATTTGTGAAAGGGCAGGTCAAGGAGCGTTGAAGGCCGAACACATTTCACACCACATGCTAGTGGATCGGGTCTTCATTGTCAGTTGCATAATCGGTGGCGATTGCAATGCGAAGCTCTTCTTATCGAGGTCACACTCATCTCTCAGAAAGGCAGGAATCTTCGGAGCTGGCATGGAATTTTGGTGGGATTTTAGATCGACGGGAAAACGAAGCAACTGGCTTCTGGCTTTGGTCGGTGTTCAGATCATTCCCCAATGGGTTTGGCTGTGAGTGAAACTCTCGTCAGAGCGAAGTATCGCTGTCGGAAGGGGTTGAGGTAGGGAGCTTCATTGTCAAGGAAGAAGGTGGGGGCAAACTTGTGTCTGCGCGGATCTGAAACACTTGTATTAGAGGGGGTTTCGAGACCCCGAAGCGATGGAAACAAGAGAAAATCGTCCCCTTAACGTCACAAATGTGCTTCGAGCTGGTGTGTCGCAGTGAAGGACTTTTGTTGGGCTCTGCAGCAGTCATCTGAGATCGCCCGTTGGCTGTCATTTCACCATTCATGCACAACCTGTTTTGAAATTCATCAATACGAACTAAGGGTGCCACCGCAGAGAAACTCACACGATCTAGAAATTAAAGTTCAGAGAGGACACAAGACAGGGGAGAAAAACGTTGGACACCAGTGGAAGAAATTGTGAGAGAAAGAAGTCGAAAAACACCAATCCGTGTGCCCTAAGGCAAATCTGATCATAATCATCTGTGTTGAGCAATCATGAGGGATTTGTTGAGAGTGAAAATGATCAACCTCATCATCTTCTGACCCGTATGATCCTTTAAAGGGGTCTTGGGGGTAGGATTTCCAGGCAACTCGATCCTCCGCCATCGACTCTAACTCATCAGGATTTATGCCCAAGCGAAACCGGAAACCGGACGAGTTTTTGGACTTGGTCCAACCACCTCCTCGTTGGTCTGTTAAGCGGCCGCATACCTGATAGAACCGCATTCAACGTCAGAATCGGAAATCGTGCTGAAGGGTACATTCCCCAACACCAAACCTTCCAAACCAAGCCAGCAGAAGCTCCTCAACATTGAGTTCCCCTCGTGAGCAGGGGAACACGCAGCTTGGCCAATCCTACAGAAAATTACAGCACTACTCCTCTCATCACTCGAAATGATGGCATTTAAATTAAAGGCAGCTTATTCGGGAAACAGAATTAACCATCATCTCCGGACAACTGTTAAAGGTTTAGGAAAAAGCAAATATAGCCCCCAATGAGGAAGCACCAGGACGAATGGGCCAACGACTGTTAAGATAAATCGGATCCCTTTGCAAATTATAACAATGAGGATGGCAGTGCAACTTGATCGCTGATTACTTCCGAGCCCGTGGGACAACGATCGAGCCCCTGACTAAGGTAGTATAGGAACTCCACCAATTTGATGTGCGTAACTAGCGTCAGCGTGACAAAGATCACGCCTGCTGGAGGGGCGTTTTGGTAGAGGCAAAGGTTCAGTCGCATTTCATGACGAAGTCTTTTTTTTTTACAACTTTTAAAAAATGATCTCTTACATAAGAAATTTATTGTATAGCATGAAGTGCGTTCTAATTCATTATAGCTGGAGTACCACAAGGAAGTGCTCTTGGTCCTTTGCTTTATCTGCTACATACTCGGGATGTCCCAGAAGACGAAGGAACTATACTCAAAATGTTTGCTGATTTTTAATCTCGGAAGAGCTTACACAGTCGCAGAGTCAACAATAAAAAAAATATCCTGCTCTAGAACCGGTACACGAAGAGCTTAAGGAGAGTTGAGAGCTGAACTCATTTTACTACTTCGAGGGTTACGCGTTACTACCATTAATGAGGCTTCATCTCGACTCAAGTTCAATGGTATATCGAAGAGATTCATCGTTATATGCTCGTCTCCGGACGGAGTCCATATTAATTCAAAGCCCAGCTTGAACAGCCGCTTATCCCTTACAGCCTCCTATTAATTCGAAGCCCAGCTTGAACAGCCGCCTATCCCTTAACGAGATCGCCAAGTATTTCAGCATTCAACTATGGTAGGCGTCAAAAAACTGAAATTCCTGGAAAATGCGAAGCGAACTGGCTAGAGTTGGTACTTGCTCATCTCTCTTCCCGAGTGGAAATCTGCCATTCGTGGCTGCCCCTTCTGCAAGGCACATTTTAATCCTTGAAGATTAATTAATTCCACTAAGCGTACCAGGTCTAAGGGCACCAGGTCCCTCAGCGAACTCTCAATTTTACACGCTCACATAGCCCGGACTCTAATCGGCGTTATCACTGGTTACTGCTTGATTTGTTGATCCGTCTTCAGAATGGGTCTGTGAGGTCTGATGAGGAAACCACCATTTACCGTCTCCACTCTTGCAGTTCCCTCTCTCACTTTGGCGCTTACAATGCAATTACTCGCGTCAGCAGAATCACGTACAGCAGAGTACAGTAGTGACCTCAGTTCTAGAGGTTCTAGAATAGCGCCTATTTCATTCCGATAAAGCGACACCCGCCTGTAGCGACGCGAAATTCGCCTCCCATGAGTGGTCGTTGTAACCGAATTCTACTGTAGTTTACGGAGTAGGATCGACTGTAGCACAGTGGAGCAATACTGTCTCGTACTGACACCAGGACTTAACTAATCTGGACACTCCCTGCAGGTCTGCGTTCTCACAGCGAAAATTCATCGCAACCACCAGTCAACTGACAACCGAAGGTGAATGGTAGACGCAAGTAACTTAGGGCTAACAAAAGGCCTTTCCGCCTACAGACAGAGTTCGAGTTCAACTAATTCTGAGCCAATCACAGTCAGACTATCAAGCGCCAACCAATGAGCCCTTAGTTGGCAGTAAAATCAAATCAAATCTTCACCTACCATGGGCGGTGAGACTCACCAGTCCCCTCACACAAGCCAAAAATCGACTGATCGATAAGTTCCACATTTTGATCGTGTGACCACTCCCACACCAAATAATCTTCGATTTCCGTATCAATCGAAACCGTTCTAAACGACGTTTAAGAAAACTTGTCAACCACTTTACGACGATCCCCCGTGTGTAATGACCGTCGACGCCTTCCCCATAGCCCGCATCGTGTCCCAGAATTTGTCACCTATTTACACCCGCATCCAAAGTACGTGTAACCATCAAATGCCTGCTCCGAGACGCATTCTCCCGCCGTTGAGGTGGACAACACAACCGATTCCCAGCTGAATCGGAAGAAAAAGAAGACCTCATCAACGCGACACGCCGGCAAACCACATTCAATTTCACACAACAGTCCACATCACATTTCCATAACGTCTCTTCCTTTGTGTTCGCCACTGCGAGACGTGCCCGCAAACAAAGCCCCGCCATGGCCCCGACAAAGAAGGAGCTCACTCATGCGACAAGTCCCAATCGCAATGCAATTAAAAATTGTCACTCTGCCACTCCGGTCTGTCGATTGGAATTTTTATTGTCAGACGATGTCGCAGGAGGAAGCATTCTTTCGTGTCTCCCCCCGGCGGCGGCGGCCGATAGCTCTGCTTCCGAAGATGGTCGACAAGACAAAGTGGATGCGGATCCAAGTTTGCATGCAGATTCGGATCCGACTACTCCACAGAAGTCGCAAACTTTTGTTCGGGGATAGCGTGAGTCAGAGGCGGCTTACGCACCCGTCCGAGTGTTCTTGGTTGTCTTCCCGATTTGGTAACGCGTGCATTTTCTTGATTTAATTGCGCGGACACCTCTCGCTGTGGACGCGGGAATGGGTGATTAATTTGTATTCCGGCGACACTCACTCCATGATTGATCCATTTGGAGTGCCCGGGGATCTGCTGACTGGCGGGGGCGCTGTGCCGCTGTTGAAGAACTCATTAACGCCGGCGCATATGGCATTTGGATTGCGCGTGTTGCTTTTGCTGTAGCGTATGTTTCTATTTGTGCTTTGCATTGTCTCATGCACTCTGGGGGAACCGCCGCATCGACTGTCTGACGGCGAGGAGTGCTGGGGGCACTATTGCAACCAACAGGAAGGCACGATGTAGTTTTGGCATAGAGTCACGCGCCCACTGCACTCGGAACATGTGGGGCCGGTGGAAGGGGAAGGGAGAACGGATGGACTTCTCCGAACAGAGGCCTACATATCAAAGTTCTATGCAGGCACGCTGACAATTGCTGTGCGAAGTGTGCAGCGCGAGTGGGTGGAATGAAAGCAAGGAATTCCTCTCTGCCAACAATGACACGAGTCGACGACGACAACAATGACGAACGTGACACTCGACGATGCAGCAAGGATTTGGTCAGAATTTAATTTCGTATGATAAATGTTGAGGCAGCCGTCAGGAGACGCGGCGGCGCACACACGCACAACACCAGAAGTGTCGTTCAAGAAGAAATGCAATATCCTGCAGCGCAGCTCTGGCAGGCGAGTAAAGTGACGGCGTGATTGGAATGGAGTGGGAATTCGATGAATCATTCATTTCGTGGAGGAGTGGGAAGGAATCGTGGACGGCAAGCAGTTGACAGGGTCAACGATAGGCATCGGCGGAAAGGGAATTGGATAATTTTTCTTTTCTTGTCTGCTCCTGGCGGTCTTGCAGGAGCTGTGACATCGTGCGGATGCATGCGACCCAGGAATTTGATGATCTGCCGGAAAAGTTTAATGAAATGTTCACAGCATCAAATGGAGACGTAGCTTAATGGGTTCCTCTGATTTGTGTAAGCTGGGAATCTGACGGCTGAGCATGTCTCCGGCGAGGGACAATAATCCGTTCCAAACTGATTTTTACCACACCCGCAAGCTTCACAACTATTGACGGAACAATGTGACCGCGACAAGAAGATGTTTCTACAAAGAGACAGATGAGTCAGAAGTGGCAATGCGCTGTTCATTTAAACCAGTTACATCGGAAACGGGACAGTCTGTGTCTGGGCATGTTCTCAGCAGGACGTGACAGTGGAGGACAACGATGTGTTTCGACGGACTGTCTTCTTGGTCCCTACTTTGAAACAAACAACGCTCAAGTGAGCTAGACAATTGCATGTCTCGTTTGGACGAATTCACCCGCAATACCTGTCTCTACAGGAACGCTGATCCGTTTACCCTCAAGCCTGCTTTCGGACGCCCAGTTAAGTTTGGAGAATCAAGCGAATCTGGAATGTTCTTCAGAGCCTGATAATTCACACTCATTACAATCCACAGGCATTTCGAAGAGGTGCAGGGATCTCATTTTACGGGTCCTTTAAGCCTGCGGCACAAGTGATGTGTGATAATAAATGATGCCGCTGAACGAGTGATTGTAGTCATAATTGAATTTTTGTAAGATGCGCTTCGTTTATTTGTGGAAAACAACAAGACACTGGATGTCAGATTGACTGTTACTACAACAGTGCTGCCAAGTTACAAAGCAAACTGTTAAAAATATATTTTGTCTGATTTAAACAAGTAACAAAATTTGCTGAAATAGCTGGCATTCCAGAGCGAAGCTCTAAACATTATTGAATCCAAGGCAATTTTGCTTGCGCTTGGTCTCTTGTGGGATTTATTAACCAGCTACATGCCGGCATATTACTCATAATGGACCCAACTCATTTATTTAAGCGAGCCGCAGTCAACCGTGATCGTATAGCAACTAAGTACTAAACTTGGTGCACCTAAGATCAGCAAAGAAGTTAGGAGAAGAACTACACGGGGAAGTATTCTCTCTCCCCTTCTGACGTAGCCAAGGAAAGGTATTAGTATTAGAAAAGGCTGAATGCTAGGTTATTGCCTATGCGGATGATCTTGGAAACTTAGCTTGGAGGCACAACGTAGGAAGCCTCGAAGAAGAGCCGAAGAGGCGGAATATAGCAACATTTCTAATCAGCCCCGCGATGTAATACCTAACGGGATAACGTAGGAAGTCTTCTTCAAATTAGAACTATGAACAAACACCATGCAGACTTAAAGTTTTGTATAATATGGGCGCTACGGCCCTGAGAGGGCCAGGGCCTAGTTTCTACAGCAACCACTCGTGTTGTGCCTGTTTTTGTTCTCTCACGAGCGGGGGGACCTATAGTTTTATGCCGATACCGAACGGCCAAGATTTACGATTTTTTTTTCCTAAACAGGAATACTCGTTGATTATTGTCAGTGACTCGGAAGGGATGAGGCTATGAACATTATTTTCGTCGTGCCGGGTGTAGAACCGAGACAGTAGACACCGAGGTTCAAGTACGTATTAGTCGATGCACAGGCCCACAACGGTACGACTGCATACGGGCAGTTAATCTATGAAAAACCGAATAACTATTCTTAGCCATCTTCTACAAGGTTCACCCCTTTGACCAAGTGATCGTGTACGCAAGGCAACTTCGTCAGAATATACAAGCTTCATGTCTTTGTCTAAGTGATCGCAAGACAATTTTTGAAACTTCGGTAGAATATACAAGCTTCACCTCTTGGATCAAGTGATCGGGTACATAAGACAACTTGTGAAACTGATCAAAAACGTTAAATATAAAAGGGAGCTCAGACTCAGAAACTCCATTTGTCGCTGGATGAGACAATGGAGGATACAGATATAGAACTTTGGCCATTTTTTCCTCTAGTCCTTGTGGCATTGACCGCAAAGAATAAGAACAAGAGTGTAGTGGAATTCCCCTGCATTTCACAAATACTCTTACAAAGTTCCCAGCTTTACCATGTATCGTAACTCTGTCAGATGAGCCATATATCCTCCATTATATCTGGTCGTTAACATTCCTGTAAGATGGGCCCCAACGCAATGATTTCTGTAGACCCTGCTTGGATGAGGTGGAGGCGGAGACCGCACGTAGACTCTTCTGCTCGTGCAGCGCTCTCGCTACCCGTTGGAATACACGCTTGTGGGAGTCATTCTTTAACAATTTTGAGCGAGTTCTCGGAGTTGGAGTAATCCAGCCCACGTGGTAACACTTAAATCGGCCGAAATGTGGACTATCTACAGCCAGCCAGTAGATCCCAAGCTAAGCGCCGTGCTGACCGAAATTCGAGAACAAAGCTGCCCGACATTTGATTTAAACAGAATCTTGTCGCTCCTGTGCCGCCGAAGCTTTATGAGCGTCAGAGAAACAACCAGAGTTGAGATAAATTTGCAACTCAAAAGGAGCCCGCCCCCAGGGCGACAAAACGACCTCGCGACCCATTTGCACTGAAAACTGATGAGTCTCAATTCACAGTCGATCGCATTCTTGAAGCCTACGTGCGAGTACACACCTCCCAAGTGAATCACCGAGAAGATCCAAACACAGAAGACCTTCACCGAAGATTCGGTTACTAGAACGTCGACACCCTCAGAGCGTCGCGCTCATCTCACACAAACACACACACACAGACACACTAGATATACTTCCTAATTCTTGAAGTGAAATAGAGGCCCACTCACCTGTCGTATCCATGTAGACAATTAATATACTAAACACCGTCGCGCAAGACAGTATACAGAGCGCTATCGGCAGAAGTTGACGGTACGGCGATGGACCCAGTCGAGGATCAAATTTCGTTAATTTCTTACATCCGGCTACGTTGCCCGCTGTTGCAGACGCTGCCGCCGCCGCCGCTGCTGCTGCTGCTGCCGCGGCTGCTGCACCCGCCGCTGTCTTCTGACAGCACTGCGGTAGTCTTGTTGCTGATGTTCCCTGTGACGTTCCACCATTGCTGCTCGATATACTGTCGCCCGTTGATGGGGCGTTGATGCCGCCAATATTTGCGGAACACGAGCAATTGTGACGCTGATGATGCACGGGTGAGCTGCTGCTGCTACTGTTGCTGGCGGGCGTGGTCGGTGCACTACTGCTTCGATTCGTTGCAGCAGTTCGATCGGGCAATGACGGTGCGGCGAATGTGGACGCTGTTGCTGTTGCTGATGAATGTGATGCAGATGGAGTGACTGTTGGCGAATGTGATGTGAATTTTGACTTTGACTTCGATGGTGAATTGGGCGAGGAGGACGACGCGGACGAGCAGTCTCCGCGACTGTCTCCATTCGAATGTGAGGTCTTTGAATGTTTTTTACTATTGCTACTGCTAGTGTTGCCACCTTGATTGTGACTACTGTTTGTGGGGCTGTTTTGGATGATGCTTGAAGCTAGTGCAGGATGCGCTGAGTATTCGGCTGTCATGATGCGTTCGTTTTGTTGTTTTTCCCTTTCTCTCTAATCGATTACTTAGATCTCTCGGCTGCTATTTGGTTGATGGTGATTATAACTAGGGTGCTTTGGGCAGCGCTTCTAAATTCGTTGATCGTTTGCTTTCTCTTTGCGAGAGCAATGTACACTCGTACACGGTGGTGGCCTCTGTGCGCACGTGTGCGTCTGCCTGGCTGTCAGTGCACTATGTCGAGATGTATTCCTGGAACAACTGCTTCATATTCTGACCCATTTTGACTTGGCATACTTGCGCCGGTGAATTTTCATAGCTGTAAATAGAAGGAAACAAAAAAACAAAGATCATGATTAGTTACAAGGCTTTCTTGTGGCGGTCAATTCAGAGATGAGCGTGGGAAAACTACTTGACACAGGTAAGAGTGTTTTTAGATAGGAATGGGTCCTTCGATTGGGCAAACGGGTTCGACGGAACTCGGAGGTAATGTATGCATGATGACTTGGGATCCTTTAATCTACGATCGATCTGATTAAGACTTCGCTTTGGAGTATCGACAAAGCTCTAAGACTAGAGCACGGAGATTATTTTTTGGAAGTCGGCGCCTTTGTCTATGAAAAGCTCATGACATAAGTGCTTGTGGAAAAGTCTCTATTTCGGGGTTCACCAAGCCGCAAGATAAAACATGAATGGGAAAAGAGGTGAACAGATGGGTTTCCAGATGAGATCATCTACAAAGACGACCGCCACAGTGTGGGCGTGATGTCTCAGGCAGTGTACTAGGCAATGCTGAATTCCAGAGAAGCTGGACTCTGCACCTCCAATGAAAAGAACAATTTGTATTCTGCCTTGGGTTCGATCAGGATCGATCAGGAACAAGTCAGGTACGATGGATGTTTCCGAATGAAGATCGGACGATTTCTCAAACAGCTTCTTCGTTGAGCAGTCAGGGAAGGACAATGCTCTGTTCCAAATTAATGCATCAGACCGAAACGTGTATCACTTCGGTCACAGAGGAGATGCTGAACTGAGCTGCACTGTTGTTCCAAGGTGTTCTGAGTTGCCGTGTAACTATTGTTTAGTTCATAAAACCGAAGAAGTTTGCTGTAAATTTTGGTAAGCTTTTCTGAACGCGAAATTTTAGCTCTGTTTCTGCAACAGAATTAATTTTTCAAATTCGCAAAACATTTACCGCAAATTGACTTTTATGAATGCAAGTGGTGCCAAGTCTTTGTAATGATAATACAGTTTTTATGCAAATTGCAAAGTTGGCGGCTCTTGAGATGATGAACTATTGATTGAGATCTTCTAAAATGCTCTCACAAACACCACTTTTCCAAAGAGAACATGGTATCACTTAATGCGACTGAAACATTGCCAGTTTCTTAAGTGTTTGGGTTGAATTATTCCAAGAAGTGATGACTGCGTACATGGCGCAATGTCACGACGTAAGCGCTGAAAACAGTTTCAATGTGACTGAGACTTGAAGTGAATTACACTTTCCAGCTGGTTTTACAATTGCCCTTCGTTGTGTCATTAAGTGGTTTCTAAAACACAATGAACAACACCAACTCAAGATCATTACAAACACAAGTGATGAGAGAAGGGTGGAGTCACACATTCCTAAATAACTTTGACTGTTGCTGATGTCTTCAATGTGCTTCTAATAAAATGTGAAAACTCAATAAGATGTAAAGTAGGCTACATGCAAATAAGTATTATTGTGATACGCGAGCAAGTTTGGCAGCACCGTTCCGAATCGATGTTAACTAACGAGTACATGTTCGCGGCCTGTCAAGTTCTCTCTCTGTTCTCGTTGCCTCTTTCTTTTCCAAGCTGTCATCGAAAACACATATAAAAATAGTTTCTATAAAACAAAGTTTTTCTACGAAGATTATAATAATATATAATATGGGTGCTGCTACACCCCGTAGGGGCCAAGGGCCTAGCTTTGCAGCAACCACTCGTGTTGTGTATGATATTGTTCTCTCACGAGCCGAAGGGACCTGCAGTTTTATGAGAAATGAAGTATTATAGAGATGGCCAACTTCACAGCTGATGGACCCCTAGCCAATCGACGAATTTTAGAGACTTTTTGACAGTTATTCATGAAATAACGTGAATGCCGTTCTTTGATTGGTCAATCTGGCTTTAAAAACGATGTAAAAATGGTTGTCAAAAATTTTAAGAGGCAAGAGAGGTAGAAGTTGTCTGTCTCTATAATACTTCGTTTCTTTGTTTGATCGACTGAGTTTGCCCGACTCCGAACGGCCAATTTGGGAAGCCTTTTCCTGGACAGTTATTCTCTCTGAGCATTGTCAGTAACTCGAAAGAGGTGGGGTTTTATAAATAAATATATGGTAGACAGTCCGAGATTGACGTCGGCATAGCTTCTGTCCGACTTTGAATTCTGAACGACGAAGTTTGAGAAACATTTTCTAGTCAGTTGCATGTATTCTCTGAAAATTGTCAGTGACTCGGAAGAAGTGGAGCCGTGATTTATGAAACTTGTTCGTGACGGGTATCGGATCTCGACCCCAACGAGGGGAATCGACACACTCACACACTGAGTCTCGTTACGACAAAATTATGTAAGCTTTGTTTATTTTTGAGTGGTCGTTGGGATTTGCAGACAGAGGTAAAAATCACTCAACTACAGCCACATCGAAAAGGATGATAAGACTGAAAGTCCAATAAAAATGTCAAGCAATTGACCGGACAACTATGGATGACTTTGGCATGTCTAAAAATTAAGTGTTCACTCCGAAGTCGGACTGAAACAGCATACGAAGGATATAAAGAAAGGGAATTGGATGGAGTAATAAGAACGATCAAGTGTGCACTCGATCAACAAGAATGTTGATTCTGTATTTGCCTGGCCACCATTTGGTCCAATTGATGATTTTTTTTCGCCGCGGAGTTAAAATACAATAACATCTTCTGTTACATCGTCTGATAATGATGGCAATCGCGAACGATTCTAGAGCCAAATCAATGTTGGAAGTGTCGCCATTTTCAAGTGTTGTGGATCGCCACTGTGTTCGCGATCGACATTCCTTTCAAGGAAATGGATTCTGTGTTCGCATTCTCTGTTTTGGTACCCAATCAATCTGCTGTCTTTGCTTTGCTTGATCGTCAGAATTTCAGCAAGTACCATGTCAAGTGTGACGTTGGAATCGAGTAAAGAACATTTAATTGGTGTAACGATCGCGATATGCTCGTGTTATTACCAAGGCTTTGATGCAGATGCCAGGGACAGGAAGCAAAAGCTCAAATCTTATTGGATGTCTTCATGAATTCGACGTCAGCTAGCTTCACTTTAACACATGCTATATTGGAAAGGCAACTGCAGTCATGGCACCTTCAGCTTGGAGCGTTCCAATTTTCCTCCGCAAGTGACGTTTTGAAGCATTGAATTTAAATATCAACGAAAATATAACTAAAGACGAGTGATATGCGCGCCCCACGACATATGACAACAACTTAACCCTCTTTCCTTTCAAAACAAAGCGCTTTCGTAGAATTTAGCCAGGCTGATAGTTTTAGCCTGATAGATGTATGACATCACGACTAGGTAATGTGGGTAATGAGCGAAACAATAAGATCACGAGTACAAGCTGTCGAGATGAGATTTCTCCGCACTGTTGTGGGGAATTGGGTGAGAAACACGGCAGTGTGCGAGGAATTCAACATTGAGGAGCTTCCTTCGAAAGGAGAGGGCTGTGCTTCGGTGGTTTGGTCACACGGCAATGCGCGAGGAACTCAACATCGAGGTGATACTTCTTCGAACGGAGAAAGCTATGATTCGGTGGTTTGGTCAATTGGTACGAATGTCCCCTTCATCACGACTTCCGAGGCGGGCGTTGAATGCGATTCCATCAGGTAGGCGACCGCTTTTAAGACCCAAGACGAGGTGGTTGGACCAAATCCAAAAGCTCACCTGGTTACGCTTGGGCATAACTCCTGATGAGTTAGAGTCCCTGGCGGAGGATCGAGTTGCCTGGAGATCTCCCGTGCTTGCTTTATACGGGCGACTCCTTTAGTGGAGCATATAGGGCCTCTTCGGAAACGCAGGCTTTGCGCAAATTATGCACAGCACATCATTCGGAAATGCATATATACGATAAAACAAACAATTCCAAAACGCAGCAAATATTTAAGCAAATTTTAAAATTATTTTGTACAAATTTATAGTAAAAATAATAAAATGTTGGGTGCCGCTACAGCTCGTAGAAGGCCAAGGGCCTAGCTCGGCAACCACTCGTGTTGTGCGAGCTAGTGTTCTCTCACGAGTGGAAGGGACCTAGAGTTTTATCCGAACCGCTAATGTGGGAAGCTTTTTCTAGACAGTAATACTCTGCATTGTCAGTGACTCGAAAGAGGTGGAGCCGTGAAAATTATTTTTGGTCAAATCGACCGGGAATCGAGCCAGTTTCAGTTGCGCACATACCCACAACCCCACGGCCGCCTGTGCAAATTTACTTGCAATAATATTACGGAATGCGTTCCATGTCGGTTAAAATAACCGAAAGGAGACGGTGTCTCCTGAAGGAGTTTGAATGTGCGGGCCATCAATACATCCAACAACGAATGGGAATAGGACATTTTTCTAAGATGATGGAATTCGTCTATCCACTGAAGAGATGGAGTTACATTCATAGTTATTTTTGAAATCAAAAAAGCAAATAATTTGTTCGTAAACATCAAAGGCATGCTTTTGACGTTCTCATTGATTTGTTGCTCTTGCTTTGCAGAACGTTGGCTTTGCAAAGTCCGCGTTTCCGAATAGGCCCAAGCACGGGTTTACTTTTACATACATCGCATACTTTTTTTTAAACTTTCGGACAGAATTTTAGCGAGACGGAAAGGTGACGGTGATGTGCACTTTGACAACGATCTTCAAATCTGACTGTGAAATATTGAAATTTTCTAGCACTTATTTTGAGCAACTGTTGCAAACAACAAATACAGGAAAGAAATGATTTTACTCATAGCCACGGACACACTGACCTGGATTCGTAAATACACGCGAGAATGACGAACGCCAAGGTTAAGGATATGATACCATCAAGCACCTGGCTATATGCTCTAGCGCGTCTAAGTCTAGTTTTGGACATTTCAGGTTTTCCTGCATACCTTGTTGAAATCGAATAAGTGCTGAAGTTAAACTGTTTTGAATTGAAAGTCAGGGTCTCACGGACAATTTCTTGAGACAGTGTATATCCATGCTGCTCGTTTTTGCATAAATAAATTTGATTAAGTTTTGATTTCCGAAGAAAATCCTTTGAATGTCCTTCGAAACCATCACGGGAATTTACCTCATAAGTGAACATGTTGGAACTTTACTTTTGGATTGGATTTGTCATTCTCTCGGTACTGATGTCTTCTCTGCTGACAATGTTGTTGCCCAAGAGCTTGACTAGATGTCTGGCCGTTGACTTTCACAGCAAATGTCTCCCATACCTCGTAAATCATTCAGTTTCAGTCCTCATCTGACAGACATGTCCTCCTTGACTGTGAACATACATCGAACAGATTGCGCGCGTTTTTCCCCCGAAAACTCCAATTGCGTTCAAGTACATCACAGATTTCAATTTTTACTCAAATACAATTATCATCACTGAATAGATCCCGTTAAGGATTGTTTGTCACCCACTTAGAGTCCGTGAACACATGACCGACACACAGAACTCCTTCCAAAGGAAGACGAACGAAAAAAAAACCTTAAAAACTCACTCCTTCTCGTTTTACCATGCAAACATAAAAATTTTTATGAATCCAGCATAAAGTGCATAGACACGAACACCACTCCAACATGCACACACCATCTTGCGAGTTGAGACCGAAAAACACACAGCATGGCCCATCAAAGGACCACCTGTCATTGGGATCGACACAGAGCAACGAACACCAGACCAAACAAAACACGAAGACGAAGCGAAAAAAATAAAAAAAATAAAAAAAAAATTGAAGACAAACCGAAGGAAGGAAAAAAATTCTTTCAAACGAGTGCAGATGAGGAAATTCAAATAAAGCGAGCGATTCTAATGCAATGTGCACGTGAGAGAAGGATGACGGGCGAACGGTGAGCAGAGGACGGAGGAACGCGACGCACAAGACCCGACGACATAAATGCGGCAGTCTCCGTCCACAGCAGACAGAGCAGCAGATGTTTGTCATGCAAGAGAAGACTTTCCAGAGCGCGGTCACCGCCACAGGCGCAGGCACAGAAGAGCGCACACTCACGCTTAAACAACCTAAGCGTGGTGGAAGGAGGAATATTTAGGCTCAATTCGAGGATCGGTTTGATCTCCATCCCGTCTCTGCCTTCTCCTCTCCTCTTCGTTTACTTTTTGTCGTTTTTTTTTTTCCTGTGTGTGGTGATCAAATGCGATCAGTTCCGATCCGAGTGTGGAGGGGTATTCGTTTTTTCGTGTGTGTTTCCTTCTGTTCCTTCCTATTCAAAGAAAGAAGCCACAGCAACAGCAGCAGCATTTGATAGATACAAGTCTTGCATTCCGTCTCACACATGCTCACGCATACGCACACCCAGATACCTGCACATAAGCAGGTCGCCTCTTTAGCATTTAATGGAGTTGCCCTCCAGAGAGATTTATTTTGGTTTCTCCCGTGTGGAGTGTAAATATTGGATTAATTCCGCTTAGCTTTGCTGCGGGTACGCAAAAGACAGATAGATAGGGGATACTTCTTCATTTTATTTCGATCTATTGATTGGATTGGATATTTATGGAAGCGCCTCTACATGAAAGCCAAACATACAACGAATTGCTGCAGCCACAACGAACAAGAACGTCGTCATCGGTGCGCTTCGGAACCACAAAAGAGAGTACAAAAAAAACTGTGTGTGTTGAATGACCTGGAAACGTTTATTCATTCTTTTCTTCTTTATGTGGGACTTAAATCATCTCAATTTGATTTCATCTGATTCTGGAATTTTATTATATTTTCCACAAAATCGATCGCGATCAGTGAGAAATGAGAAATGACATAATTAAATACGATCGATTTGGCAGCACTCCGATTGACGGCGGCTGCTGGTGCACGCAGTTGATGAATTACGTGCGGCGATAAAATCGCAATCATATTCTGAATCTGAGGCAGAAGATTGATCGGGAAACGTAAACAGAGCCGCAAGGCGGCTGTGTTCGGTGGTCGGTTTGGAAATGCAATTTCGACGTCACCTCCCATGGAGGATTTAATTGAATGTACTTAAGCTCTAAGGCGGGGAACATCACTTTTTATTACCGAGATCAAAGGGTAATCCTTTGTGGACGACGGCGTGCCGGGATCGTTTTAAAAGACAGCACGTACCTAGTCGCGTGAAGCTGTTCTGAAGAACGTGACAAGTCTCGGGTGGTAATGACAAGAAATCAATGGTGCCATGATTTTCTTGAATGCAATGTCAAAGGGAAGCGATGATGATCGTGAAGAGAAGACACGCCAGAATTTCGAGGAGGGCGGTTAGACACAGGAAGAAGATATGGCATTTGAATGTAGCTACAAAACCACAGAACATTGACAAGATAAATGTGAAAAATCACGCCAAGCTTGTGAGACCCCGTGGTTGTTGCGTGAATAAAGGACGTGGCGTTCGGAGGTAGAAGCTTATGCACGGAAGGCTGTTTGGCTGATCAAACACTTGTCACTGAAGCACATTTACAAGCGACCACTCATTGTGATTGCCGGTATGGCCATTTGTGAAATAAAAAGTGTAGGTACACCTCTAACACATACGAAACTCCGAAAAGAGTCCACCGCAAAGGGACTCACTCAAGCTGATTGTCATGGGCTCCCTCGGACTGTGGGACTGTGCAATGGACTGCCACAGACGACGACATTTCCGTTGCTCCCACTCTGAAATTATTTTAATTACCACCTCCGTCATTGTATCCGTTGACATTTTCAATCAAAACCCGCGCGCTGCACGCGCACCGCGTCCTTGAATTAACAATTCGCCTGCAATTAAGATTTCGATAACATGTCTCATTCGTGAAATTCATAACAATTGCACCTCGCAATGTCCATTAATTATTTTTATACTTTTCCTTTTCAGCAAAACCAAAGCAACAAAACAAAACAGAATTATTTGTGGCGGTGGCTGCTGCTCTTGCACACGATAAACATTAATAAGGGAACAAAATAGAGGAAAACAACGGAAAATGAATGAAAAACGAAACGAAAACAAAAAAAAAAACATTAAAGGAGAACACCTGCCATGTACAAAAAGTGTTGCCGTCTAGTTTATGTTCTTGTTGGGGCATTTCAAAGAAATCATTGTTTAGTGTAAACACGAATCGGACAAGGGAAAGGTAAAGAACAAATCTATTTGTAATAAATAAAATGAAAGTGCTGGTCAGACAGAATTAACCAAATCGATGAAAGAGTACAAGTACACATTTAAGGAGCCAACAGCCGCCGCCACCGTGCCAGCACCGCCATTAGGTTGCTGCCTTCAATTTGGTTAATTTAATTTCCTGATGGGAGGATAGTCTTTAAGATGGATGAGGATGTTTAACAGCCGTTTTTTTTTTTTTTTTTTTTTGAATTTATAAGACAAGTGAAACTTGGCAGCACTCGGGGAAGTCATCAGTCAAATGGCTTGTCGTGATTTGATAATGAATGGATGCAATTTAATCAAGAAGAAAAGTAAAAATGGCAAACGTGACTCACGTCTTGTGAGCTGGCGTCTTGTGGCGTCAAAAGGGTGCTGTCATTTCGTTACTTTCCGTTCCAGGAATAGGAAAACCCCCTCGAAATGCAATTACATGTCCAATATTAGGTAACTTTGTGCCTCAACCAACTTCTCTCGGCAATCAAATCCATTCTTTGCCGTGATGTCGTTTAGATTTCCAGGTAATAAGTCTGAAAGAAACCCTGTGCAGAAGTGCTCAACACTGATTTAGTTGACAGCACACAGAGGGGGGATGCACTGAAATGACAGCTTTCACCAAAATGTGTGGAATTGCATTCAATCCCTGTTTCACTTAAGAACTTTGACAACATTTGACAGCATTTATAGAGAATAGGGACTTGCTCAGTTGTGGGCTTAGCCATCAGAACAATGCAAGGCAAAGAAAAGTGTTCGCGACCGAAATATGTCTGTAGTTCATTGTTCGGTTCTCTCCTTGGCCCGCGAAGGCCATGTAACTTGTCGATAAGGGCTGACATTCATTACGCACCTCGCAGAGCATTCGATCACAATGCAACACTGTCTTTCGAAATTAGACAATTTATAGTGAGTGGCACGCCTAGAAAACGTGTTGAATTCTGCAAAGGCGATGTGAACGGACTCTAAATCATACAAAAGGTGTAATTCAATCGTTTCCCTTACAAGAAGAGGTTAGAATCACATGAAAATGTAGTCTAACCAACAGACTGCGCTGAAAATGTCTAAAATTTGGTTATTTTCGTGAGAGATTGGATGGTTGTGTTTTTGCAGTTGTGCACATGGATGTAAAATAAAATGCGTCTTTTGCTACACAAAGCTGTACCACGTTACAGTGCGTCTTGGAGTAGTGACTATGTGTAGTTTTGGTCAGTCTTGACGAATGTTCCTCTGCAGATGTGTCCAACGTCAACACCTCTGAGGACAGTCAACATGTGGGGCACAAGTGAAGTTGAAGCGAATAAAATGGACCCCACAGACATTTTATTCACATATGACTATGTGTAGTTTTGGTCAGTCTTGACGAATGTTCCTCTGCAGATGTGTCCAACGTCAACACCTCTGAGGACAGTCAACATGTGGGGCACAAGTGAAGTTGAAGCGAATAAAATGGACCCCACAGACATTTTATTCACATAGAGCATTGATATTGCGTAACGTGCCTAGACTGTCATCTCGTAAGGTGTCGGGTTGATCGCCTCGAAATAAGAACCAAAACAAGGCACAATCACAATGATTAGGCGCTATAGTCGAAGACTGGGGTTGTAACTCAATCTATAACTTTTAGGGTAATTTTGTTCACCTAAAGTTAAAGACAACTTTGAGATTTTTTTCTTCAACCTCAGGATTTGCGTTTACACACTCAAATTTTATGGTTTCAACTTTCAATTTACAACTCTTGAGTTCATCAACTCGCGATTTGCTCAACTTACGAAAATTATTGAATAGGATCCTTTTTTTTTCACTATCGTAGTTGCCTGTTGGGTTTGAATAAAAATGTCAAAATAAATTTCATATTTCAATAAACATACAAAGTCTCTGTTGAATTAATCATAATTTAGTGACGTTGCATAAAACTCGTTCGGTTAGGTTGAAGTGGGAGGACAGCAGACAGAGTACCTATTCCGCAAACCACTTTCCGACGGTTTGACTCTTGGCTGAACTGACCCTTATTCTACTTAGTTTGGCCAGGCTATTCAAAGCAATAGGCTCCTTTAGTCCCAGAAGACTTCTATAGTCAAAGTTATTTTTGGGAAGATTGGGCATACTCGAGTAAATTCGCTTGCTGTATTTGCACTCTATGCTCGGACCAATTCAATTAGCGAATGCAGACATTATTGGTGTAAGCATTACAACTGTGTACAGTCGCTTGTGCTGTTCTCCATAACAAAGCTGGCAGTAACTGAAAACGTTCGCTCTCAATAAGTGCGCACATGTTGCACATACTTTTTAGCTCTTACGTCCTAGACACAAACTACTAAGACCCAGCTTTACTAACTTATATGATCTAACTTACTGGCCCTCTCTGCAGGCACTCTAAGCTCAACTTAAGCCTTGACTACGCCTTTCGGCTTATCCTATGTAGTTGAAGATTATTTTACATTTATGAACACTTAAACCTAAGAAAAGTTTTGGAAGAAACAAAAACTTTGTATATGAATTATTTTTTTTAATCAATATAAAACTAAAGCTTGGCTTAAAAATAAATCTTAACCTGCCTACTGTACACAATATGAACATCGAATTCAGTTTGAAAATTTGCCAAATGAATGTGTTGAGTTTTCTGCACACGAACAGCGCACTCCGTAAATTGCAATTTTAAAATGACATTGTATGTGTCAATTGTCAAAAATATCCGCGGGAAATTTAAAAACTGGAAGTTGGACAACTTCATGATTTGAAACTTCAGATTGAGAGTGAAATAGTGAACAGAATCAATGCACAACTCGCCGGTTAAAGCACAAGTTGAGCCCAACTCCGAAGTTGATCAGCTCCCAAGTTTGCGGCAAGCTGAGCAACTGTGAATGCAATGACCCTTAAACTACTGGACTATTAATGGAAAAGGTCTTACTATTGACTCAATTCAGTACAATTTAATTTTCTGAGTACGCAAGTACATCTTTGCACATTTTCAGTACAATTTTTAATTCTTTGTACATAATTGATTTATTCCGTTTTTTCTTATCCTCACTAAAAAAATCTATCTGCGATGCGAACATACCCTTTGCTCAATTACTTAATATCAAAATGTTCTCCACTTTGGCTGAATGGGCCCTCATCGAACCTCATTCGAACGTCAATTGGATGTTTTTTCTGAATTCTTGTTCGCGACTATTTCACTTAATTTTCACTGAAAAAAGTATACAGAGAACGGCATTCACGTTATTTCGCGAACAACTGTCGAAAAGCCTCTGAAATTCGTCGAAGAACTAGGAGTCAATCAGCAGTGAAGTTGTTCATCGTGGTCCGCTACATAATGTCACACGGAGCATTCTTGGTTTGCGTGCTGTAACTGTGACATGTCCGGACTAGAATGCAATTTGTGGTATTTCGGACACAAATTGCCTTTGTCCGGACGCTCTACATTCCATCCGTTGGACACCGTTTGGGTTAAAGGGACAAATAAGGTGTTTGACAACCTGTGGTAACATAAAATGCACAAACAACATCCTAGTGGAGGTGTGCGGCAGAATCGGTCATGGCTACACTTCCTACTTCCGTGTGTCCAAACAATTTCAGTGTGAACTTGTCACTGGAACATGACTTGAATCATGTGCTACGAAACTCTTATTCATCCAGTCTTGGAGTCGGAGTGCAAGCTATAAGTCCAGACTTAAGAGAAAAATTCCCTGTCGGTAGTTACTCCTATTTATGAGGATGGTCAGGGGAGACGTCAGTGGAACCTATTAAATGTGCAATGATGTGGTTGTACTAGGGAAGGCAAATGCTCAAGTTCGAATCTGAAAGAAGGCCCTAACTTCAATCTAACGACAAAGTGCTCGTAGTCGCAGACTGGAGGAACCCTGCACGAAATTATCGAATGTTCAGAAGGCAAAATCAGCTCTCCTACGACTTAAGTAAGTTGAATTACAACGCATTTGAGAATTTCTTTAAAACGTCGGTTGACTTCAAAATTACGTCACAACAGCACTGGAATCACAAATAGCTGCATTCATTTACAACCCTGTCACAAGTCACTCTTACTTGGGGCGTAAACATGTAAAAATCAGGGAACTGATCCACGGTCCAACTTGCCACCAGTGTGCGAAGGAAGAACTTGAGTTAGGTTATGGTGCATGTTCCCCAAAAGAGCGGCAAAGTCCATTATGCACACTTTGTTTTAAGGGAAATACCCGCAATCGCATCCAGACGAGAAGTTTTCTTTGTCAAAACATGAGCGCATCTCCATTGAGTCCTCGAAGACATGAGTTTCTTTGTTTGTTTTTTTTTTTTTTCAAACGACCATGCCTAGGCACCTTTGTTGTTGAGACAACAAATCATCTCCCTTGGCCGGTGATCAGGTCGTGACATGTTCAAATCCTTACCCCATTCATGAATGCAGTTCCAGTGACCTGATTGCAAATACAGATCCCATGAGATCGAAACAAAAACAATCCCAAATCCCATTCGAAAATCCCTTCCACATGGGCGGACTTCCCACACTAGTTCCTGTATCGGCAGCACTCAGCCATCCCGCCCGAACTTCCCGCGCATTCCAAACAATGGCAGTTGCCGCCCTCCCTTCTCTCGGAACATGAAATTCTCGTTAAATTCCCATTAGATACAGATACATCCTGATTTTGTATTTTTTGCCCGTCCAGGCATGGGTGTGTTTCCTTTTTCTTCCAGGTCCTCTACACTCCTTCCGCCGCCGGGCACAGGCAATCTTTTGTCACCTCGGCATGGCATCTCGTGGAAAACCCCTTACCTACAAGCGGCCGCCGCCGGTCGGGGCGCTCTCAGATTGAATAGATTCACAAATCATTTGCCACTCCGATAGATAGACAGGCAGACAGCAGCACACCTTGCAACTGGATTCGATTCGATATTACCTGCCGTCTGGGCTCGTGTGCTCGGGTGGGTGAAGAGGAGTAGGTGATTTTTCACTGGAATCCATTAGAACGATGATAAGTGAGCAGTGAAATAGAAATTGGCGGATCGCCTTTTTTTTTTTTTTGAAGAAAGGTCTTCATCCACAATTGTTACAGTTTCACCTGGTGAATATCGCTCGCAGAGTAGAAAGATAGAAAAGAAAGACGAACAAACGAACGAGCTGAAGAAGGGTATAAATATGAAGACTTCACGGACTGATGGATTTTCATCATCACACACACGCCATTTTCCAATTTCAGTGTTCTGCTGCTGCTCCGCCCGCTGTTGTTGTTGGGTTGTGGGGTGCTGGGTTGGTTACCTGGTTGGCTGAGTTGCTCTTATTGTTGTTAACTGTTGGCATGTGTGTTTTTAATGTTTTTAATCATACATACCACGAGCAGATAGAAACACAAAAACGAGACAATGAGAGAAGAAAAAAAATGCACAGAAACAACAAGAAGAACAGCGCGAGTAGTGCTGGCTGTGGTGGTGGCCGTAACAACAGCAGCAGGTACAACTGCTTTTCAGGTATGTGCAGCATGTTGTTGCAGCAACAGCACTGCACACACAGCAAACTTGCTCACTCCTCTTGAGAGGAATTGAACACAATGCAAGGAGAACCGACCGAGCACCAGTGCACCACCACCATCATCATGATCGTCATGATCACCATCATCGTCGCACCAGAGCCTACATCAAGTTCTCTGGCAGAATGGAACCACTGCGAGTGGTACCTGATGTTGAGCAGGCAAACAGCACCATCAGGTAGACTTGGCAGAGTCAATGGCAGCCGGACAGCATGCCACATTCCCATGAAATGTGCGCGCGCCCTCTCCCGCTCGTCTTACGAGTTACGTGTCCCGCGCCCACAAGTGCCCATTTAGCCGAAGCAGCAACAACAGCAGCAGAGTGGTAAAGATCAGAGAGCGGGAATTATTCCACAACCTGGTGGCGATGGGTGGCGGCTGCGCAATGAAAAGGGCAGACAACAGAATGAGAGAACAAACGAGGTGCTGTGGCTGTGGCTGCTGATGGTTGCCATTCAGCCGAGAGCATATGGTCTACGATCATTTTTATGAACGAAAGGATCTCGTTCTTGTTGCTGTCCGTCGCTCTGACGAGTTCTCTCCTCGGTCCGCAGGAATGTCTGCGTGTGCCTGTGTGAGACTCTGAGACATTTTTCAGCAAAATTCCATATGGCCTTAGGGTTTTTTGTTTCTCTTGTCTTCTGTGTCTTGCAAAAAAGAAGAGTGACGATGGGGAAAAACTACAATTATTCTTTTTTTTTTTTTGGGAAAACATGCGTGTGGTCATCGGTTGAAGTCTACTCGTCAACGGAACGTGATGAAAATTGAATTTGAATGAATGGCTGTACTTCCAGGAAGTACAGTGGGATGGAGTTCTTAGAAGTTTTGTTTTAGAGAACTGATTTCACCTTCTTCAAGGATACGCACTGCTCGTGGTGAAGGTGCGTGCTTGAGACATCGTTTCCCACGCTCTTTGGAATGTTTCCATTCCAGAGAATTGACGCTCATTAGGTTGGCTAATGGGGAAACGTGATTGGATTATAGTTTTCCTCAGAAGTCTCTGGTGGGCAATAAATATCTACGAGAGTAGAGTTTAACAACTTTGAAGGTGCTAAATGGAAGCGGGGTCTGTCGTCTATCATTTTTCAACGAAGGTTGGTTATTATCCTTGTTCTGTAGGCTAATTGCATATGCTGCCGAATTTGCAGTGGCTGTGTGCAGTCAGGGTATGTAGAGACTTTCTCTGTTGTCCGGAATTTGTTTGCTTGCGAGGAACAAGTACTTTCTAAACATATACAGAGCCTTTGATTCGACTGAAATCTGGCCACAGAGAAATTGTAACCAAACGCGGTCGCAGTCGATTTGACGATATTCTTCATTTTGGAACAGTGGTTGAGGATGAAGATGGCCGTGACTCTTGAACTGAAGTTCCATACATTCTATATTCCCTTTAGCGGACACTCCCTAACCCGGCCGCGGACTGGGACGCCAGTCGCTATTTGGTAATTTTAAACTCTCTAAGACAGAATTACTGACTTTACAAGGAAAATAGCCAAATAGCAACAGCACAGTGTGTGTGTGGAGTCCACTTGGCATCAAATCATTGTCTCTACTCAAATGGATAGCGGATTTTATATCAGCAGCTGTTCTGTCTGTCTTCATGTTCATTTTAATTTGTTTGCGAATTTCATGGCCTGCAGATGAAATATTGAATTATTTCCCATCGACGGACAACTCCATTAGCCGGACAATAGGACTGCGACCGTCGCTGTCCGACTATGGAAGCTTTCACTGTATGGAAGTTGTACAGTGAATGAAAAAATAAGGGGTGTGACTAACAAAGAACTTAATTTCCAAAGCTTTCACAAAAAAAAAAAAAGAAGACTTTTGCCGCTATTTAAATCAAATCGACGTAATTTTGCATATTTTTGGTTACAATTGCGTCCGCACTACAAGACAGGGCCAGAGCAACATTATCGGGCAAGAAGACGGGAGGAATGAAGGCTTCTCCTAAAGCAAATGTATCTCACAACCGCCCAACTCATCCTTGAGTGCCATCGAAAAGTCTAGGACCAACAAAAAAGAATACGGGGAGTCGATGGTCAAAGCTATTATCAAGCTGTTTTTGAAATAGGCATGTATTACATCGACAACAACTTGAATACAAACCAGGAAGTTACGCAAGTTTTGAGCGTAATCTTGTCACCGGCCCAGCATTCCTTCCGGCTGCTTAGCGGTCGTCACCAGTAGCAAGTGAGGGAGAATGTAGAAATACGAACTCTTTTCGATGATGTAGTCATCCCATTTAGCTTTCAGGGCGAACAACTCATCAACAAGGCTTGCAATCGCAGCCCTTCAAGGCCGATGGCGATATTCGGTTAGAGCATGCACCAGATAATCTGCAGAGCTTGGTAAGACCAGAGCACGCCCGACGACTGGAATATCAGCTTCATTTGTACATACAGTGGTAAAACAAAAAATATAAACAAGTTTGTCTCGTGGTACTGATCAACGGAAGTAACATTTATTTGACGGAAGACGTACATATACTAAACTGTTATAAATAACACACTCTTTATAGGATTTATGTAAGAATGGTGGTAAAATGGATTTTGACTCTTCTCCGATTTTTGCATGGAAATAACAGAAACAAATTGTCATTACCCTTTAAATAGCCACATATCAATTTTGGGGCTAGCACTTTTTGAACAAAAAGTCTGTTGTGATTTAGGACCAGAGCGTGGCCAATTAGGCATGTAATAGCTGAGAGTGCATGTGCCCCAGGTGAGTTAAATGAAAAGTAGAACAAAAGTTGTTCAGAATTAACTCCTCTACAAGATATAATTTGGGCATTAAAGGGTTAAGCAAAGGTATTTGAAAAAAAACAATGACATTACTGTCAGGATGTTGGGTAAAGACACTAATAGCCGGTCAGTTAAAACAAATAACTTAACTTTGACTTCTTCTTATTTTTGAACTTTTAAAAGGTTTGAATATATAAATAATGTAGACAATTTTTGAAAAAATAGTAAAACTCCTCGAACATATTCATTATTGTGGATAATTAAATTTTCTTTTTGCGCTAGTACCCAGACAGTAATATTTAGTTTCAGAAGCCGGACACCAAAATTTCAAATCAACTTTTGAAACATTTTACTTAGTTTTATACGAAATAAGTCGGTCTTCATGACCTGATCGACAAACATCATATTTGACAGCTGCTTTTATTAAACTTAAATTATTTGCCCGAATATCTTCTAAGGCCCGTGTCAAACTGCCTTCCTCCATTCTAAAGACAGTAGTCGCTCGATATAGTGAACAATCCTATATAGTGAACAGACAATATTTTATACAGGCTATTCTAAATAGTGGCCAAACAAACCTCGCTATAAATCTCGCATTGTCTTTAAACGTTTAGCAACAAAAACAATTCTAAGACTCACTCTTCCCGAAAAAAACTGATCAAGGAAGAATAAAGGATCTCATTATTAACGTGTGGTAACGGTAATGCCGCAGGCCATAAAGTGAAAACTCTTGTTATACTAAAAGCACAGAAACCTCGTTCCTTTAAAAATGTGTCCTCGCTGGATGACTTTCCATTTATTTAATCCACCTTGTATTGAATGTTAGAGAATATCTTGTTTTTTTAGACGCATTTGTGAAGCTATTAAGGGAGTATTCGCAAAAGACTCTGTTTTTGACTTGGCAGCAGAATGGGACAAATAAAATAACATCCTTTCGTTTAAAGAAGACCCGAAAGGCGATCCAGGATGAAGATGGAATACCGCTTAGTATTTTTTCGCAAACATCCAACATCGAATGCTAACTCAGTGGGAACGGAATAAGTTATGAACCTTCGGAACCATATAACAGGACTAGCACATACGGCAGTCGATTTAAACGATTGGAACGGCGATCATGTTGAAGAACACAAAACGAAGGCGAAGGCGAACAACAACCGGAGGTTGATCATCCGATTTGTTCAGTGTCCTCTAGAGATGCTTGAATGGGAAACTAACAATAGAGTGGAACACACGGATGTTTTGGTCCTGAAAAGGTTGCAAGAAAATACGATATTAATTGCCATAAGTTCAAAGAAAACGATTAACTATTTAAGCACAGTTCAAGCTGGTTGTAGTTTTGTTTCTTAAGCCCAGGAATGTATTATTTTTGGTGGGTTTTATTTTTACAGATGAGTTGTTTTTGCTGAATATAAGATATTCCGTTTTTTTAAATACTGTCTTGTCTTTTAGTAATTGCAAACCAAATTGTAATTACGTAAATTTTTTTTATTAATTATACGTTAAATTATGGAAGCTCTGCTCGTTATAGTGAACAATCTCGATTACAGTGAGCAGACCTGGTTTTTATTAGTTCAATATGTCGAGCGTTTACTGTATTACATTTTTAACGTTTTACATATTTTAACCCATTAAAGACCAACCCCCTTAAAAATGGAAGCAGTTCAAAAACCTTTGAAATACTGTTTATTAATGGCATAGAAGTAAAAAAATACAAAGTTTAAAAAAAATTTTATCAACTTTGTAAATTTGAGTACACTGGCCAAATGTGTATACATTACTTCCTTAGCTATGAAATATTTTAAAACACTCCTTTTCGATGCAAAGAGTAATTTGGCATTTCTCACAAGTCCAGCGAACTCTGTTGTGCCAAACTCTGCAATGTAGCTGTTTTTTTAATTTTTTTGGGGAAGTGCCCACCCTCGCTGCTTACTAAAGGCGTGGGAACTTTGGGTTTATTTGGTGCTTTTATTGCAGGATCTGAGTGTGAATAAATAATAAATAAAATCAAGATATGAAGGAATCTCTCCACTTCAACAATTTTCTTTCAAATGACAAAGCACATGTCTATGATTGATTTAAAATGCAAGAACAATTAAATCAAAGCCTACTTTTCTCAGAAAAAGAAAATCAAATTTTCAAAAAAATTGTACTCAATTGAGTACAGTGGCAGAAAATGGGTTAATGTGTAAAAAAACAAATGTCCGGATTCAAAACCTAATTTTTCAATTCCCGGACAGCCAGTTTCTTAGCTAAAAACCAGCTTCTTATTTAAAAACTCTATCCGCATACAGATATTTTTAAAGAACTATGCAATGTTCTTTATTTAAATTAAGCAAAATACACATAGCCATCGTTTAAAAGAACATTTTAATAGGCGAGCGTCCGGAAACTGGAATCAGTATAAAATGTAGGCTCCGTACCCCTGAGGAAATATTAACAAAAAAAATTATTTATACAGTAAAAGCTCGTTATAACGGAATATTTTGTGGGGAAGGTCAGTCCCTATAAGCGAATTTTAAAAAGAAAATTTAAAAAAATTGATGATAGTGTGCAAGAAGGAAACTTTCTTTTATTAACACAAACGACTTTAAAATGCGAATTGCCAGGATTCCCGCAATACGTTTTTTTAATGAGTTTTTCCGTCTTCAAATATGCATTGCCAGGACTGCCCGAATATAAATGTGTATAATTTTATCCGAATTCTACATATTTGAGATCAATCATTAATTTTGGCTATTTAATATAATTTTATATAAAAAATTTAAAAACCAATAATAAATGAGAGATTTATTCAGAAAAATCTTTTAAATTTGGAAAACAATTTTTTTTTTTTCGTATAAAAGAGCTTTCACTTTATTTCATAATAAATGTAACCTACTTTGATGTACAAATGCGATAAATAAAGTTTAAAATACTAACATTTCGATACATTTTTATGGAAAAACGCACTAAGCTGCACTCTTCGCGACTAGCACGTACTAACTGAGGCGTATTTCGCAAACCAGTTATCGCATATATTTGAAACCCTGTGTGGGTGTGTGAAAGAATAGATGGTTGTTTTTGAATTTATTTATACTAAAACCGGAAATATCTCGTATTATTTGACAATATACGACGAAGTGTCCGACTACTAGCACTGTCCGTCTACTAGTGCCTTTACTCTATCATATTCATTAATTTTTCGTTGTTGAACCTTTGCTTTTTATTCTTCGATCCATCAAATGACCCAACTTGGTGCAGGTTTCAATAGAAATGGAGTACCACGCAGCTTGTATTTTTGACCACAAGTGTCCCTTGCTGCTGGCTCTACAGTCCCCGATTTAGTATCTCCCATAGATGTTGTATGGGATTAAAATATCGGGATTGCGTTGGCCACTCAATAGCTGCTATTTCATGGCGACTCAACCACTCTTTCGTTAGTTTCGAAGAGTGCATAGGGTCATTGTCTTGCATGAACTTCCACGTCAGTGGCATGGCAACATTTCTGTGTTTAGTATTTCTACATGATCGACAGCACAAATATTGTTCCTTATCCTTATTAAAATCCTTATTAAATTGGACCAACCCCAGAGGCCGAAAAGCCCCAGACCATATTGCTGCCTCCACCATTTTGTTTTCTGGTGCATTTGAAGTCGAATTCGGCATTCTTTGGAAATCTCACGTGCATTTTCCCATCAGAACCGAACAAATTAACCATTGTTTCATCTGACCAGAGGATGTTATTTCAATGGTTATTCCCGATGGATGGCTTAGTGGACGAAATTCAACCTCTTTGCAGATCCAGAACGTGGTGGTTATACCAAGTCCAAAAACTCGCATGATTACGCTTGGCCATAACCCCTGATGAGATAGAGTCTATGGCGAAGGATCGAGATGCCTGGAGATCTCTTCTCCGTGATTTAACCCTGCGACCCCTTTAGTGGAGCATCCGGGTCAGAAGATGATGATGATGATTATGAGCTTCAGGACACAGAAGTCACCAGTAGACCAGATTTTTCTACGATATGTGCTTGAAATAATATCGCTTGTTTAAATATGGAACCTTTCTAGGCGATTCTAGGCCAAAGAATTCTGCTCCTCTCAACCGGTTTCTTACGGTAGGCCTCGTTACAAGTTCCTTTTTAAGCTTATTTGAAGAAGCAAATGGTTGTTGTCTGCAGTACCGCACTAGTGGAGTGTCGAATCATGGGATTAGTTCCCGTCTTTTCACAGGCTTTCAATCCACTCCCGCTCAGTCTTGATACAATCAAGTAATCGACCCATTGCACTGTATTGCCATAAATCTAAATGCCCAGAACATCTCCGCACACCTCATTGGATTTACTAAACCCGCCATTCAGTGCATCAGAGCTCACATTAAGAAACCAATACATTGCCACGATCAAACCAAATTCAATTGAATTCTCATTCCATTTGGATGCACAACATTTGCAAGGCACCCCATCCCCAGCCTGCGCTTGAGCACGACAAAGAGAACAAAAAGCAAACTCACGCCAAATCTCACGCTCTAGTTGGAAGAGTTGACTTTCCCATAAACAACGAAAGGGTGTCAGTGTCGGTGGCTTAGCAGCAATTGCATCCAACTATGAAGTGGGGCGCCACTTATTTGGAATCGCATTTTGGAACACAGAATCCCCGACGACAGCAGCTGCCACGTACCTTCGTTTGGCTCCGTCTAAGCAGCACTTACACTCCCCGTCGACCGTCCATTGATTTCTCCGACTCCGAAAAGTAAGTCAATACGTCAGCCCGCTTGCTGGCATGACCCACAAATGAAGATGTATGGCAAGCCCACAACACCATTTCTTATGCATGCACAGACTGAATGCCAAAAATTGTATTTACGTCTCACCCGTGGACCGTGGCCAAAACTCAGCTGGGCACCAGCCTTAGTAGGCCAGTGAGTTATGGGCTCACTTGACTCCGCAGTTCGCACGCAAAACTTGAGTTTGTGCCCCCATCTTCGAGGTCAACGGGTCCCACTAGCTGGCCTTCCAACGGAAACTGCTTCAACCCAGTTCCGCGAGCACAGCTCCTGGCCCATGCCCATAGCCGCCTTGGAGTACCGTTTGGGTTGCTAACCCATGCGAATTTTTAATTACACGGAGAACACAAAAATTATTCTCTTCTGTGTGCTTTGTACTGTTTTATTGCTTCGCGTGGCACGAATTTGTTTAATTAAATCCAAAGGTCACCACAAAGACGAGCGCTAAGCTGCCACCGTCGGGCAGGCATCCCCACATCCGCTGTCTGTCATCCTGCTCCCATTAAGCAGCAGACTGGAGGCTGAGGTGCTACCCGCTCCCAGGACTGGGTTAATTCTTCAGTAATTAAGTCATTCGAAAGGAATTCTCGCGCCTATCCGCAGGCACCTCTTCAAAGCTGTAAGCACATTCCGTCGGAGTGCGCCAACGAATGGAGAGGGAGGGGACCACCGAGCACCCGACAACGGCGGCGGCAGACAATCGCGATTGAAGATGGGAGGATGGTGCGCCACGTCGTTCGTGGCGAGTGTGATTTTTAGGCCAAGCACTTTGCATAGATGTGCATCTATCCATCCTTCCGCTGTGTGTCCTGTGTCTGTCTGGCTATGCTGCTAGACGATTCTGCACTTTGCGTGTGACTTCGTGCAGCGGCAATAAACTAAGAAGCACAATAAATCACGGCACAGACGCGGAGTGCTAGTGGGACTGGAACTCCTGGGACTTGCATGCACTACCAGACGACAACGACAACGACGACGAATGTGATGGAGATGATGACGACCGCGACGGCGAGGACAACATCGCCGATTACAAAAACTACCACAACGACGACGACGACAACGACAGCGGCTACCATGAAGACGGTTTCGTATCGTGATGGCTATCGTCTGCCACGCTGCCGGGCATGGATGATGTTCAAAGTATGCTCCCTGCCCGCCTGGGGATGTGTGGAGTGGTATCCGGGTGAGGAAATTTGCTTTCCGCTCCTCATCCCCCGATCAGACCGGCGGGCCAGCGGAGATATATTTTTTTTTTTTTGGAAATCTGCCGGAAGAATATCCATTTATCAGACACTGAGCAGACTGAAAGGAATTTCCATGCTCTTTGTGGGGCGAAAATGTTTAATTTGTGCGGTCGTGTCAGACGCAAGATTGTGCCGGGAGTTTCCTGCTGAGGAAGTTATGATATTCACCAGGGCGTCGTCGCCGCCAGCAGAAGGAGGATGGAGTCTTCGTCGTCTTCGCTGTCTTTCATCGAATTCAATTCGATTTCTTGGTAGTTCCTTGGTTGGGGGAGGTTTTGGACGAGCCCTTTGTGCGAGGGACACTCCATGTGGCCACTACACGGAGTGATTCATTCAGGATACTGAAACTTATGCTATCAGAGAGATCCCACTGCCAGATAGGTTAACAAATAACGCTTTGTAGGGGAAGTGGCTCTTCAAGGAATCGACTGGGAATCAATTGGAAATGATAATGGCCCTTCTCTTCGGTGTAGTGGACTTGGAGTTATTCACTTATTTTCAGAAAGAAAGAAATGGAAACGAGGGCTTTTACTTAAGGAGACAGGGTCTGTTTTTGACGTGCACTTCTTCGGGCTGCGAGACGAGTTTTTGTGATGGTTTTCAAGGAGTTGAAAGTTTTTTAAAGAAGTTGGCGATGCTTGGCACGACATGAATTTTAATCAGATATTTGGAATCGATTTTTTAAATTTCAATCTATCATCACACAGGTATATTTCAATACAGGCAGAATTAAAATTTAGAATGTATTTTGTAAGTGGCTCAGTAAAACTATAATTATAGATGTGCCTTTGTTGGTATAAGAAGTTTCTTGATCGAAGATTTCTTTCAGGACAGTTTATACGGTACGAGAAAATATCAGAATACCAGATTGAATACTTCGACTTTTTCCGATTGTATCTAGTCTTAAGGCACATCTTATTTGATTGACTAGAAGATTCCAATTCATTTTATAACGAATCCCGCAAATGTCTTTTGAACCCTTTCTAGACGCTATACGTGCTTTAGATACGATAGAGACAGATATTGTATTACAGGACAATATTCCAGATACAGACGTACAAGAGACATGTGGACTGGCCTTGAAGCGTACGGGTTAGAAAACGTTTAAGAAACCCAAGCATTGAGCTTGCAAACTCAATACGTAGTCAATATGAAATGAGAACGTTAATTTCGTATCAAAAATTACACCAAGGTCTTTATTTTCAGTTTTTCTCAATAGTCATCCCACACATAGTATATTCAAAGAGAATTGGCAAACAAAAATTGGGAAACAGAAAACGAATGACATTTATTTACATTTAACTTCAGATGGTTGATATCACACCATTTAAATAATGCGACTTAATTTTCAAGATTTAAATCGTCAACATACAATTAACATATATATTGGATCTATAACTTAATTCGTGCGGTTTGCTAAGAGATGGCGTAACTTGTATTATTCCATTGGAACATGCGTTGGAATTTCAGTATATGTCATTCATTTGAAGTGTAAACAGCAATAATTTGTTTTGTACTTAAATATGTCGAACTTTGTGCCTGAAAAAGTGTTTTTTGCGGAGAGTTAGTCTTCATTACTTTAATATGAAGAAAACTGCTGCAGAAAGTCATCGTATTTTGGTGGTCGTTTATGCTGAACATGCGCTAGCTGAGCGAACGTGCCAAAAGTGGTTTGCACGGTGGTGATTTTGGCTTGACCAACCAGCCAAATCAACGGCAGAGCCGAATATCCATGACGCGAAGGTAATGCTCTGTATTTGGTGGGATCAGAAGGGTGTGCTGTATTATGAGCTGCTGAAACCGGGTGAAACCATCAATGGATAATGCTACCGAACACAATTAATCCATTTAAAGTCGGAATGCGACCAGATACGAGGCAATAATTTCCCATCATGACAACGCTCGGCCCCACGTTGCTATTCCGGCTAAGAACTATCTGGAAAACAGTGGATGGGAAGTTTTACCCCACCCGCCTTATAGACCAGACCTTGCCCCTTCCGACTACCATTTGTTCCGGGCGATGCAGAACGCCCTCACTGAAATACGGTTCACATCAGAGCAGAATATAGAAAAATGGGCTTGATTCATTCTTGGCTGCCAAGCCGGCGCAGTTCTTTTGGGATGGGATCCACAAATTGCCAGAATGATGGGAAAATGCAATAGCTTCCGATGGGCATAGTTTGGATAACACTATTGTACATGTTTAAAAAAAAACTGCACGAATTATGTTATAGACCCAATACAATAATTAGTAACAGCCCTAAGTGCCTGCCTTGGGGAACACCAGACAACACCTTGATAATTCTAGATTGACAAGTACCGATTTTCACGGTTTAAGTGCTATTTGATAGGTAACTCGAAATACAGTTATGGAATGTAGAATAAATACCGAATATACCAGACTTTAATTTATTTAACAAGACTGTACGATATACTGTGTCAAAGGTTTTTTTAAAGTCTGTCAGAAACACATCAACTTGATGTCCTGACTCCACAGAAGCAAAAAGAATTTCGTGAATAAAGTCAAGTTGGTTAAGGTGGATCTTCCAGACATAAACCCACATATTCTTTGTTTAGTTGTATCGAAATTAATTCGAACAATTTCGGAATAGCTGAAAGCTTTGAGGTGCCTCTATAGGTCTCAACCTTTTGCCGATGTCCGGCTTTGTATATAGGTGTTACAAATGAGCTTTATAATTCTTCCGAAATTGTTTCAGAGGACAAAGATAAATTAACCATCATTTGTAATGGAAAAGACAAGTACACTGTTTAAGACCTTTAGACGGCACATTGTCAGGACCAATTAAATCACCTTAATAGACCTGGCCCAAGCAACCTGCGAGCAATAGCAAGTAAGAACGTTGAACGAACGAGGTAATACGAGATGACTGGCGTAATGCTGGTCAGTCAAAAACCAAGATAATCTGGTTGTGCTTTCTTTATGCAAGTTGGTGTCGTACAGGGCATCGAGTATTGAGAGATGACTCGAGGAGGTCATCAGAAATATATATATAAAGTTTGCTTAGCTTCAGCCGTGGTCTGCTGTCTCGCAGATATGGACTCATTAGTGCAACGTTTTAAGTCTTATGTGGGACACACATCGCTAACTTACATCACTTAATCATTAACACCAATTGCTTCCCCTCATGTGGCTCAGGGATCAACTCAAAATGATGCGAGGGCACCAAATCTATCTGAAAACTATAACTGCATAAAAAAGAAGAAAATGAGGAAATTAAAATGTTGATGAGAAGGAGTCCATTCTCTATTCGCTGTACGAGGAATAAAGTCTTGGCGAAAGTGCTGATTAAGGAGCGCCATCAAATGAAGCATTTAGTCGATTCCTTGACGAAATTTTTGTGATTTCGCGAAGATAACGGAAAGGAAACAATTGCAAATGCATTAATTTTGCCAACATTGCTAAATATTTAGTGGTGGTGTGCTAATCCGAAAGATTTATAAACCGAGATAACCCGGGTTAGAATAGAAGCAGACCGAGTTGTAACCCGGGTTGACCCGTGATTTTGAACCGAAAGCATATTATTTGGATAATCGATTGGGGCAAATCGAATTGTATTGTTTAACTCCATTCTGTTTCGGTTCGTCATTAGTGCTAACACCGAGTTGAACCGCCTGTAGTTGTTTTTATGTATTCAGTTCGTTTCATCGAATTGATATAAATGTAACTCGGTTTAACTGGATTTAGGTGCAAGCCGGGTTAACTCGGTTTTCTAACCCGAGTATATTCTTCACATTTAAAAACATTTGAAATTGATTATCACCAAAAACAGCTAGTTTTGGACGTTCCAACTTGATCTACCCCTTTAAGCGACCGTACGTTTATTGTCATTCTGTGCAAAGGCAGATGAAGAAAAAACGTGTTCATGTTCTTTGATTAACCATGGTGATCGTTGGCGCTCGAGAAGTTTTCAGTTTCCCAGCACAAAGGAAAGAAACTCTTCGTCTATCTAAATCATGTGCAGGACCATGCCTTCATTCGTCATCGGAGTATCAACAATTCATTGTCACCAGAAGCGATTTAATTCACACCGAGTGCAGGGCAACAAAATACGTAACCATTTATGGCAAACATCCGTGAATTTGCGAAAATCGCCAATCATCATGAAAGCCTAAAAATAGAGACAGACCTCCTCTCACAGCGGTCGTCTTTGGCAGGCGGGTACACCCGCAACAAGTACCTATTCAAATGGAGTCTAACCCGACGAACAAGCGCGTACTTAAAGCGGAAGTAATGGCCAAACTGAGAAGATTAAGATCAAGAAAACATCAAAACAAAAGAAACAAAAAAGAGGAAATATATGCAAAGTTGTACGAGCTCCAGTTGCCACAAAGGAGTTCTTAGTGTCGGATTTGTGTCACAATTGGGATACAAAGAACAAAACGAGCCCACAACTTTTGGAGAGTATCCCCCAGTCAACGGGATTGGGGGGAACAACAGCAGCTGCTGCTGCTCGGCTGTGGGCAATAAAACTCGAATGGGTCTGGGTCAACGATGAACAACGAGTAGGCTCCCGCCCATCGCTGGGCCTTTCCGCGAGGTCTCATAAACCGAAATGATTCAATTGACTGTGAATGGGAATCGTAAATCATCGAAAAGAGTGAAGACAAGGTGAAATATCTATTCTCTTTCTTTCCGGCATGTATTTATAGATGGATGATGCATCCGGCGTGCATTGTTGGGATGATTAAGTGGAACTGGTGGACTTTGTGCGCTCCAGTGTATTGGCCGATGACTCAGGTTGGAGTGAATGTGTTGGCAGGCAACACTCGGTTTGGAGTGACGTCGGATCGCAGGTGCTTTTGTAAGAAAAAAAAATCTTGAAGGGCAACAGGCGTTATTAATTTCGAAATCGATCTGGTCCGGTTGTGTGCGGTTGATTGACAGGTGGCACGATCCTGGAACCGTAACGGAACAGACTGTGCTGTGAATTCGGGCTTCGTCATGATTGACGTTTGTTTCGCTTTGACACACGATCAATTGTGGCGAGATGATGCCATATGGGCAAAGTCTAAACGATTTTGATGATAGTTGACCGAGGGTCCAGTTTGGGCAGTGGTGAAGGGGGGTGGAAGCCATCTGGCCTTCCAAGCGACTTTCATCGGATCAACCAAGTCCTTTTCTCTAAATTGTGAGCAGGTTTTGATTGCTTCAGGGATGTCGAACATTCAATTCGAAGACACTCGACATTCGAAATCGACTTGATAAGATGGAAACCCTAGGGGGGGTGTTCACAAGTTGCACTGGAAATAAAATAACGTAACAGAGTATGAAAAATATATATTAAATAGTATAATCTTGCAGGAATCAATAAGCCGCCAATGCAAGTTAATTCGATAGTCGAAATCGACGTGCAACCAGTAGGGGTGCGTTCACAAGCTGTGCTTAGCAAGACCATAAAACAAAGAAGAATGACTACGTGGAGGGTCGAATCTTAAATTAATTCAAAGACACAAGGGATCGTTTGAGATCGAGGTTAAGATACCGATTCTCCTTGAATAATTGTATCCACATGGGGCGTGTTCACTAGTTGCGACTTGCCACAAACGCAACACAATTACGAAAATTAACGCACACGGTTGGGATTTAATACATTTCAGAGACTGATTCAAACCCACTGACTTTTGATGCTTCCTCTGTCTGCAAGATCCAGGCCATGACTTCTTCTTGCAAAGGACTAAGTGAGGTTAAAGTGAATATAGTGGATGCATTTAATTACAAGCCGCCTTCTCGAACAAACTTCAACTTGTCCATGTCAGTCATGACTGCACAATCTTTGTCAGAAGTTCAAAGTCCCTTGTGCAAATCAAGAGAGTTTCCAAAAGCTCATTAAGGAATTCTTCAGATCTTTCATGATTCAGCGACTTATCATAAATGCCATCTACCTCTGTCCCGACGATGCTTCGCTGCCAAAAACTGAACATCTCGTTGAAGCGTTCGTCCTCGCTTCGCGGGAAAACAGGTCAACCAACATCAATAGCTTCCGCCTGTCAGCGAAGATAGCGTGACCCCTTCACCACTCATCTCGCCGACGCCGTCATCGTCCATTAACCGTTCCTAATTACATTTCAAGAACCTCATTCCACGAGAAATGCTTCTCGGAAGTGTACCCTTGCCCCCTGTGATTGCCGCATTTTGCAATACAAATTGCTTCGAGACTCCGCTGCGACAGCGGAGGTCACCCGCGATCGTTTCGTGAAGCACATGACGAATTTGTTACGAAATATTTGATGCATTGCAGTGTGCCCTACATACAGTCGTAGAACAATTCCACGTCAATTCATCATCAGCGCGGCTCTTTCAAAACTCGTTGTGCATCCAATTCGAAGGAAAGAACAAAACGAACGCAACCCGCACTCGACAGAAATGCATCCATAACTCTTGGTCACGCTGCGGCTCTGTTAACAGCTCAATTTGCTTGTGTGAATTCAACTGTAACAAGCGGTGACGGCTGGTCGGGGGGCGGGGGCAGGTCAGTCGGCTTAAACTTTCGGAATGCTAAGTTACGAGATAGCCTAACAGCTTCGTCACCTTTCACAATGCCATCGTCCCAGAATGTTGTTAGCTCAACGCTCTCTGGCGTCTAGCAGAGAAAGACGGAACCAAATCCGACTCCGGCACCGGCGGCGTCGCCGGAGGGCGGTTAGCTGGAGCGCGTCATTTGGGTTTTCTGTACCGAAACGAAGAGGTAGGTACCACCTCTACGACGGTACCGGCGCGCCGGTAATAAAATTCAAACTCGTAAACTAATTCGCTTAAATGCTTTCGTTTCGAATTCTTTTCCGGCACACCACCAGCAGCACTGAGCCGAGAGAGTAATGTAACTCTGGGTTGCCGTGGGGACGAACGCGGTGCGTTTCACAATGCATGCGGATACGAGGGGAGTTCCATACATACACGTCATGGTGACACATTTTCATTTTCGAAAACACATCAACCGTTGTTGTCACCGTGCGTCGTCGTCGTTGTGGTCTTCGCCGCCATGGCTGTGCTGTTCTGGCGTACTGGTGGTGGCGACCCTCATAATTCCACGCAGCAATGACTTTTTGGAGTTTTTCGCTTGCTTTTCGGATCTCTTTTCTTGTTGTTTTTCGGTGTTTTTCTCCTTTTCCATGCCGGATTTTCCCCCATGCATACCTGTCATACCTGTATTCGGTGGTGTGAGCGTTCGAAGTTTTTTGGCGACCTATTCCAATTTTTCTCTCGCTCGTCGTTCACTCCACCACCGGCCGCCGCCGCCGTCAGTTGTCTTACCTGTCCGCTGTCCTCCGCCTGTCCCCAGACGAGGTTTTGAGTTCTATTGTTCGTGGCGGTGGAACAACAGAAACTATCGTCGTACACACCTTTTGTTTACGTTTCTCTCGGGTTTGGGTCGCGCGTATGTTTCGGCTGTGTGTTCCGTTTGTGAACCCCCGAAAGTAGGTGTAATAAAACGGTCACCCACCTTTCGTATACGTCAGTACAATAGTTTTATGTAGTTCCACCTTCTCGGTGCTGCCACCTCGCCTTCTCTCGCACACTCGCAGTGTCTTCCTCGTCCGCGCTGCTCGGGATGACCTCGTGTATACTTTCGACCTGCACGCGGCTTCGCCGAGAGAAGGTGTTGAGTGGTTGTCTCTCCCGCACTCGCTTTCAACTGTCGGTCTTTATCCCTCTTCGAAGCAGACCAAGACACTGTCAAAGAATTCATGACAATGTGAGGGGAATAAGAGGAAAAGAAGACGTAAACTGAATTAAGGCGCACGCGACACGCCATCAGTGAATGAATGGATGGGTTGATTGAATTGATAGCCATCGATGGCCACCGAGTTGATAGCGCTCGACTCGATCGATGAGGTTCAAAGTGGCTGGCTCCCTGGCTGGCTCTTCAATTGGGCAATTGTAATCCGATCCGATGGGCAGGTGGCGAGTGAAAGATACAACTTCACGTGGAGTGAAGTACTGGCGTACAGCAGTTCAATTGTTTGAACTTGTTAATCGGAGTTTAGGGAGTTTGCCGCCGCGGTTCAGTGACTGGGGGTGGGTTAGCCGGAATCACAGCGAAACGTTTAATTCCTGCTTGGAAATCGTGTTTTCGCTGCCTGACGTCAGTGATGGTTATGTGGGGGAGTGCGGTTTTGAGGAATGACGAATCAGGGTCGCTTGGAAGGGTTGACGGAGTTCGAGAGGAAGCTTATTCCCACTCCTCTTGGTTATGCGAAATTACCATTTTTACAGCGAGTATTCATACGCTTTATGGCGAAAGCTAAGTGATCAATCAGCGGATATTGGACTGGGACTCTGTTTGCAAACAAAAACCAAGACCAAGACCAAGTCGACACATGGCATATCAAATGTTGGCTTTTCTGTGAAAATTGTTGAAAGATTTCGGACTGTTCATGTCGATTATGGACAGAGGCAGGATTTTTCTAGTTCCACAGAACACCTCCTAGCTACAAAAACGCAATAGAGGTCTTTCTACGCGTGACGCTACAACACTTCGGGTGGGCCTGGCGCTCAGCCAACAAGACTCTCCAGCTAGCACGATGGAAGTCTAGCTGCCTCCAGGTTTGCACACCCAGTTAGGTGAGGTCCTTTTCAACTTGTGTGCGTTACCATTAGATGCGGGCGTTCCTCTGTTGCTTTGTCCCACAAGTTCGGAGTCGGAGACTCCTCGCCGCGGAGCTAAGTTGTCCGGACTTAAAAGCTTCTGAAATCGGTGCCTTACAGAAATCGGTAAGACACCGATTTCATCTCTAGTCCATCCAAGTTCAGTCTTCGCCGTTTTTCCTTGTTTTCCTTTCTTAAGGCAACTTTCGCATAGATCAATAGAGGGCAACACATAAAGTCACCAAAAATACAAAAATTATCCAGCATCTGCCAGAAGTCCAAGTATTCCTTGCAACTGATGGTCTAACTGCTGGTAGAGCGTTCAATGCTTCACAACTCAGGTTCGAATTTCCGAAAATTCTAATTGTGAGCGCCCACTGCAGTTTGCTTGGAAACACTTAAAGCTACCACACAACCACAAATCAGACTTACTTTCAAGAAAACGAACAAAGTCTTCTTCGACATACCTGCAAAGAAAATAACATACACATGCGTTAGTAACTTCCAAAAAAAAAACAAATGTGGTTGACATAAATCAAGCAAAAGCATTAGAATTGTATACAAAGGATTGTTAAGCAAGCAATCAGCTCTGCAAATGCAGGAACTTAGTGAACTGAAGGACCAACGTGAATTTAACTAAAAATCGGCTCCAAACAAGTCTCTCTCTGGCATAACGCCCTCGAAGTGCAAGGTCTTACAGAACACATCTCATTTTTAGTACAAACTTCCGCACTTGCTCACTAGGCTGCCCCGAAATCTGTCAGCTTTCAGTCTCGAGTCATTCACTTTTAGGAGTATTACTTGAAAACTCGTTTAGGAGACAGCCACCCTTGCAAACGACATCAACGCCTCAATACCCAAGCAGCCACATAAAATTAAGATCCCGAGCTCTGCCTTAACTTCGATTACAATCGTATTCGATTAGTTAAGTAACTCCCGAATAACAGTCCGTTTAGAGAATAACGTACGTATAGCCATTAAAAATGTAATCCAGACGCAGAAGCGACTTAATGAACAATAAACTTCCCCGGAGAAGCCTTCTGATCCCCTCAATAAACAACCAGTTTACCGCCGATCGGATCCCTATCAAGCCGCAGTTAAGCTGCTCCCATGCCCTGTCCGTCGGAACCTTTCAAAAGCAGATGATACCCAGACGGTACTCAATGGAACGAGAATCGATCTCAAGATTGATGGAGACAAAGAAACGTAAAATGTTTATGCCGGAAATTTGTTCCTCCCTGGGTTTGGCATCACTTCGAACATGTGACCGAAGAGGCGTTGCCAGAATTAAAAATTCGAATCAAATCGTATGCAAACCGAAGGGAAGAGGCTGTAAAAACAAATAACTAAACTTTTACGACAAGTTGTGTGTTTTGGTGTTTGGGGGGGAGAATCTAATTTCCGTAAGTGACGGGTCATTTCCTTTCTCAAGAAGCTTCGCTATAACCCACGATGACACACTTTTCACATTTTACGGTGTCAGGCCTCGAATGATGATTGGAATGCCTCGAGTCACCGGCTGTTTTACAGGAAATCGATGCGTATTGATGATGGGTGAGTTGAGGTGTCATAAACATCGAGACACTGAATCGACCGCCGGTGTCTCACGGGAATCCCGTGAAAAGTGCTGACCCAGTTGCCGACTCAAAATGCATGCCCACGAGTCTTGGCACCACCCAAATTCACCTGAACTCAGCCACGAACGCGGGTGGTTCCTTTAATTGCTGCGTCACGCCACCTAATTACGCCGAGCAACGAGATGACGTTGAAACCGTTGAAAGGCATTATGTCTTTGCAAACTTGCACACTCCTCTGCCAATTCGAAATGCAAACAATTTAGCTACTTGTTGCTAATTAAATACCCACTTAGCTTAACTAAATGTAAACACGCCCAAGAAAGAATTTAATATCTAATCTTGTTCATTCAGAAACACACATACACAGTGTCTCGGATGTGGGGGCCGGGACACTGGCCGCTGCCGCAGCAACGAAAACACCAAAAAGTAAATAAGAGCGTCTCTCCAACGCAACCCCCCGCTTCTATTCGTCGATTATTATGATTTTTATTAATTTTCCCCTTGTGATTCATCATTAACATTAACATTTCATGAATAATCGAGATAATCGGATAAGGCCGAGGGAATCGGCTAAGGAATGTCCCGCGGCTGCTGCTGTTGTGGACGCTCTCGTCTCGCTCTCGCTCTGGCTGTGGCTGGCTCTTCGCGAGATAAATTAATAAAAACATAAAAAAACGATTTCTTTTTTGAGAGATTCTACAAATCTGTTGATCGACACAATATAAACAGGAATTTATCTTCAAGTAGCCGAAGACAGCGTGCGAAGATGGAAGCGACGCCTCAGAGAACTATGAGCGGTGCGGTTGCGGTGGCGGTGGATCTTGCGGCAGTGGCATACACATTACGTCACCACTGGTGGCTTGATTAATATTTGAGCTGAGTCCGAAACCACGCAAATAATATTCTAAAGGTGAAGACTACCGATTCCAGTTATTTTGTAATAAAATAATAAAGTCAAGTCGGAAACTGACGTAAGTCCCACACCGACTGACCGACCGACCAATTGAATGAGATGAAGATGACGCTAACCCAGTCATGGATCATAACAACATGTGTCCGGCGGTTAAGAGACAGCAAGGTTTGCAGGTAGAGTGTGGCCAGCAAGAAAAGGAACCCATTTTTTTGGGACTTCTGAGGCTCAGGCTGTGACGGGAGCAGGTGGTTGATTGCGGTATCTTGCTGGATGACTAATCAGGTGCATTTCGAGAGCATGACGGCGGATTGACATGAAAATTTATCTTCGAAACAAGGCAAGTGTGTTTGACTAGAGGCAGGCTCTCAATGTTGTGTGCTTAGGCAAGACAAATTAAAAAAATGATGAAAAATGGAGATCCTGGTCTACATGCTTCTTGCCATATTGTGCATTCTTTTGATAAGTTATCGGCAAAGTAGTCAAATTATGTACTTTCGAATCTGTCTTAGTGTTTGAAAGGCGCGTGTTGATGTACTGGAATATTTTAACTAAGGCTTATGATCCTTTTTAACTAAGAAAGAATCATGCTTCCAAATGTGCAGCAGTTTAGGAGTTCTTGACTTCTGATCATCTGTCATCTACACACACAGCGTCTTCTTCAGACGAAACATTATTCTCCACGAAGCTGTTTCATTTGTACTTAGACGTGGATAAATATTTAAATCTGCTATAAATATTTAAATCTTCTTGCTTCAGCCTCCTAGTTCGAGAAGAAGCCTTTTTGCTTCCTCTTTACACTTGGAGACTGAGTACTGACTGGTTTTAGAATACAACCGATTAGTGTTTTTGATTCATTCATTTGCAACAAAACTAACATTCGTATAAGTGGCGGTTTTAATCACATGGAACGGTTTATTATTTCATTTTTCCTTCTGTAGCAATACAGTTGGAGGTCTCATCCAAACTCTCCATCTGGCACTATCTCTTCCTAGTTGTTTCCACTCTCGTATTTTCATCGTCGGCGTCCTCTGTCACGTTGTCTGTGACTAATGACTAAACAATTCAACCGTGTTGACGGATGTCTCGATGTTGAACGACAAGCGGAACTATCGATATTTTTGAAAATTAAATCTTCGAAGGATTGGATCAAGCGCCACTGTAAATTGCGCAAATTATATTTGTTGAACGTTTTAATTACATTCATCCAAAATAACAACTGATCACTATCAAAACAATACACAGTCAAACCCGGTTATAACGACCTTCAAGGGACTGACAGGTTTGGGCGTTATAGCCAATATCAGGCATGTAAATTTATCTGATGGGTATACCGGTACCCATCCTAAACCATGACTTTTTGCTTCCTCACATCGTCTCCTTTTAATTCTTGTCTCGTCCTTTAAAATTGTGGATATAATCGAAAAATGACACCTGCTTTATCTACAGTCGTAGATTTATTTAGAAATTTATGCGAGCCCAATACTCGACCACTTGTCACACAAAATCTGCACTAAATTGAACTAACTCAAATCGAATAATAAATACAATACAAAAAGTATAACATTTAAACAAGCACTAAAATTCGATGCACACAGATGCAAGACTCGCACTTGCAACAAACACTTTACCGTCTTGTTTGATTTTAGTCGTAGTAATCAATAACATCTTCATCATCTTCTCACCCGCATGCTCCACGCGTGTCGCGAGTGTAAACCACACACGAGAGATCTCCAGGCAACTCGATCCTCCGCCATCGACTCTAAGTTATGCCCAAGCTTAACTAGGCTAGTTTTTGGACTTGGGCCAACCAACAATCAATATTTTATTTCAAAAAAATTTAAAAATCTGACATTTTAAACGATAAGTGCTTTTATCCGATGCCGTTATAAACAGAATTGACTGTATGTTCAATTGATTTAAAAAATGTTTGAATGTTATTGTCTTTGACTGACAACTATTATTTTTCATTTATTTGTATTAGTATTACAAACTTTAATAAACATTTCAGGAATAATTCATAGATTGTTTGATTTAATAAAGTTTTGGCAGTCAAAGATCCATTGTACTCATAATCCGCTGTGTAATCGCTTTCGGAGTTCAATTATTATCCAGTTTGCCCGCAGTCCGTTAGAATTATTGTTTCCTAAACGATTACACAAAGTACAACACTCAAGACCACTATGTCGACGACTAGGTGACTAGATCTCCTTGGGACTGCAGCGCTACAGGATCCTTTTAAAAGGGAAGGAGCAGACAACACTAGTAGGTCCAGTAAAGCTGGTTAATTCGAAACGGTTGGGGGGAAGGTTTGTCAGTAAAAAAAATAAGTTTCCGAAATATTAAGAGATCTTCTTTTTTGCACTAAAACTTGAAGGAACTTAATTCGCTGGGACTCCTCCAATAAATATTTTCGGATGGTTTTTCCCCGACTTTTTTTTACAATACAGTTGAAAACCGACTCTCATTTATGCGAAAAAAATTTTTCATTCTGGACATAATTAAAAAAAATGTTCTCATAAGCTTAGAGACAACAGAAAAAGCCTAATTTTTCTGGACTGAACTGAGCTATAATACAGCCAGTGTCGACCCAAGTACAGAAATCTCCCTTGTACAGAAATTATTTGTTGTCTTGCGAGTGGAGGGGACCCACAGCTTGAAGTCAACTCCGAACTGTGTAGAACCCGACCGTAAAAATAGTGTTGTCGCACAAGGAAGCGAACCTAGACATAGCAGATTCGACTATAGGAGTCATCGCTCATGCGATGCTTGACGATGCCTTATTTGGTTCGCAAAGCTAAAACAAAAAACAACATTTCTATGTGTTTAAGGAATCATATAGTTAAGGATTGAGCATCGCCTATTCCTATTCTCCCACCTCGAGGCCAAAAGGTAAAATGTAGGTATGGCACCACAAACTAAATTCGACCAAGACCAGGCATCATCCAGGCATTACCTCAGTCCACAGCGATATATCCGAATTATCTCGCGTAGGAACTGGGACGTTGGCCGAAAAGCTTTCGTGTGGTTCTAAAAACCACTCACTGTGGCAAAGGCCGAGAATTATAAGTCTTGTGTTGAGCCCATCACCAAGGTCCCACATCCCTGTCATAAAAGGAATTGATAAAGATTCAAGAATTCTGATCAGTTGCCAAGTAAGCGCACAACTTATCTTAATTCAACGGTCCACTTTCTTGCTTCCTTTCTTTGGTGCAGTTGCCGCTTTGAACAACACAAGAGTTTTCCCGGGAGAAGATTTCAACATAGAGCAGTCTCAAGGGCATTATAAATTTGTTCTGGAGCAAGAGAGCCTACGTGTAGGCTTGAAATTCATTTCTAAGAAGGGATTTACCTTTTCACCCGCTTTCTAAGTCATTCAAAAAGGCCAGTTTCCATTTGAGGCATCTTGAAGGATCTAAAATATTTTCTGTTTTTTTTTCTGGCTAGTATTGTGGATTTTGGAACCCCATTCGATAGACGGAATCCTGAAATTTCTAATTTTCTCAAACTTACAGCCTTTCCGTGATTGGAAGGAATCTGCGTTGCTTTTCCTTCGAAGGAGCCATAGCTTTATAGATTTACGGGAGCAATAAACGGAACTAAACGAAAGAAACAAAATCCAGCCTTAACACCAGAAAAGACGAACATAATTGAGCAAGTGCGCCGAGTAACGCACAATGATTCCGCTCTTCGATAGCGCCATCTCCACTCTTTGTTGTCACATCTATCCTTTCAAAACCGTTAGATTCTACTGCATCCCTTACAGCTTACTGACTCCTTTTACAGAGTCTTAAAAAATAAAAAAGGATTGTTTAATTTCCTGTTCGTTCTGTAGACAGAAAATATCTAACAAAGAAGAGGGAGGGAGCAGACAACGCAAGGAGGAAATACAGTAAAAGCTGGTTAATTCGGAACGGTTGGGGAGAGGGTCAGTCCGTAAAAAAATAATTTAACAGAGTAGACTAACGTACAAGCCCATGAAGCCAGTTTTTGCTAAAATTAGAAATTGAATCCCTCACTCAAGAAAATGCAACAACCAGTCGTGAACCAGTCGTAGCCATCAATCTGCTCCGCCTTTCGTAGTCGTTTACCTTAACTTTCCAAAGTAATCCTAGTCCTAGTCCTTCCAACAAAATCATTCCATTGCCTGTCAACCAGACTGTTCCCATCCCGCACAGCCATATCATCTAATTATTCCAACCCGTCATATCTGACCGTGAGCACGAGAAATATGGAAAAGGGAGGAGGTGGGGCACTGCCACTGGACTGCCGGCGAGGCACACTCTGGCACATTGTCATTCAGTCCATTCATAAAAATGAAAAAGTTTGCTCAATTCCACTTGATTGAAGGCTTCCCGCCGCCGTCACGACGACGGCAACGACGCCGATCGACAACAAGAGTCTACATCGAAGCATCTCAGCTCTGTGGCATACCGTCATGCATAACTTGTGTCACACAATCCCTCTAATGGTGGGGAGGGGAGGGAGAGAAAGAAATTGCTTGAACAACTTTTGTGCAAAATAAATAATTTGTTTTCCAATTCGATTGGATTGCCAGCCAGCAGCAGCACAGCACGGAACCGCAGCAGCTGCACAAATCAATGAATGGGAAGACACACGGCGTAACCAGACCACCGTCGCCGCCCCACCGAGGAATAGCAGAATAATGGACACTAATTGAATTAATTTGACGACAGTTTGAGTATTAGATGAAAACGATTGCCAATTCATCTCAGCCACCACTCGCACACAAACGGCAATCTTTTGCTTCTCTCTGCCGCTGACTGGCTAATGAGGCCCGACATGAAATGAGACTGATTTTGAGCTTAATTCGCATGTCCTTCATCCGACAGTGCACCGCTGGAAACGATTCACTCCCGTCCCCCGGTCCAAGGTTCATCTTGTCTCTGAGACAAAGTTAGAGCCCAATTATCCAATTTGCCAAAATGTGTCGCATGTTGTATAAATCAAACGACTAATTGTAACAACGGCAACTACAGCCACGGTCTTGACAACGAAACGTCATGTTCGCTCGCTCACTCGCTCGCTTGCTAGCAAGGTACGCGTACGTATCCGTATTCAGTCGCAACAGCAAGCAGATACACTCGCCGGATGATCGCCGAAGTCGACGACGCGAGTGGCTTCGCCGCAGAATGCGCTGGTGGTAGAGGCGGCGGAGCGCTGTTCCGCGATTTATGGGTTTGCCAAAAGTTTGACAGCTTTTGAGGGGTTGCTGGCAAATGATTTACGGCATTAAGGTAATTTTGACAGAGCTTGTAGGTTTTGATTTGCATTTTAATGGCTTCGGGCGGACATGGAAATTGAAAACAGTTTTGTTTGGTCGTCTGTCCTTTTTTCGTTTGTTCCCCCTGTTCTCTGAAGATCGATATTTTTTATGTTATCGACATCTTTATCGCTGTGTCCATATCCGATTTTAATTAGAAGCATTAAATTAATTTATTTGATTGCCGACAATAAGATTTTCAACGATCATCCAGGGTGTCAGAGTTATACGTTCGCGGGGCGTATCAATGTCAGCGGCGGCGCGGGTTTGATGGGTCCGGGCCGCCGAACAAATCGGTGCACAGCGACGACGATATGGGTTCCATTAGCCTGTTAAGGAGAGAAATAGATAAAATAAAATCCGTGCAGTGTTCTCACGGGATTTAATGGGAGCCAAATTGACGATCGCGCACAAAGGTGTCTAGAAAACAAACAGTTTTTGTAATTTGGGGAAGCATCTGGAGTGTGAACAAGCTTTTCGGACAAGGCCGTGTGCATAGGAAGTGGCGCAAGTAGGATGTAGCGCGTGTGGGTGGATGGCGTGTCGTGATTCAATACGATTCGATTCGAGGTGTGGTCATTAACGACTCTGTGCGGCGGAGGAAAGTGAGCCTTGTTCAATAACCAGGCGGGTGATCGGTTTTTACGGCTTTCGACCTAGATGACATTATTTCTTTGCTTTCCGAAAAAAATTGGGAACTCAAATCCGTGAGAGAATACGCCCCCTCAACTGAGGGAAAAAGGTTGTACGCCCGCCTATCTGTTTTGGCCAACACTGACAGCGGTGAGTGACTTTTCGATGAAATTTTGGACAATAGCCACATTCTGTAAATTTTTAGGGGCACATTTCAGCCCACAGGCATGTTGCCTTTGTATTTCACGAACTTTTATGTCATTCAGAAGAGTGCCCGAAAATTCACACAGTATTTCGAGTTCGAGCACTTCGAGTGTCAAAGTGCTGTCAACTCGAAAAACAGTGACACTTGACAGACAACGGTTCGCGAAAAGAAAAACCCATTTTCATGCTTGCGCCAAATTTGTGAGCAGTGGTATAAGAATGCATAGATATTCAAGCGAGGGACATGTAAAGTACCGTTAAGTCAGCTCTTGTGACTTTTTGGAGCTGTTTCCTTCGCTCCACAGAACTCAAGTCACTGTCCTTCGGAAGAAATGCCCAAAATTCACACAATATTTGAAAAGCGCACCATGTATGCATCAAAGTAGTGCCAAAAATAAAATAAAATATATGAAGTGACAGCTGACAGTTCGCTGTCAGTACAAATCAACAGCTTCAGAGAAGAGCAACGTTTGTTCATGTTCAAGCATCTTTTAGAAAACATTTGTGGCAGGAACAATATCGTCGACATTTACATCTTGATGGTTAGAGGAAAAACGTCAAAATTGTGGAATTAGCTCAGCAAAAACAGGAGTGAGTGTTGGGCAGGTTTCGGAATAGAGTCACGTACGAACCATTCTCCGGTGAACATGGTATGAGCGTCAAAGTTTTACCGTCTCGATAGTGTGTTCAGGCCGCCAGACTGTCATCCATCGAGCACATAGATGAGAAAACTGAGACCAAGGACAGCACTGTGAGGCACTACCAATCCAATATTGCTTAAAGGTAAAAACTTCATCACGTGGGAAATCAAAACCACCCACGAGGGTCTAAACAGTCCTCCGCTGAATGATTCATGAGCAATAAACTATCAGATTTTCGGAAAACCTCCACCTCCTCTAATGCCACAATGTAATCGACATCTTGCGTGTTCCTTCCCAAATTTAATTCTCTGATGTCACGACCCATGACTTGCGACTTTCTGAGTCTCATTCTCGAAAATTTGCATTTTCCAACAGAAGTCATTTCAGCCGCACAACTTCGCCTTAAACCAAAACATAAAATTGCAATAAATTCCGTCTGACATACAACTCTCGCTCCAGTGGCTACATCATGCATCCTCAATTCACGAGAGACGCCTCCAGCAGACTTCCCTTCCACGCGTTGGCCGAAACCGCAAACGTCAAGATTCGTATCCAATTTTTCCTTGTCCGTTTGTTGTATTTTCACCTCGATTGCGACCGTCAACCCTTCCGCCACTCACGGACAGAGGGTGGCGACTCCCCTTTATTGGCGAGTGATTGCTTGGTTAGTCTTCACCCCCAATGCGGGTCTGCGGTTTTTTCCCTTCTCTCTCTCTCTCCCTCTGTCCCAATTCGCACTCGCTTCATTCTCATAATCAAATTGTGGAGTTTCTTTTATTCCGTTACTCATTTTGCTTCTTTCTTCTTTTTGGCCGTAAATTAACGAGTGTACCGCAATAAACATGGCAATGCATTTGTTAAGACTCGCCTGAAGTGTGTGGCCACTCTGCCCGCACACCGGGGCCGGTGGAAGAGCTGCTTAATGACTTGCAAAGCTCCCTAGGATATGCGGTACAAGTACTCCTCCTCGGCGTGCTTGCACTCTGCGGCGTTCATTGTGCGAGGGTGGCAGTTGCGGGCGCCTGGCCAGAAACGATTCCAAGGCAGAAACAGAACTCAAAACAAAAAAAAAAAAAAATAAAGAAAAGAAAGAAGTTCATAAAACGCTACTTGTTTTGCATTTTATGGATTTTTTCCGTTGTGGTTGTTGTTGCCGGTGTACCGCTCTATATGCAAATTTGTTTTTGTCCCAGAAAGTGTTTTCTTCTGCTCTGGACGAAATGCAAAAAAGGTAATTAGTCACTTTGGGGTGCCTTACTACCGACAAGGAAGTGCCTCTGTATACAGACGACGGTGCTGGCGATTGAAGGCGGCCGCCTTATCTTTGGGGATGGAATTTTCGGGTGAAATTAACGATTGGGGACGGCGCGACGGTGGGGAAGCATGTCAGGACTGTATTTTTATGGGGTATTCAGTGGTTGGACTGTGTGCTAAGACTTCCGTTAGGCACCGGCTAATCGGTCATAATGTGCCTTGGGACTGGATTTTCATTGAAATTAGAATGGGTTAGCGAAATAAATGACGAAGGCTATAATTCAGGATTGTTGGGGGGAGTGTGATGGTCGATTGAGACGCCGGAAATCGTTCTCGCAGACGGACGGGCTAGTTGCTGAGTTTATAAATAGATTGGAGCAACTTTTTTTGAGGCCATACTTTTTTTAAACAGAGCCTGAAGACGGGAAATTTATTTTAATTTCAAGAATTTTGATTGCAGGTTATGAGGACTTGTTTTGTTGCAGGGGCAATGATAAATGATTTGTCTCGGTTTTCCATGATTCGCTGGAACTCCTGACGCGACATTTTTAATTTTTCAGCTCCAGTGGCCGATAATGACTACGGCTAGTTTTGGGTTCTTAGGAAGAGACGATGCAAAGGTTTCATCATTGAATGCAGGGCACATCGACATAGCAGAGGGTTCCATTCGGAATCAAATCTGGAAGAATACTTCGTAACAAGACCAAATGCCATACAATGGTGTTGTTTCAAGAACATACAGCATTTCGTTGCTTAAAGCCCGTGGCTAGCTCGAGCTAAATTCGTACATCTCCAGGTCATGTGATGAGTTTCATTCTCTTACAGAATAGACGACAATACATTTTGTTAATATCGCTTTATTATTAGTTTTTCAAAGCAGGCACACTATCGGACACAGCCAGAGTTTTGACACTAATTGTCATCCGTGAAACTTGGCACCAAGTGCAAAATTACAAGCAGTGTTGCCAGTTATTCCGTTCACAGCCAAAGATCTGCGGAAATTATGAGATGGAAATATCACTGAGTTATGTCCTTGGGAAGAATAATGTTTCTAGAAAAGAAAAACGCTCGACTTTATTTTGTGTTGAAACAGACTGCGTGCCACAACAGGTAACACTTGCTAGATATATGTTTAAAGTGCTGTCGAAAGTTATCGAATCTTGTACAAAGGTTACGACACGTTGGAAACATACGAGTTCTCATTGCGACGCCGACAGGGAACGACTTGTGCCAACGAAATATTCCAAGGCCAAAATTTGGAGGACATGGCACACAGTATCCACTCGACAAATTTCTGCCCAACAATAGAACCACAATCTGAACAGCCTTCCGCCGTATTTTTTCGCCTGCAAGATATGAAATGTCGCTTCAATTCAACAGAGAGCGTCAATATCAAGAAGAGGGCAACCAACCACTAATCAACAAAAAATAATTCCAAAAAATGATATTAACTAACACTTCTACATTCACACTCCATTTAAACAAAATCTTGCACATATAGGAAAACGTCAAATCATACGTCCAACTATTGGACCAGAAATGAAGTATTATAGAGATGCCCACTTCACAGCTGATTGACCCCTAGTCCATCGACGAATTTCACAGGCTTTTTGACAGTTATTTATGACAGTTCTCTGATTGGTCAAAAGCCAAATGCTTTAGAAAACGATATAAAAAATGGTTGCCAAAAAATTTAAGAGGCAAGAGAGGTAGAAGTTGGGCTACTCTATAATACTTCATTTGTGTTTTGAACAGAGCTCATGTCGTGCCGCAAAATCAAGATTCTCTAGGTTTGGGCCTGGATTTGTGTGCCTCCACTAGATTTCTTCATACCACGTTCATGAACAAGGCATGGTACATGTCCAGTGGAGACGACGAGTAAGGAGTGCAGACGCAAGAAGAGCTTGCAGAAACATTGGGTGGGACAAAAGCTGCAATTTTTAATCCTGTGAGAGCAAAGGGATTTGTGAAGATTTTTAATTTTTGATTTTCAAAATTGAGTGGCCTAAGAGTCTTCATTATTTCCATTGTGATAATGCCAGACCGGGAGCCTGCTTATTTTCACTTGCTCAGAAATACTAGTCACGTCACCTGAAAATTGGTTTCATTTCTTTTTGCCGACATAGAAAAGAGTACTTAAACATGCAACTTGCATTTTTTATCCAGGGAAGTGATGGCTCAAAGTATGACTTGGAGGTAGTCCAGCAAGTCGTTCCTGGGTGCAAAAGTTTGCGAGAGAATTAAAATCATAATACGCAGCACCTGCCGAATTTTTGACTCCAAAGCGTATGTACAACACAAATCCCACTTGAAGAATTGATTCTGCGCTTGCTGTATAGTTTGAGACGCTTCTTTCTACAGACTCTCTGAGCATTGTCAATGACTCGAAAGAGGTGGAGCCGTGAAAATTATTTTTGGTCATTCCGGCGTGGAATCGAACACAGGCAGCGAGTTTCAGTTGCGTAGGGGTCGACGCACAACGCCACAGCCGCCAGACATTCGCCCATATTCTCTTAGAAGAAGTGACAAATTGTCGCCTCACATTTTATTTGTCACTTCACACAAAAATCTGTATTCTAGAATTCAAGTGAGGTGACAAGAAACCATTTCAATTCTTGAATTCAAGTGAGGTGAGAAGAACCCTTCCAATTCTTGAGTTCAAGGGAGGTGACAAAACACCATTCCAATACTTCCTCCAAATTAATTCAAAAATGTTGACAACACATGCTGCAGGTTGTCTCTGCAAGTAGGATCAATTTCCATTCGGAGGTTGCATCTGAAAAAGTGTGTAATTTTAGGCCGCCTTTGGTTCACAACTTGGAAATATTAGTAGGCCCAAGAAATAATGCAAACGTTTGCAACGCGAAATGGATTTCTGGGTGTGCTTGGATGTCTAATGTAAAAGCCATTATCCTCCATTAAAGAGACCAGGTCCTCAAATTGTTGGTGACTTGTTGTTTTAACTCTAAACGTGAACACATTCATTAACTTTTATTCGTCTCCCACAAAATAAAGGTGACAAAAAATATCCCATTCTATCTCACGTGACATGTGAATACACACCGTCGTCGTGCGGATGACAAATGTCACAGTGACTTAGAGAATACAAATTCGTCAAATTGACACATATTTTTGGGTGACACGACTAAGAGAGTAAGGGTAAGATCGAGTCCATAGAAGGAATGACTATTTTTATAAGAGCTTTGTAGAAACATTCGCTTCCGCCAACCGCCGGAAGACTAGTAGAGACCTTAGGGTGCACTCGGATAGGGAGTTGTTTGCATCAACAGAATGGTGTTTTGAATAAAACAGGCCTCTAAAAGCACTAACCTCATAGCTTGTCAGAAGGAATCCTTAACGACATGTTGAGCTGACAAAACTCTATTTGCTTATAAATTTGAATAAGGTTGAAAAATAAGAGTCAGGGCAGCAAAGGCAAATATTTGTTGGCTTCGTTATATTCTTCTGTCTCCAGGAGCTGGTTAGGAAACTACTGATAAAAATGTTGCTTAAAAGCCTGTTCTTGTAACATAGGTAAACAATTGGTTAGGCCACACTCCTACGGAATTTGAAGACTTACAAGTGCTTTACGCCTCTGCCGAGTGTTTTTATTGGATTTCTCACCGAGCAATTTATTTTGACATGGTCCAGGCACCGGAATGAGAGACCCACCCACAGTTAATGACAATTTCAGTAGTAAATTAAAAAATACGGAAAAGACGTGCAGTAATAAGTGTAGGATCGAACATAAACTTCACTCAAGAAGACTCCGTTTACACAGTTCACATTCAAGGGTGGTTTAGGTACAAACCCGAAACCCAACATTTCGGGGGAAACATTTTGAAATCGAATTTTACGTTCCCAATGCAAGCACATTTCAAATGCCATCTAGTGTAAGGCAGAAATGACGTATGATAGAGATGTCCAACTTCTACCTCTCTTGTCCCTTAACATTTTTGACAACCATTTTTTGTATTGTTTTCTGAAGCCAAATTGGGTATGGGTTATTGTTTCATATTCAAAATTATGCAAGCTACACATTTAAAGCATTAAAGCGTGTTGTTTGAAAAGGTTGCCAGCATCTGATCAGGGAGAGGGGCTATGTAATTTCCCGAGCTAGTCCTCAATCTGTTTTCGAGGCAATCTAGAGCTGGTTTAGGTTAGGTTAGACTGACAGTGCTAAAACCCTAGACTTTTTTTCGAATTCTCCGATATTTCCTTTACTCGCCAATGTCCTGTACACAGAGGAACTACATCATAGCAGTGGAGTTGAAAAATAGTTTTAAAAGCCTTCAAAACACATCTTATTTCAGATGGCTTCCACAATACTGCAAGATGCTTTTCATAATGATGCCCGTCGGGAAAAAAACCCTCACTCACAAAAACGCACAAAAAAGCTGCACTAGATCACTGTGGAATTATTGCTGAGGGATGTCCAATCATCGGGACATTCTTATGAATCTGATCTCTAGCTGCGTTTCGGATCTTCGAATTCGAAGTACAAAGCGGAAAGCCCTCAGAACCACACAAAGATTCTTAAATTTTTAATTTGGTATGTAATTGACTTCTTGGGGTTTTGTGTCTCGTAGGTGTTGCTAATATTTAGCGAGTTTATGTTGAGTAATTCAGTTTGTTAATTTCGCTTTCTACAAGTATTATTGAACACCCTCCCATGTAACCACTCAATATCATCCAGTCCCGAAATGAAGAAAGAACAGTCATCGGGATGTTCCCACATCAGGTGTTAGATGCTGGCAGAGGAGTATACTCTGAGTCAGATTTTTAATAATTCAAAGGTCCTCCACCCTGGGAAAATCCTGCACTTGATTGGTTAGCGCGACTTTTTATGTAGCAATACGCAATACGTGTTTTATGGTCGACTGAGAGTAACTGTGTGCCACGTTACGACCAACATTTTGATGGTTTGTCACAAATACAGGATCTCGTAAAAAGTCATCCATGAGGACTCTGTCTCACCATCGCATTTGCACGAAACCCATTCAAGTGATTAACCAGAATTAATTTAGAGCACTTACCTCAAAACGACCTCAAAAACTACTCAAAACTAAAAATATTGTTCGTTCCAACACTTGCAACACGATCGTTCAAAGGAACACAAATCCACTTAAAACAAAAAAAAATGTATTCAAACTGTCTCCAAAATAAAACCCAACACTCAAACTAATGAACTCTTTCGAATAAAAACGACCATTCTATGCCGAGCGACTGTGATGAACTGTCGTCCAAATTGCAAGCAATACCTTTTACGACCCATAACGCCCGTACGACATTGTCACATCGCAAAAGATACGACCAGCCAGCCACAACCTAAAGCTCTTGCAATCGAATTCTTATCTAGTACATGCGCGGATATCTGTTTCACTGGAATTTGTAAGCATTTTTAGCAAATTTCGAATGCTCAACCTTGAAGGTGCCGAGTCAAGTCATTGAGCATTTATTCCCAAAGGAAGGTGGACTAGCGCAAGTTGTTGTCATTACATTTACACACACATACGCGTGTGCCAGGGTTTATGGAATTTATTGTCCCCGGCCATGATTGGGAAGAGGTGCTCAAAACAATGTTAACAACATACGCGTGTGCCTGGTGTTAGGAAGTCAAGGACAACGGTCGCTGGTCGTTATTATTTGGTGTTGACTGCTGTGGGTGGGTCCGTGGTGTTGATGAATGTGTTGCGGCGGAAGTGATTTCATTTCTTCGTGGAAGTGAGTGCGTTCTGTCTCATGACAGATGGAGTGAGTTTGAACCGAACAAAAATCCCCTCTTTATCTCTATCAATCGGTGCAACGGCAATAAGGCCAAGGAATGAATCAAATCGACAAATCGCGAAGACGGAAATTGGTGAGCCGTATTTTCGGGGGAAATCAAATTTGGTACATTTATTAGCAGTCTGACCATGCTGTCTTGTGCAATGAGTGGGAGAGATCGTGGGCGTCACCGTTCCCAAGCTCGAGGCAAAATTCTTGATCAAGGGCACAGACTGACGGGGGATTCTGGGGATTCAAATCGAAATTTGTTCAATATTACGTCTCATACATTTTTATGTCTTTGTTTGGTTTACTGCTGTACATGCCGAATTGCCTGACGAAGAATCGTCAGGGTTTCCCTTACTAGGGTTTGGTGTTTGGTTCAGCGGCGGGTCTGTAGAAGATGGGAGCAATTTTCTGGATCATAAGATGTACTGTAAGTGAATAATTCAGGTAATTGTGTGCAATCCTTATGCGACGTGGAAAAATAATCAAGCTGACTAGCGGACGTCCGTCCGCCGCCGGCCTTCAAAAGCAACAAAACGGTGCTAGTAAAGCCCCAACCACAATTAAAAGAACAGACAGCTCATAAGCCTGCCCCAGAAATGAAGTGTGATAGAGATACCCAACTTCTCAGTCCATCGACGAATTTCATAGACTTTTTGACAGTTATTCATGCACTTTTGACGGTTGTTCACGAAATAACGTAAATGCCGTTCTCTGATTGGTCAAACGGTATAAAAAATGGTTGTCAAACATTTTAAGGGGCGAGAGAGGTAGAAGTTGGCATCCCTATCATACGTCATTTCTGGCCTGCCCGATCCCATGAAAGGGACAGATATGCACAGTTTGACAGATGTTTCCTTTGACATTTATGATAAGCGTCGCTTCGGAATGTTATCTTGTCATGAATGCTTTTGTTTAATTTTTACTGATTCAAGAATGTTAAATGGTCGTTCTTTTGGGTATGAATGTGGATTGCAAATGCAACGCACTCATTGTGTCACCCTTTGTGTTTCAGAAACGCTTTTGCGGATTCTATTTGTCAGAGCCTTCGCTGAATACGAAGGTAAACGTCAAATTCGCATTTTGTTTATGTTGCCAGGAGCAACCAAGAACTCTTTGAAATTTGACACAGCTTCTCACTTTAAAGGCTACGTTGACTTAATTCGAGTATATTTTGGGTCCACAAAGAGACATTTAAGGTCCCCCATGACAAATTTGCCGCCTTCTCTCACGAACACTTGCTCATCTAGGTTCGGTTCAGTTCATATTAGAAGCAATGCAAAGCAGATGACATTCAGCTACAAAAACAACAGTCTTTACAAACATTTCAGGGGGCATGAAATAATTTTATTATATAATAATTTTATTATATATTATATTATTTTTTATTATATGTCTGTTTTTTACCTTGACGAACGGTCTTAGAACTTTGAAGATGTGTACCTTGTCTTGACGGTCGTAACATTGGCATCTTCATCTAACCGTCGTCATTACAAATGAAGGCGTGCTTCGTTCTCCAGTTAATAGAAAAAACAACAGGGCCATAATATGCAAGAATTGGTTTGTATGGATTTTATTGGAATATTGATGATTCGTCCGTCTGGTATGACTATCCTGCTTCAGGAGGTATGTTGAGTACAGAATGAAACAGAGCTTTGGTGTGGTCAAGGGCACCGCGGATTGCAATGAACACCAACCGATTTACGACCATTGATCCCGTCTTACAAGACGACGATAGTAGAAAGCGGTGTCTTAAAATAAAACAAAAAAAAAATATCGATGTGAATCACTAGCGAAGTGGGAATAATAGCAATTATACGCAAGCTAGGGCTTAAACCCCCTCCGCAACGTATACAGGGTCAAGTCCTAGCTTCGCAGCAACCACTCGTGTTGTGCGTCCTATTTTTCTTTCACGAGTGGAAGGGACCTGTAGTTTTATGCCGACTCTGAATGGTCAAGTTTGAGAAGCCTTTTCTCGAAAGAAGTGGAGGCATGGACATTATTTTCCTCTTGCCGGGAAACGAGGCTCAAGTACTTAGGATTCGACAGAATAAACTCTACAACGCCACCGCCGCCGCGAAGTGAAAATGTGCTTCAATTCAAACCCTACGCTAGGTAACCAGATTCCCGAAACGAGGAAACTATTTTCATAGCTCAGATCTCCCCCTGTAAAGAATTACAATGACCAGAGCTTCTCAAAGGTTAGCCCTCCGAAGTCGTGTGAGAATTATGAATTATAATCTAAGCTGCGTTCCATCATATTATTGACCAAGGTATCACTTGAAGGCGGCATCAGATTGTCGCATTGGGACGGCACCACGAGGAAGAGCAAGCTAACCAATGATCCCGCGAAAAGTCTTCTGCCCAAAAGCCGAGCCCTCTGGTGTCCACTGGACATGCAAAGTCGAAGTACAACTAACCTATACAACAATTTATGCCAACTGCACTCATAAATTGCAATCTGTTTGAACTCAACGCCTAAAAGGCTTCTTATCATTTTTTTGATAAAGATATCGCAAAGATACCTCGGTTTGCATTAAAAGATTGTGATCGGAATGTTCACAGTCATGAAAGAACTGACCACACTAGCTCCTAAGCCTGACAAAAAGTATGAATAAACGACAGTGATTGCATCACACCTGGAAAACCATCTAGTGCGTGATTGAACATAATGGATTACTTTAGCTGGTGCCTGACAAACGATATCGCCACATTGACTGGCGACAATAAGTTATCAATGCCTCCCCCTCAATGACAGCGAGTCACAATCATCGTGGTCGATTATGTAAGAAGATGTCTATTAATATAAAGTTCAGATGGCATTAAGGTCATTTAAGCGAAGAGCATGGAAATAAATGCAAAACTGTGATGCTGATGATGTTCCAAAAGACGGGGAATATCAAACAAATAATTTACCACGTCATTTAACGCGCAATATTAGCAGTGTGGAAGAATACTCTTTCTATTCCATGACCACCATCTGATCGGAAGGACCCGCTCGTTCGGCGAGGGGCGCACTAACAAGAGATTGTTTCTCGTGCACACACAACATTTAGCATACTGCTCTGCTTGCTCAAAATGTCATCCATCTAGTGGCTCTCAAACACTCGAATATTTGAATTCACTATGACCTTGGCTGTGTATCGCCCTACTTTGCCTGATATCACTTATCTTTCAAACAAATCAGGCCACAGATTTCAACAATTTCGAATCTTCTCCTCCAGACACCATCAACGCAAGCAAAGATCGCGCCCAGGACATTTCTCTCGAAGAGACATGGGACGTCGTTGACCTCGGCACTTAACGAATGGAGCCCTCTCCAGAGGAGACAAGCTGACTTGATATGGAGTAACAACAGACCCTCGCAAAAAATGAATCCTTTTCCTCCAACCTTCATTTAAAATGTGGAAGAGGTACACATTTGGGATGTCTTATGTGAACTACTGCGGGTTAAGTCATTGTGTCATTTTTAGGTTAAACTGAGCATGGCTCGAGATGGTTTTTTCACCTCTCGCACGATTTGATAATCCCCGTCGTGGAAAGAAAGACCGACTGAGTTACCTGACGCCCCCATCTCCGTCTGTCACCCGTCAGAATACGCCGCCAAAAAATACCTCTGACAACATGGTTTCTTTGTGACCAAGGAGTACACAAATGACACTTCAAGCCTGCAGCTGTTCTTCACATCACTCGCGATGAACTTGGTCAAAAATCAGAAGATACGTGCAACTGCTCCCAAGAAAAGTTTCCGTAAATAAAAGCGCCTAGAAGAATTCGTTCAACCGCGTGTGTTCATAGGAATCTTTCACACCATGACCATGAGAGAGTCCCCTGCACTCACTGACTGGAAGTCATCTGAATACGCTTTTCCAAGAAAACCTCAACATTCCTTAGACATTCACAGCGTCACAGGCATACGCGTTCTTAACGTCAACGTCATATGAATTTCCCGCTCCCAGCGCACACATTCGAGCGTTTCAATCCTCTTGTTTATCCAACTAATAAGCACCCCCTGAGTGTGGTCCATTAAAATTTCAATACCACATAATTCTGATTCATTTAGAATCTCGCCAGCTCTGCCATCAGCCGGCAGTGCCCGTAGGTTACCCAGTGTGACCCCCTACGAGTTCTCATTCAAAGAAGTCTCTTTGAACAATACCAGGGTACGAGGAATCAAGAAAATTTCCATCCACCATTCCTGCAACCCCTACGACAGAACAACGACAGTGCCAAAGACCAGCAGAAAAGCGGAACAACAGAAGCAGCAGCGGCACCAGAAGAAGCGGTTCCAACAATTGGATAATTGCAAATTATGCCCCTATTCATCGAACCAAAGAAGAGGAACAACAACAGCACTCACTCCGGCCGACTCCGACTTTAGTTCCGAATCGCAGCGACTACAACCACTTTGCCTCTACTACCTCTGTCTAGAGACTTGTTCTTCATCTTCACCGCCGAATGTGCTCGTTCGTGTTTCCCTTGGCCCAACTAAATTTCTGTTTATCCAGCTGCCAGCAGCGATTTTATTTTTCTTCAACAGTTTTTGTTTTTTTATTTTTTCGTAAAAATTTACCTTTTTAATTATGAGACGACGATGATGTTGATGTTGATGATGATGGTGTGGTGCTATTCTCCGATACGTCGTGTATTGTTTGGGGACTCTTCCGTGGGGTTCTACGGTCTCAAGAAGCGGCGATCTGGTTTGCTGATAGCTGCGTGAATTATTCCAAATTTACTGAGTAAAAAAAATCACTTGCACCACACAGAGTGAAGGAGACGAGGAAACAACAAAAATATGAAACACTTTTCACTTATTTCCCGGATTTATGCGTTGAAAAATGAATATTTTTCTCTCTCGGATCTGTGAACACGAATGCACTTCGATTTGTTGTGCCTGTTGGCTGGCGGCTGGGATTATGAATTTCACTCACTATACTAAGGCACTCGACGGGGGGAAATAGCTGCAATTTGTTTAAACTAACATTCTAATGATGAATTTTGTATTTTTGGATCAGAAAGCAAATTAGCAAAAAAAAAAACTGATGAAATAAATATGAAAATAGTACACACGCACTGAATGTTGTGGGAGAAATCAAATGTAGTCGATTGTAGAACACGAAACGCACGGATTTTATGTGGAAAAACTAATTGATTGATACGCGAAATGATATATTATTTATCGAGATTTGTTCGGAGTCTCTTTTGGAATTGAATTGAATTGTGGTGCTGCGCTGCATGAAAGGTGAACGCTACAAATGGTGGACATTTCAGAAATTCATTTTGACACAACGACGACGACGGCCCAACAAGCAAAATGACACTGGAAGATGGTTGATTTTGATTGGAAAGAGCGAAGTGCGAGTAGAAGATATGGATGCGAGTGATGGTAATGTAGGGTGAATAATACAAATTGTAGCAACGAAAACAAATAAATACTCCGTTCATCTGATAGCTCTTGTGTGGTATGCATTATTATTGAAATTTATTTACTTTTTTTTATCTCCTTTTAATATCTCCTTTTGACAACAAGACTTTTCGCAGAAATGAATTCACGAAACTTCACAATTACACTACCATGCTCTAGTTCCGAAAATTTTAAGATGTTATGGCTTGCAAAAATCATATAACGTCGGAGGCATAAGATATAGTGAATATTGAGTAAATTCCAAAAAACAAATCCGAACCTTCGCTGACAAAATCGCATGCATTTTCGAACGCTGACCACTGCTACCCATGACAAGAACCATTATTTGACAAGTGTATCAGTCAACCCATGTGGGTGTCCAATTCAGAATTAAAAAACCCTCGTTCATAAACAAATCCTCAAATAACAAACATCCTGCAACACCTTTCCAAACGATGGGAGTGAAAGGTCTAACAACTTTCATAGCTCAACGTGCAGAGATCTATCTGAAACCGTACGAGCTCCATGATTGCAGCTTGGTTATTGATGGGGACAACTTGGCGTGCAACCTATACAAGGATGTGTCGGGAAAGAATTCGGCATTTGGCGGTGATTACGATGCGTTCTACAGGACTGTTGTGGAATTCTTTCACGTTCTTAGTGAGTGCAATATTCGTGCGTATGTTCTCATGGATGGCGGCTATGAGAAGAAGAAGCTGCGGACAGTGTGGCAACGTCTGCGAGGCAAGATAGCCCTCATCAAGCACATAGATCCGGTGAATTCGAGGAATATTTTCCCTCTGATGATGCGAGAGGTATTCGTTGACGCCTTACACGATTGCGGAGTTCCAGTGATGCGGTGTGTCTTCGAAGCTGACGATGAGCTTGCCGCTCTGGGAAGAAAGCTGAATTGTCCAGTCCTCAGTTATGATTCCGATTTTTACATTCACAACGTGAAGTATATCCCATTGGTGACGTTGACCGTAAAGGCGCACACGAAGCGAGTAAAAGGAAACAACGACGCGGAAGATGAAAAGAAATTGACGAAGTGTCACGCCAGGCACTTGGAAAAACGCACAAAAACTCAGAAAATATTGAAGGAGATTCAAGTTGATGCTGAGGATCGAAAAGCACCTAAGACGGGGAAAACATACAAGTACCTTGACTGCTGTATGTACAAAATAGAAAATTTGATAAAACGCGGATCACTGACCAAGGAAAAGCTGCCACTGTTCGCGACCCTGCTAGGAAACGATTATATCACTCGTTCGGCGTTTAAAAACTTCTACCACCAGATTAACCAGAAGGGAGTGGGAAAGAAGTCCTCACGGCTGCAAAAACGCATTCAAAGGATCATCCAGTTCCTGAAGCATGAAACATTGGAGTCGGCGGTGGAAAAAATCTTGGGAACACTAAAGAAGGTAAGGTGTGGACTTTCAGCTACTGAACATTAAACAAACCTACGTTCTTCTAGCAAAACAGGGCGCGTCTCTTGGCACAGATCAGCAGCGCCATGGAGGGGTACAACAAAGAGAGGTGTGTTTCATATGAATTCTTCTCGTCTTACTACGACGACGTCTTCAATGAGAGCCCCGAGAGTGGCACGAGTGATGGTGAACTGGAGACCGGCACAGACCTCGAGGAGGACACGGATGAGGAGGAACAAGAAGACGAGGAACAGGAAGATGACGAACCAGAAAGTGAAAAGAAAGACGAGGATGCCACAAAAGACGAAGTGGCAGATGATAATCAAATCTCTACTGGTTCCGTTGATTCCGAGGAAGATGACGAGGACAATGAACTCGACGCAGCAGAATATCTGCCCCAATGGTTCAGAGATCGGCTGTATCCCGCCAAATTGTCGCGTTTCTTCGTGGATCTGGCTCATTTGCGAATCTACATCAACAACCCGCAAATAGAACACTTTCAATTCGACGATTGCAACGTGATCTCTCTGCCAATTCTGAAGTACATATTTGCCATGCTCTCCCATGTGGGCGGAGGAGAGGAGAACGTCATTTACAAAGACCCCATCAAAGGTGATCCGTCAGAGGAGGACTCAGATCACCTGGTTCCTTACTTCCGGTACGTGACCAGACTAAAGCGTGTCACAAACATACAGACAGTCAGGTATCCGCTGGACCCGCCGCCGGAAATCGAATTCAACCCAGCGCAGCCCGATCCAAGGCTTTTCCAGGCGATTTTCCAGGACCTGAAAGTGGACTCGCAGAAACTCTTCACGGAAGTGGAGAAACTGCCGAGTGACCTGCGCTTGTACCTCCTCGCTGTGGTCTATTGGATACAAAAGACACCCAATGCGGATCTGCTTCACGTCCACGCTCTCCTCATAAGCCTGGTCGTGCTGCGGACAATCGACTCCAAGGTAGAACCTATTCGAAACGAGCTTGCCTTCAAAAAGAAATTCGGAAAGGTCATCAGCAAGGAAAAGCTCCATAGAGCCAAAGAAGAAGAGGAGGGCACAGTGAGGGAGGCCCGACCGGAGATCGAACTACTGACACCACCGAAACGAATGACCCACATCCGGAAGATCGACTGTCTGCTGGTTCAGGAGGACCTCCTTAAGCACTTCCACATGCAAGAGATCTTCAAGAAGAAGTACGATGCCTTCTCATCAACGGTGCTCCATGGTTTCTCGGAGTTCCAATCGGTTGTGTTCAACCTGAATGGGTTGAGCTGTCTTCTGGGTGACATCTATGAGAGTCCCAAAATGGCTCAACTCTACTGCGGAGTGTTCATCTACAACATCTACGGCTTGCTGAGGTCGAGGGTGGATCTGAAGTACTTTGTTCAACACCACATATTCCGGTGGTCCCCTATGATGTTTGAATTCTACGACTTCCTTTGGAATTGGTGCGACGAATTTATTCCGCACTGGCAGCGCAACAAAAAGAGTTTACTGGGAGCTAGTAAGAATGTGCTCAGAAAGAGAAAAACGGCAGCCAAGAAGAAAGCATCCGCCCTAGCTGGTCCTGTGATTGCGGATCCAAACAGTGAAATGGTAGATTGTGAGAGGAGTTGCGAGGGCGAGGACGAGGACGAGTTCTTCGACTTGAATAACAAATTCTGTACATTGCTCAAGGTTGCGTGATTTTCGCGAGTGAATAAAGTTGAGAGAGATGTTTTAGACATGGAAGGCGTTTTCTTGTGACTGTGATTGTCTGGTAGACGGGCCTGGTGCTCAGTTGTTAGACGGTAGACTGTCTAGGAGGACAATGCAGGCAACTGTCATGGAGTCGGAGCCAACCATCAGTGATGCTGTCTTACAAGTGAGTAGGATTTTAGATTAAGAGTCGAGGTAAACACCAAACGCGTCTTCTTCTGCACCGAAGGTTTCAATTAGGGTCCATCCAAAAACTTGTTAATCTCGATTCGTCTTCGTTCGAAGTGGATAAAGGCAGAACGTCCAGAGGCAGCATCACAAGCAGTTGTTAGTTTTGAGAAACTGGGTTCTGTCCCTTGGAGTGTATAAGTACACAAGTGATGAACCCGATCTCGAGAAGGATGTGAACACGGAACAACAAATTTTTTCAAATGGCTGCTCTACGGAGGGAATAAAATATCTGTACGAACATCTGTACAGGACAGGCAGGGAGTTAGGCCTGACCCAGTGTTATTTGTAATCAACCAAACCTCATTAAGACATGTCCTTGACAAATCGCAGCCAACACTAAATCTTCTCTCTTCAAGATGGTCCACTCGGACTGGACACACTGCGATCCTTAGGATACTAGATGTTCCTGTGATGTTCCATGACCCCCAGTCCATGTGCTCTCAAGTCACGCATACTACTTTAAAAGGTTATAAAACACGCTGTCAGATGAATCTGAAGCAAGAAACGTAGAAGTCGCCCATCTCTTCCTCCGTCATCTCCGTTCCTGTCTACGATTATCGAAGCTGTCTGACTGACATTTGGAGCTGTGCACCAATTCATTCACACGTTTGGAGCAGCACAGATATATAGTAAAGCGAAAGCTCTGTCTCCCTCCATTCTATCCGCATTCGTAACCTTCTTAAGACGACGGAGTTGTCTGATGATAAATACTTCCGCGAAACAAGTGCTGTTGTCCCCGTGATAAGCGGTGTCTGTGACCCACACAACGCACTCCATTGACCACCTTGTGTTTGCATGCATCGTATCGGGGGAAACCCCCAGCAGTCAACGTGAAACTATTTCAATCCACGGCTTCCACTGCACAATGTTTGCCGTGATAACGGGTGCTCCAAAGAAAATCCACTCACAAACTAACGTTTGACCGCTTTGAAATTATGTATTTACTTTAATTATCCTATAAATTGTTATCATTTTTTCTTTAGGTGTGTTTTAAAAAAAATGAGGTTACTTTCTTAAATAAAAAGGAGCAAATGAAAGTCAGGGAGTTGAGAGAGATAGAGAGAGGGAGAGAGAGATGGAAAGCAGCCGTTAGGCATTTACACTAGGAAATGATCTCAAAATCGTCATCGGAGCCATCTTCAGCTTTACACGCCGCCGCACCAGACGCACGGATGTGATTCAGATCTTCAAAGCCTGCAAGCAAACGTGTGACTGTCCTTGATTGAGAAGAGGGAACAATTTTTTACCTTCCTGGTTTGTCACACCACCGGCGACTGCTGCTGACTTCCATTCTGGCGACCGGGCTTTCGTTATCTCGAACAACGGTTGATTGCAGGCTGGGAGAACTTCGGTTTTCAGCTTGTCGATGATTATCTCAAAACTGATGCGAGACTTGCACAGGAAGCACTGAAAATGATGGAAGAGGTCGAATGCAAGGCCAAGTCAGCTTTACAGTCTGAAATGCTTACCACGGCTAATGATGTACCCATTTGCTGGAAATCAATTCGTCCAGCGTACTTTTGATGGTATGTCTCATCGAGGTTTATTTCATCCATGGAAGTCTTGTTGCCCACGCTCCCAGAACGCTGTGTTGTGTGTGGATCTAAGAATAATACTTCGTCGTCTACATAGCCGATGAAGTAGAGTGCCTGGTTGGGTCTGCCCCCGATCATTCCCACACTACCGACTAGTTCGAAGCATTTCTTTAAGGCAGGGATGTAAATTGGATTGATTGTGTTCAATCCAAGGCGAAGAGGAATGATCAAGAGCAGCGGTTTCCATGTGTCATCATTGGTTTCGTTTTCGAGGCAAAGGCTATCTGGAATGTTAGTGTGAATGTGAATCAATCAACTTTGGCGGGGGATGGAGTGTCTTACAAATCTCATCTGTTACCACAACATTGTCCAATGCGACGTGGACTACGATTGAACACCAATCATCGTAACGTACTAGTTTCCTGCAACAAATTAAATTGTGGTTAGATGCGGTTGCGATTCTATGTGAAAGGCAGGGCAGAGTACAATTTAGTTGACGCGTTGAAATGGGGCGTATGTCAAAAGTAGTCTAGGACAGTTATGCTGTCGGAGTACGGTTGAATCAGTCACGAAAGCTGGTGCTGCGGAAAGTCAGTTGCAACGTGGAATCGAATATCTGAACTTGTGGGTAGAATTGGACTAAGCTACGGCGGTCACTCCTCCAAGTTGGCCTTGGCTTTATTTCCTCAGCAACCACTCGCTTTGCGCGTGCTGAGGAACAATTATTTGTGTTTGATTGGCGACGGAGGAGATTGAAGGTTATCCGCTTCAAAATAATCTAACTCAAACGAGACTTGTAAACATGCGACAGATGCGATGGGACCAGAAATGAATGAGTAAACAACAATTGTCGCGAGAGCAGGTAAACATTGGACATGTTGTAAGGGGGACGAGGTTTGAGAATATCGAGAGAGTTGCTGACAAGGAATGAGAAACTCGTTGTTTTTGAAAGGAACAGTGGCAGTGTAGAAAATGTAGAAAACATTGCTTTGATGGATTCTTTAAGAGCCAGGAGATCGCTTGATAACGAAGTTTCTGAACAGTTTTCTTCTTCCTTGGGTGGCGTTTCATTCCGAGCGGACCTGAATCTCTACCCACAGGCCTCTCCAGCTAACTCGATATCGTTGCCCTCACCACGTTGAGTACCTTGGTCTGCTGTTTTGTCCCAAAGACTGGAGGTTGAATACTCTTCAAGTTGTCTTTGCACTTTACAGGGCACTGTATCCTTACGCGTTGGATCTATATGTGCTTCGACTTATGTCGCTTTACTGTTCGTAATTGAATCGTTTCATCCAGATGTCATCAAAGACCAAAGACCGCGCGCAACTCTTTTCTCACGAAAATACCTTGGCCCTCTTCATGTATCTTTGAATTTATCCATGACTCTGAGCGGTGGAGCATTACTAGGATGATCAGCGTTTTGTATAAAGCCATCTTGGAGCCAGTCAGCTTGAGTCTTGAGTTATTTTGGGTTCATCCGATTGCCGAAGACTGCGGATTCGAGGTTAATTAAATCGTGGACTACCTAGAAGTGTTTAGCTGGCCATTTTCACACTCTTTCAAAGACGTCGGTGTTGGAAGTCCTATCTTTAGAACAGCGCATACTTTGTGTTTACTTTATCCACTACCGCCTGGCAGCCTTCTGTCGATGCCAAAAGCTGGACGGATTTCAGGAAGAATACGGCCATTTAATCGGATGAAGTTAGTTAGAAATGGGTTTCACATAATCGATGGCAGATCATGCAATGAAGCGTTATAAGGGGCTTGCAATAAAATAAGAACTGCTCCTTAATCATATCTCATAAGAAACAGTTCAACGATGAAGTCGTGACATTCTCACTTGAGATCAAAATTCCTTTCTGTCACTGTCACTGTCACTGCTCAGTCAAACACTGTGGGAAAGACTGACAAAGTCATCCAATCGTCCGGCATTGGGTGTCAAACATTTATTCACATTCTTTGGGTAATTTCAAGGAATTGTCTATCCACGTCCATTTAGGAAGAGCATGAGCCTCTGACCGAACAAAATTATATCCTTTTCTGGGGACTACAGAAATCCGAAAAAGAACTAGCATTCATACATGACTGTCCTTTAAGACTTGCCTGGGAACCTCAACATGCAGCAAGTCATCGCCACCAAAATCATAATTCCAAATAGAACTTGATTCTTGCAAGATTAACTTTGCTTAACGTGGTAAGAAGTAGTTAGAACAACTAAAACTGCACTTTATCTTTGTCACTGCCTTCGTTCAAATGGGGATGGGCCTAACGATAGATCAAGTGAGGTTCTATCAAATTCTGTCCAAAAGGTGTCAATCAAGCACTCGACAGACTTTTATTATTTCATGTTTTTCAATACACGACTGCCTCACATTTGTGTTGCACTTTCTGTATCAACGAATAACGGTTACAATGCAGATTAACATCCAATGAAACGTATGTTAATATAGACGTGGTTGCAATCTGTTTGTTAGTCAAACAGTCGTCGAACTACCACTTTTCCGCGTTCCTGCTTTCGAATGATGTCATATTTATAATGGCATCTGTTTTCAAACGGTTTCCACTGAAAAAACCGGAACTCCCAGTTGAACATGCGGTTCAAGTTGACAAACCAGAATTCGGAGTAATCGTTTGGTTACTTTGTGCGACACAACTCAGAGATTGATAGTGAGTGCATTTGACAGAGACGATAACTCTGCTTGGCGAGATAATGGAATTAGACATAGCTGAGCACCCTTTCATAGGGAGATCATCAAAAAAAATTTAGCTCATGTGTGACTTGTCAGTCGTTTATCAACATCCGATCGCGATAATTAACACCAGGAAATAATAAGACCAGGAAAAAAAAAGAAAACTCACTCGAGTATAGCGAAGTCGACGTGCACCAGTTAAACTATGTTCTAATGATGATTTCACAGTATGACTTGACTGATAAGGTGGTCAGAAGTGCACTTCACACACGTACTTACTTCAGAACCTGCGCCACTGTGTTCGGTCCGAACCACTGCCCCACCTTTTTGTCCTCCGAATCGCCCATCAGTGCAATTTGATGAATAGAAAAAAAGCTTTTCCTACAGTCCTCGAAGCGATTCACAATTTTCAAGTAAGTGGCGTCATAACATTCGGGTGTCCAGAACCAATCACGCCCCAAATGGAGGTCAATCAATGATTGTGCCAGAACCATTTGACCGCAGCGCAGCATACAACCCCATCCCTTGTCGGTGGTTAGTTGACTTTCGCCGAGGGGTACAAACCCACGGCGATAAGTGCACCACAACTTCGACTGTATATCTCGCCGGATCAATTCCAACTCTAGAAAAAAAAAAAAAAACAGTGAACAGAGATTTTCCATGACGTCTTGCGAACAGGTTGAGGATTGTACTCACCTTGAATTGCATTGTAATTTTTGCCAAGCACCCAAACAGTGCTGTTTGTTTTCGGGATGTCGTCTGGCTCAGCAGATAGGACACCATCTGTGCCTAAATATGTGACGAATACATTGTCCATCCTCTTGGAAACATTGGTGTAGAGCTCGTACAAACGATCGATCTTTGCGATACAATAGAATCGCAGTGGCGATGGCAGATGTCGATTAGGAATCAAATCTAGAGCCACGACGGCGATAACAACAATTACAAAGATTGCCACAACAATGCCCAAAAGGGTGGGACGAAAAGCCTCGAGTAGAGACAGGTTGAAGGCGAAATCGAATTTGTGGTTTTGTTTTATGTTTCTGTTTTCGTTTTATCTGGTACAAGAGCACAGGACGACCTTCACATATCTTTTATTTGGGCTTAATAATTGGTGGAGCAATGAAACAATAACGTCACAAAGACGAACCGAGTTCGTTGTCGTTTTCCTCGGAACGAATTTTATTGCGTTTTCCTTTTTTTTGTGTGTTAATCAATTTCTCTTCTCTACGACCCGCAGTAATGAAAACAATGACAAAACTTCGTGTGTAAGAAGAAGAGAAAAACACGAATGAGATTGAAAAAAGTAATGTTCCCACAGAAACGTAATGACCGATGACAACACGCAGAAAATAAATACCAGAAATGAATGACTAAAGAGATATTCATCTTCGGCCATTTTTGCCCCTAGTCCACACCGGAGAAAAATGTTATAGTAGTGGAATTCCCTTGCATTACACGCATACTTTTACAACGTTCGTCAATTCACCCCAATATGGCGGCCGATTCGTGAATTTTGTGGGATAATGGCGGCAGATTCATGAATTTTGTGGGATAATGGCGGCAGATTCATGAATTTTGTGGGGGATTCTTGAATTTGCCCACGAACATGTACTTATTGTTCGGAGGGTGTTCAGAAGACGGTTCATATTTTCAAGAGGGCATATATTTTTAATATTGGTAAAAATGTATATTATTGGTAAAAATGTAATGCTACGCTCTATTTACAGGAATACTTTGCATCAATTAAATTACGTAGAGTAATATATAGCTTATTTATATGCCATTGCTGGCAAATTAACTTAGTTTTATAGCCTACATTCATATATTCTGAAAACTTATGCATTTAAATTACATAATTAGTTAAGAACAATGGATACAACTGTACCCAACCCATAGTACTCATCATACTCAAGAATATATATTAGAAAAGTTTCATATGTAGTTCACAAAATTTGCACAAATAATTGAATTGATCCCATTTGAATATGTGTTTAATATATAAAAGTTGTGAATGTACCTTGTGGACACGATTTCTCAGTTTCATTTTTTCATTAATTTCCCCTACTTTTCGTGGTGTATTCAAAAGTAAACAATACTGATCAATTTAAAAAAATACTCAGATTTGTGAAAAGCAGTGATAATTAAAAAAACAAAATCAATATGAAGATTTGTGTATTAGGATGCGATAATTGCGTCCATACATATAAACCAAGAGATGACAAAACGTAAGTTTTTTTTATACCTAAGTAACGTATTTTAATATTTTTTAGTGCGGGTGCAATAGGCCTATTGCGGAAACCGAGCACCCGGTTAAAAAAAAATCGGTTAACGCACCGTAAGCATACCCCAAGGGTGGTGCGGAAATGCTTATAAATTATCATGAGTAAAAAAAATCAAATATAGTACATATTTCTTTTCAGAACTAGTGCACTTGGGATGATAAAAAGAATCATTCAGACGTTGATAAGCACCGGCAAATGGATCCATTATTACACTGCAACTACGAATCATCCTGCGGGTAGAACAAACTTAGTACTTGTGATTGCTATGAACATCAAAAAAACTTACACACATAGCTTTTCACAAATCTTCACACTATCGTTGAACATATTATGATATTCATATTGTGATATGATATTCACGAAATTTTTCGGCTTTTCCTTTAAAACGACATCTTTCCAACGAAGATAATTCATTTTCCTCTATTAACAACAATTTGTTTCAATAAATAATAGCTCTTTATACGATAGATTCGTTTTTTTTCAGAACTAGTGCACCTGAAAACGAATGAATGTGGCATTGACTGTTAAGTGATGACTTTTACGTATCAATAAAATGTTAATAAGCACGAAAAAACGGACCGAATATCACACTGCAACTACGTTAGGAATCCATCCTGCAGGAAGAATACATTAAATATTTGTTAATGGTATAAACAACAAATAAAACTTAGCTTTTCCGCAATCTTCACACTATCGTCGCAGTGAGGATATTCCATCCAATGATATTCACGAAGTTCTTGTACTTTTCCTTGAAAATGCCTATTTCTAAATGAATGTAATTCATTTTTATCAATTCAAAACAGTCTTTTTCAATAAATAATCGCTCTTTATACGCGAAAATAAGAAATATTCGTTTTTAATTCCCAAACGTATTGATTTCAGCCGTTTTGCAAAACAAATAAAACGTCAAATGAATAAATAATAATCCACCTCATTTGCTTGGAGGGGAAGTTTATCAGCTGTTCTCCAGCTGTTCACAAGAGCTCACACGTATTCACAGACAGGGGCGAAAAAGCGTATAAAAAACGCTGTCAGATGAAATCAAGGGGCAAGAGAAGTAGAAGATGGATATCTCTTTACTCATTCATTTCTGATAAATACAAAAAACACAAAGAATGTCAAAATCTGCTCGAAACAAGATGACAATTGGAAATCGATGTCGTTGTTCTGTTAACACTGGAAGCGTTTGGTCATTATAAATAAAGTGAAGTTGGATGTAGTTGGTATGTGTGAGTGGAAGACATCTTTGTGGAAGTCTGTCGAGCATTTTAAACTACTTCAGTTGAGAACTATTTTATGGATTTTTTATTGTAATTAAATTATTCACGGTTCAGTATGAAAAGCATATGTTTTTATTGTTATGGAATTTCATGAAAGCCGTTACACATGGGTGGAGCCCATGTCTTATTACAATACATTTGTCTACTGTCAAAGGCGCCTCAGGGATGTGATTTACTGTCACTGTGTAGTGGAATAAATGCATTTTTTTTCTATTTAATCTCGATGCTTTTCCGATAGATTCTTTCGATAAGAAGTTTATGTTGAAGGTCATTCCAATATGTGGGGTCGGTTCGGCGGTCATAATGTTGTGAATTTTCCTGCAGACTTTTAGACATTAAAGGCAGATGGCAGTAAAGTCTCGATCAACAAGTGGAAGTGACTTTGTTATCAAAATCGATGTTTTACAAGGTTACAACTATTTACGCTATGTGTGCCCATTTTACGTTTTACACACAATATTCAACTTTCGGCCAAAAATAATACATTGACGAAATACTAAACATGCCGAAACTGTGCAGGAAATCCAAAGCAATAAAATCCTCTTCATGCACAGGACCTCGACCTTTGTAACTTGCAACTTGTTGAATTCTGCGTTGGGACTCAGGCCTACATTCATCTGTACAAAGTCATACTGAGCCAGGAGATGAAGGAGCATACGTAACATCGTGTGTTCACTGACGTGGTTCTGGACCGGTGAGAAGCGTATTCGAACCTCCACATTTTCAGCGACAAGCTCATATTTGGATAAACGAGTACGTCAGTAAGCAAATATCCTAGATCTGGAACTTAGTTAATCGACAGGACGCACACCATGGATCAGTTCATCCGAAGAAAATCACTGTTTTTTGCGGATCTTGGGCCGGTGGCATTATTTGTCTCTACATCTTTGAAATTGACGATGGAACTACTATCACCATTTGTGGAGTGTGCCGATCTACAGCAATGACGAAGGACCGGCGCACAGTGGTCCCGTTGTATGGGAGAGTTGGAATTAAGTCTGTATCTTTGAACCCTTTGAAACATAGTACAAGTGCCACGAGATCTTATCATGGTTCAAAAATGGTGACTGTAGCTCATCGGGCAACGGAGTCATCTTAAGTTAAAAAAAATCACTTTTTTGTTTAAATGCATAAAACAATTATTTTTTACTGTCAATGACTCTAAATTAGGGCTTAAAACATAGTTGTAATCCATAAAAATAAATTAAACTGTACAAGTACATATAAACATAGCTTTTATTTAGAATTAAGGAAACTAAGCAATTTAGTATAATAAGGCTTACACTTCATTACCAAGTGAAAGCGAATCTTTTGTTTACGGTTCGGGCCTTAAATACGCAATCCAGGGATCAGATGATACCAACATTTGATGAATAACATCTTCATTGGTTGCCGAACAAGACAATTTTCATGTACTTGACTTTTTCGCATCTTTCTGGCAATTTGTGGATCCCATTCCAAAAAAAACTGCTCCGGCCAGAATGAATCAAGCCAATTTTTGATTCTGCTCTGGTGTGAACCGTATTTCAGTGAGGGCGTTCTGCATCGACCGGAACAAATGGTAGTCAGAAGAGGCAAGGTCTGGGCTATAAGGCGGGTGGGGTAAGACTTCCCATCCACTGTGTATTCGAAATAGTTCTTAACCGGAGTAGCACGTGGGGCCGAGCGTTGTCATGATGGAAAATTATTGCCTCTTGTCTGGTCGCATATGCCGGGCGTTTTTCGGCTACTGATCTCTTATACCACTTTTGGCACGTTCGGCAGCTTGCGCATGTTCACCATAAACTTCTAACAAAATACGATGACTTTCGGCAGCAGTTTTCTTCATATTAAATTAATGAAGAAGAACTCCCCGCAAAAACACTTTTTCAGGCACAAAGTTCGACATATTTAAGTGAAAAAAAAATATTGCTGTTTACACTTCAAATGTATGACATATACTGAAATGACGTGCAATGACAGTAGCTTTCCAACGCATGTTCCAATGGAATAATACAAAATACGCCATCTCTTAGCAAACGTAAGTTATGGACCCAATTTAACACATCAACTCGCCTGTGCTACTTTGCCATCTACCATTGTAAAATGTTAACTTTTTTTGTTGCACGCAAATTTTAAATCTCATCTTCAAGTCTTGTCTTCTCGCATAAGGTCCATGCGTTCTTCTTTAAGCTGTGTTCACAAGCTATTAGTTTCATAATTATAACAAAGTATTCCAATTCACAAAAATAAACACTTAAAAATGCCGAAAAATGCACGACATTGCTCCACTTAAACGCCTCGTTCTACCAAAGTGGCTAAAAGTGGTTTCTAGTTTCTTCAGCATCGATAATAGTACTTATAGCTTTCAGAAAAAGTTGACCTCCCATTGGAGACTCTTGGAGCATGTTATAATCCATTAAACATTGAAATGTCCCCCTCAAAAGGTGGCTTTACTTAAAAGCCTAGTTAAAAAAAATGGTAAGCAATATGAAAAAACTGAAGATGCAGTTTGAAGGCCAAATGTTAGATAATTCTAGGAAATATGCCACATCAAATTTGCTTAAAAAATTCGTCTATTTTTGTAAATTTCAAAGTCCCAACTTTGAGCTAACGGTACAGCCCAACGGATCATCAAAAGTCAAGTTTCTAAGTTCTCATATTTGTAGAATCGAAAAACATATACCATTTGGGCGAGAAAGATATGTCGCTTCGGGTATTTATTTCCACTGCGGAACCACAGTGCGGCGCCCGTAAGAGGACCTCTAAGCTCATGCGGCTTGTCAGACTGTTTCTCGTGAATTATCTCTAAATGACTGATTTATGTTAATAAGACGCAAATGACCTATGGCTTAAAAGCGAATTACAAAAGCAATATGATCTGGCCACCAGAGTTTCTCAAAAAAGCTTTTAGACTCCATTTTTGGATGTTCCCATTTGGAAAACCCCTTAAAAGCGACATCTCTCGAATTATAGTGTTTATTGTTTGATCCTCATAAGCCAAAGACTTCTGACACAAGCATGCTAAAAGTTCAACGCTCAACAAATTGAAATAATTGTGCAAATTCTTATTTGGCATATATCGTGGAATATAATCCAGTGTGGGCCAACGTGAATCGGATGTGATCTCCCTCCAGTTGTTCATCTGAATTTGAATAGAAGGTGAATCCCCTACATCGAGGTTAATATGAAAAGAATCGATAAGTTTTAAAATTGTTGAGTTCATACAAATGCATATGAGCGGGCTTCTACTATCGTTCTGATTTTTGGAGTTTATTTCCCCGAAATGTTGGGATTGCTCAAACTTTCCTGAGTCGTCGGTTGATCAGCAAATCGAAATTGTTCGTCGTGGCGTTCTTGGTAGGTGGTCGACTCCTACGCTGTGGGATGCTAGCTGTAAAGAGGCTATCAGGTTGAGAGAGTTGAATTTCAGGATATACAAGCAATCCCTACTGATTAAAACCGGAATAAGTTTAAACGGGCCAGAAACTGTAATGCAATTATAAGACGTGTAAAATTCTCGTATGAGCAAAAGTTGGGGCCAAAAGTGCTACAATGTCCCAAGGGTAGCAAAAAATGTTGGTCATTTGTAAAAAAACGTAAAGAATTCCGCCTCGTCTTCAATTTCCACGCTCATTTACAATGACATCCCAACATCCCAACTTCCATTTTGCAGCCAGCTCAACACTACCAGACTCCAATATGTCGCCACCTGCACTTGAGAGCATTGATTTCACCATGGAACAAATCCACTTCCGCACTCGTAGAGTTGCAAGAGTACTTAAAGATCTCGACGTGCACAGATCCACTGGCCCGGAGGGTATTCTCCCTGAAAAGGTGTTATCCTACTCTATGCTACTCTTTAGGTCTCTTTCCATGACCTTCTTTCTAAGGTCATGGAAATGCTGATAAATCGTCAGCTTATGAAATATCTCGAATCGCGGAAGGTTCTTAATGACCGGCATTATGGTTTCCGCAGCAACAGGTCCACTGGTGATCTGATAGCTTATCTCACCGAGAAGTGGAACCAATGCAGGCGAAAGCAAGATCGTTGCGCTTGATATTTCCAAGGCATTTGACAGAGTTTGGCATCAAGCCCTCTTGTCGAAAATTCGTGCCTATGGTGTCGATGAATCTCTTCTTCAATGGATTAGAAATTGCCTTTCGAACGGTTCAATTCAAGTTGTTTTGGATGGGTTCAAGTCTGATATCCACCAAATAAGTGCTGCTGTTCCCCAAGGCTCTGGTCTGTCTGCCGTACTCTTTCTCTTCATTACTGATCTCTTGTCTGCTACTTCTAATCCAATCCATTCCTTCGCTGATGACAGCACCCTCAGCTTTTCATATTCGTTCCAAGACTCACGACGCCGCCCTTCGGCCGTAGAATTGGAGCTGCAGAGTATGATAAGCACATTGAATTCCTACCTTGACAGCATAATCAATTGGGGAAAGAACAACCGTGTGGAGTTCAATGCTTCAAAAACTCAATGCTGCCTGCTGTCACTCAAGCGAACCCTTTTTAATCAGCCATTATCCATGAATGGCACATGGAAAGCTTTCCATCCTTGTATGTGTATCAACACAACACTTAGTTGGAACGATCACATATTTGAGGTCGCCAAAAATGCTGCGAAATGTTTAGGTTTCCTCAATCGATGCAAGAAATACTTCACCCCTTCTGATTTGGCTTTAATTTATGAGGCGTATATACGCCCCAAACTTGAGTACAACTCTCACATCTGGTCTGGTGCCCCCAAAACCACCCTGCACCTACTAGATAGAATCCAAAAGCGAGCGATAGAACTTATAAGAGACAACAACATTGCAGAGTTATTAGACTCGCTCGAACATCGACGTACCGTCTCGTCTCTATCCGTATTTTATCGCTTTTTTAACAAAGGAAGCTCAAGTGAGCTTGCCAACTGCATTCCTCCTCTCCATGAATTCACCCGCAACACCCGTCTCGCCAGGAATGCTCATCAGTTTACCCTAAAGGCTACTTTCGAACACGACACGAATATGGAATGCTCTTCCCAGCCTAATATTTCCCCCAGAATACAATCCGTAGATATTTAAAACCAATGTGCACAGGTACCTCCCCTCCCTTTCTCCCTCTACACCTTCGGCTCGTGCCGTGTCTTGAACCCGGACACTTAAGGGTGCCAACAATCCCTTGTGCGCGCGCAAATTATAAAAAAAAGAAGTCACTGACTGAAGAGTTCTGTTGAAACTTTACCATTTGTTCGCAAACTTCACCATTTGGAGTTGGCATAGAGTCCCTTAACTCGTGAGCAATATCACCCACAATACTAGTGGATCCTGTGAAAGTTACCCCAGGTCCACCTCGTCACATTGTTTGGCAAACCCACACTTCGCATGATAACTCCAACAAGATGTGTAAGAGTAATTTAAATCTCTTTATTGCAAGCCATTCTCTCTTTAAAAATAACCTCTCGTACAGCAAGACAGCGTTTTATTAGAATAACTAAAGAAATAGAATTTTACAAGGTGACTCTTATCTGGAGTGCTCGGGCTATTTCGTATTACATCCGCATCCATGTACAGTTGCAGAGTTCACGGTTATGTCAAATCTTCTATTGGCTTTCCTCTTTTCAAGGAGACCATATGATTACATACTCGTATATGTCCCAAAGAGCACCAGTTTATTTCCTACTCGTTTCGACAGCACTAGGAAGCAGAGATTACACAACAGGGTGTTCGTGTTCGCTAGACTTGTGCACACACATTCGGTGCGGTAGCGGTACAAATTGTACCGATCAACATCCAGCAACTTTCGCATTTTAGAAAGACCAACGTTTGAATTGGCTCTCGTTTCACAAAAATTGGTTTAATGTTAACAAAGAAACACGTTGTTATCGTAATCGTTCATAACATTTGAAATGCCCATTCCATGGTGCCGGAAATAAAGTAGTATACAGACTGCCGTCGTCACAGCTAATTGACCCCTTGCCAATCGACAAATTTGAGAGACTTTTTGACAGATATTCATGCATTTCTGACGGCTATTCACTAAATAATGCGAATGTCATTCTTTGAATGGTCAGTTTGGTTTGAGGAAACGATATAAAAAATGGCTGTCAATATTTTTAAGGGCAAGAGAGGTGGAAATTTGACGTCTGAAGTATGATTCATTTTTAGTTTTGACTTTTATAAGAAAAATGAGAGCGGTGAGAGCAACGTTATCCCATGTCAGAAATGAAATATGATAGAGATACACAACTTCACAGCTGATTGACCCCTAGTCCATCGACAAATTTGACGGATAGTCATGAATATTTTGACGGTTATTCATGAATTTTTGACAGTTATTCACGAAATAACGTAAATGCCGTTCTCTTATTGGTCAATTTGGCTTTAGAAAACAATATAAAAAATGGTTGTCAAAAATATTAAGGGGCAAGCGAGGTAGAAGTTGTGCATCTCTATAATATTTCATTTCTGTAAGCGAAATACTCTCTCATCAACATTTGTTCAACATGCTGTACAAACTGTTGCTTTCTGACATTTCTCTGCACTTACTCGACAATGTTTGAAATGAAACACAAAAAAACAGATGATTGCGACATATTTATCCTTCAAAATTCTATCCCGGACAAGTTAAGATTAATAGATTAAAATAAAAGCTACATATTTGAATTCTTGTTTAGAAAAAAATTGCTTTATGTGTTTTTTTCCTAATTGTTAAGTTTGTGATGCTTTTTAGCTCTTGTGGAAGTATATTGAGAACTTCTGGTACACTACAATTCAGCTGTCTTCTCCCGTAGTTGTTGCAGAATCGAGGGTATTGAGGCATACCTTGTGCCCGTCTTCTTGTGTTGATCCCATGTTGAATTGGTCCAGTATAAGGGTCATCTTAAAGATTTCATCTACTGGCAGAACTTTAACCCTTTCTTGTTGAACTGCATTTCGCCGATTATCTACACTTATCTTTTTTAATGCAGTATTTTGCAGTTTCTTCAGCTTATTTATTTGTGTTGCAGCTGCCTTGCCCCATGCAAGTATTCCATACCTCAATTTCGATTCCACTAGGGCATAGTATACTTGTCTCAATATAGACTTTGTGGCATAGAACTTTAGATGGGTAGGGGCATATAGAGCTTTCTTAAGGCTCAAGCTGTCGATGGTGACTTCAAGATATTTGTATCTCTTCACTATCTCAATCGGGCAGCTAATGAGCTACTGCAGGAATCATTTCTAAAATCAATTTGTTGATTAGTAGCTTTGAACTGCGGATTTCGTATGTGCATCTTCTTTGTTTTAAATGCGTTGATCGTTAGACCGTGATCATGACACCATTTCACCGCATTATCAAACTCCTGCATAATTGCTGTTGTTGTGTTCAGAGATCTATTGCGCACCACTATTGCCGTGTTGTCTGCATATGCGAACGGAATGGCCTATTTTAAAACCCTTAGCAGCTCGTTGGAATATAAAATAAATAGGATCGGGCGCAATTTTGATCCTTGGGGGACTCCATATTGTACGCGTTCCTTTTGGCTATACGTCTGGGTGATTTTGACACAGAATTGTTTATTGCTTGCTCCAACGATTATTGTTGTTCTCCTTCTAAAGTCGAATCAATGAACACTTCTAAAGACTTTAACATTATTCGCTAAGTTTTGTCCAGACACTCTACTTCAGCAGAAAAATCCATTTACGCATCCGATTATCAAGAAAGCTTCAGTCCTTTCTAATATAAAACATTTATCGAAGCGTTAACAATTCTACACGAGATGTAGCAACAACGTTGTAAGCTTTAGATCAAAGTCCAACTGCTTACATTTTGCACTTCCCGACTATTGTGTCATATAAACCAGTGCTTGAGATGCAATGACTTGTCAAACCACAAAAGCTGTCTAGCACTGTTCTCTGAATTATTGGAATTTTCCTGAACAGCAAATAACGAGTGTGGCGCCGTCGATTATCAGTTATAACCGCAACCAAGATAAGAATTGTCATTTATGACTCTTGGAACAACTATCTGTCATCGGAATGGTCTCAACGGTATCCGCGTATGTATTAATTGAAACTGTGTATAGGACGGAGGCACGGAACTGTTCAGATCGGAGCTGGTCGCAGATCTTGAACTTGCGACTCCATCGGTGAGGGTCGGGAGAGCAAGTATGACAGACACCTCAACTCCTACCACGCCCAAGAAAATCCCATTCACTTTTCAATAAATCGCAAGAAAAAGGCGCTTTCTTGGCTCGCTTATCTCGGCACTTTTGCCTGAAGCGGCGGCTACATTCTTTGCAGGAGTTGGGGTACATAAACCAGGGTGTAGCTTGGACAAGTACTCCCACTGGGTCGGGTGACAAGTGTAATTAATTTGCCGTCAGAATCAGTCAGTCGGGCTTTGTTTGAAAATTGCTCGAGTTAATTGATTATACCCAGCACGGTGTATGGGGTGTGTCCGGAGAGGAAGGAGAGAATTATTATGATTGTGCTTGTGCTCTATGAAATGTAATCCTCTCTCAGCGAAAGATAATCATGCTTGGATTTGAGCACGTGCGGAAGCTTAATTGAATTCAAGAATTCAATTTCCGGTGATTCGATGTACAGTCTTTAGTGCGGGATATTGGATTATCGAAGAGGGCGGTGTTCAATAATACAACTAGCAAACATTTTTGACAGCTGTCATAATTTATTCTTTCTTCCGTTCACAGCAGGAAGACCAACGTATGCGTTTACTTCAAGCTAAATTTTCAAATTTTAAACTTCTTTGAAAATATCACAGAAAATGTCTCATAAGTTGAGTAACATGTTCAAGGCTACATTCGATAATGGTCAATTGATTAACTCCAACAAGCACTCCCGCCCGAGGTATTCAAAGAAAAATGCGAGTACATCTATTCCATTCGCAAGTACTGTCAAACTGTCAAAAACAATCCATCCAACTTGTTAAGATTTCAAAAAATCTAGTTCTCAATTAGATTGGCAAGTGAACAACTCAACAAAACAAAATACTAACATCATTGTTAACGAAACAATAAACTGTCCCATTGCGAATGGAGGCCAGGAGGCTGTGGACTAAATTAATTGGCTCACCAACAGACACAGGCACCGCCGCCGGCAGGAAATGATTGCCTACCTCGCACAGTCTCCAAAGACTTGTGAGTCAGTCAATTGACTTGATCTTGAACTTGCTAGACGAACAATAGTCCTTATTTATTACTCCTATGCGATGTTGGGCAATAATGCCTCGGGCTAGTGGCGCGAGCGGGTGGCCACAATGGGTAAAGGTACGGCTGATTTCAAGGCAATTGATGTCGTTGTCAGTTGTGTACCTCTGTTACGTGCCCCAGCCTCCGAAGTAGTTCACGTAGCAGCACGAAATGTGACAGATATCTTTGTGTGATGCTTGAGATTGTGTGGCTCAAGAGGATTTCCTGATCTCTGTGGTTTGCTGGTGAAATTCGTTTCTGCCTCTAATTAGGTTATTTCTTTTTTGCTTAAAATTGAGATCTTAGGAGTGACTCATGACTGACTAGCCTTGAATGGCTTTTTTTTACCGTACTCCATTGAGACATGATTTATGAAAACCACATTCGCAATTGAGTCACTTCGTACGAGATAGAAATGGTTTTGTGGAAATAAAAATCACTGGCATACATTTTTATGGCGGATCTCCTGCGGAGAGAGGCGGCTGTTAGTCATTGGGTTTTGGGGTTAAGACACTCCGGTAATAGTTTAATAGCTTTTTTTTACATTTGCGGTTTAAAAACGTCACCCAAAGTGAACGGAAAAAGAACGAACAAAGAACTTCCGGTTTGGATCCGATCCGAATTTCATACAGAATCGTATTAAATTTAAATATTTGTTGCACATTTGTGGAATTCATTGTTTTAGCCGAGTGTTAAATAATACAATTGGGTAGAGATGAGCTTTTTGTCACCAAAAGTCTGTCAAAATGTAGGGTTACCTACGTGATATGATAAGTCTAACAGATTTGAACCAGCCATAATATAAAAATATTGAAAACATTGACTAGTTATCAAGCATGCCTTGTTCCACTTATACCATGGTTCACACCAGAAATGAAGTATTAATGAGATATCCAACTTCACTGATTGGCCCCTAGTCCATCGACGAATTTCTGAGGTTTTTTGACAGTTGTTCAAGTTATTCAATTTTGACAGTTAATCATGAAATAACGTAAATGCCGTTCTCTGATTGGTCCAATTGGATTTAGAAGTCGATATAAAAAAGGTTGTCTGGTTCACACCAGCAAACAACGCATGCCAAGGTGTTGTAAAATTTGATTGACGCGTTTCAGTAGGGGAATCATGTCAGTCAGATTTGGCCAGATGAAGGTTTGACTGATCGAAGTTGTCTGCTTTTGCATTTTACTCTTCAACTTGTCTTGGGCTTCCTTGAGTAGATCATCGATTTTGTTGCCCATCGTGCATTGTCAGATATGTAATGTAAACTTAAGGGCCTTTTGCTGATACTCAACTTAGCGATTTAAGTTCCACTTAACAAGGTAGGATGGACTAATTGCAAAGTAGATCATAAACTCCACTAAGTATGACTTAAAATAAGTGGAAGAAATAGTGGCTCATAAGGCTTTAAGTTGTACTTTAATACTGACAGTGACATAAGATCTTGGAGACATTTGTCATTGTCAAAGGAATACTGAATTTGAAAATTACAGGAAGGGGTACGAATTATTTGAAGATAATGTGGAAGTGATAGATAATTGTCTTACAACAGATCTTCAACGGGTACGAGTTTCTGTATTCATTTCCTAAGGCAAAATTTTAATAAACATAGGTGTTTAACGGTGACACTCTTTTGCCTCAGGTTCATGTACCTTGACTAAGAGAAGTGGATGAAATCGGTTCTTGTATCAATTCACTATGTCATCCAGGATATTGCTTAGCTACCTTACCACGGGTGGGGGGCTAGCTGCAATGAAACGCGTTGACGGTTGGATGGTAATTCATTTGTTGTCCAATGCAACAGGAGTATTTATACAAAAAATATTGCTGACTTAACATTAATTTGGAAATAACAATGATCTGATATTCAATAGGTGCATTTGGACTTAAAACTACGGACTTTGTGAGGCAAATTATCGACAACCCTGAACATTGAGTGAATTCACTTAATTCATAGCCGAATTTCAGCTATGCCAAACATATTGCCACTGCTGCACTTCTTTGTTTATTTTCGTGCGAAATGGGTTTAAGGTGAATATTGGGTCTATAACGTGCGGTTTGCTACGAGATGGCGTAACTTGTATTATTTCATTTTAACATGCGTTGGAAAGCTACTGTCATTGTACGTCATTTTTACGCTTCATTTGAAGCGTAAAAAACAATAATTTTTTACACTCAAATATGTTGCACTTTGTGCCTGAAAAGGTGGTTTTGCGGGGAGTTCTTCTTCATTACATTAATATGAAGAAATATGCTGCCGAAAGTCATCGTATTTTGGTGGAAGTTTATGCGCTAGCTGAGTGAACGTGCCAAACGTGGTTTGATCGATTTAAAAGTGGTGATTTTGGCTTGGAAGACGAAAAAAGTTTGAAGATGAAGAACTGGAAGCATTACTCTATGAAGATTGTTGCCAAGCACAAGAAGAGCTCGCAGAATCTTTGCCGTCAAGCAGCCATTTCAAAACGATTAAAACCAGCTGGATATATTCAAAAGCAAGGAAATTGGCTTCCGCATGAACTCAAGCCGAGAGACGTCGAAAGGCGGCTTTGCATGTCCGAAATGCTGCTGGAACAACACAAAAGGAAGTCATTTTTGCATCGGATTGGTACTGGTTATGAAAAATGGATCCATTACGAAAACCCCAAGCGCAAAAAATCATGTAAATGTGAAACCCGGCCAACTAGCTAAATCAACGGCAAAGCCGAATAAACATGGCGTTTAGGTAATGTTCTGTATTCAGTGGGATCAGAAGGGTGTGCTGTATTATGAGCTGCTAATACCGGGTGGAACCATCAATGGACAACGCTACCGAACACAATTAATCCGTTTGAAGAGAGCAGTAGCCGAAAAAGGCCCGGCATATGCGACCAGACAAGAGGCAATAATTTTCCATCATGAAAAACTATTTGGAAAACAGTGGATGGAAAGTTTTACCCCACCCACCTTATAGCCCAAACCTTGCCCATTCTGACTTACATTTGTTCCGGTCGAAGAAAAATTGGCTTGTTTCATTCTTGGCTGCCAAGTCGGAGCAGTTCTTTTGGGCTGGGATCCACAAATTGCCAGAAAGATAGGAAAAAGTCACAGCTTCAGATGGGAAATACTTTGAATAATAAATAGAGCTGAACTACGTACACGTGTACGGGATTGCTAGACTTTCTGCCAGCCCCGATTCCCTTTCCTTCGTAAGAATGTCAGCAAGTTTTATCTGCTTCTGTTAACCCATTCTACATTCTGCTGTTGCCAGCTTCTTTTGAAAGTCGAATGGAATAATACATCGTGACAACTTCATTAAACCGGACAGTGTAAAACCAAATCAGTGTCTTAAAGATTGTGCAAAACTTGCTTTGGGGAATCTAGCCGTGAGTTGACATCATGACTGCAATTT